>JANAVB010010794.1:2567940-2942047 GCA_029216955.1 Iris pallida | reverse complement strand
AGGGTAGCTAGCCTTCGCGGAATCGTATATACAATGAACAATAAACAATGTAGACTTGCCCAGTGTATACCATATATAGGAGGAATAACATCTTATGACGGGATCAGACAAATATCAATCCGTGTGAACAATGTGTCAAGAGAACAAGGATAATCTGCACTAAATACTAGAAACAAAGACGATATCATAAAACAGAAATATTATCAGAGAATGTACTCGCCTGTACTGTGATGGATAAGTCGACTGAGTCCAAGATCAGTGCCTCGAGGACCTATAGATGGAATACTGTATCAATATAATGGTTTGGAAGTGAAATTAAGTCATACTGAGTCAAAATAGGTCAAGACACGTCAAACTAAGTCAATCTAGGTCAAACAAGGTCAAACTAGATTGTACGGGTAAATCTAAGTCATATTAGACCTAACAAAGTCATACGAGGTCAAGACAACTCTAGTTGGGTCATACTTGGTCATGGAAGGACATTGGAAATCCATCCGAATCAAACTAGGTCGAAAATTGGCTTACCGTTGACTTTTGGTCAACGGGTCAATTCTGGTCAACTCGAGGTCAACACTAGGTCAACTCTAGGTCACTGGTGACTAATAGTTGACTTTTAGTCAACGGTCCAAGTTGAATGGAATTTGGGGACCAAATTGGGTAAAGTGTTGACCCATAGTTGACTTTTAGTCCAAAAAGTCAACCGTGGTCAACCGGGTCCAAGACTAGGTTTAGACAGCTAATCCTACTCCTTATCAACCTATACAATCCATATCCAAGTCCATCTTGGACTTGGAAACTAAATTCTTGGCCGTGGGCCAATTCCCTAATTTACCCTTTTAAGGGCAAAATTCTACCCTCGGCGCTAATCTAGATAGCCTACCTACGCTACTTATTTTGACCCGATCTCCCTAGGGTAGTAGGGTACTATCCTATAGGTTCGTTATCTACCAAAATACCTAAGTAAAGTGGACGTTTGGTCCATCTTACGGCCCATTGCAGAAATCTCGAATATTTCGAGATACGCACTGACACGGCGCGATACCGGCGCCCTATGACCCCGATTTCCATCCGGGAGCTTACCCGCAAAATCTAAATCACGTATCCTAGGCCCATGTCAAGTTTCGTCGCGATCCGACGCTCCGGGCTCAAATTCGCCCTCTAACTCGATTTCTAGCAAAACCCTTTCTATTTGCCCTCGTTCTAATTTCCCTTTTCGATTCTCGATTCTAATTCTCCTTCATCTCAACTCTTTAATCTTCTTCTTCTTTCCTAATCCCTCTTCTTATTTCTCCTTCCTATTCCTCTTCCATTCCCTTACTTCTCTTATCTATTCCTCTTTTCTAACTCTAATCTCCAAACTCTAACTCTTTTCTCATTCTCTCTTCTCTAATTCTAACTCTAAACTCTAACTCTTTTCTCATTCTAAATCTTATCTATATTAACCTATATATATCTATATATATATATCAGCTAGGGGGGGGGGGGGGTTTTGTAGTGATAGGGGGGTCAAGGGGGGGTCACACAGGAGGGGGAAAAGGGGCTGCTGGGCAGCCCCTGCTGCTGCTTGCTACTGCAGCTTGCAACTGCTGCTGCTGCCACTGCAAGGCTGCTGCTGCCACTGCAAGGCTGCTGCTGCCACTGCATTTCTCCCTCTCCTCCCTCTATACATATATACATATATATATATATACTTCCTATATATATCTATCTATATACATATATATATCTATATATACATCTATCTATTTATATATCTATCTACCTATTTATATATCTAAATCTATATATCTCTACACCCACACCCATATACATATATACACACACACATATACATATATATCCACACACACACTTATACATATATATATACAAATAGTATATACATATATACTTATATACATATAATTAAACACACTCTCTCACACACAACCTCACACACACACCACCACTCTCATCCTCTCCTCTACCACTCTCTACACACCCACACAAATACATACATACATATATATTCCCATATATATATATCTAATACAAACACATATATATATATATCTATATATATACATATACATATATATACACCCTTTGTCTATAATTCCTCTAATTAACCACTTAAACTAGAATTCTAGGAAAAATCCTATAAAATAGGGCAAAGTGTAGAGAATGAGATTCTCTACACTTATTGTGAAGGTCATAAATAAAGAGGAGAATTAATGGAGGGGTTAAATGCATACCTAAAGCTTGGAGAGAGAACTTGGAAAAGAAGAAAATTTGTGGAAGAAGAAGACTTAGTTAGGAAGTAATGAAGGAAAGAGGGGGGGGGGGGGGGGGGGGGGGGGGGGGTTCATAGCCATGGCCGGCCACTCCAAGTGTGGGCTATTGGGTTGGGATCCAATAGCCCACAACCCAATAACCTTAGTTTGGTTTAAATTTCAAGTTGGGTTGGTTCGGTTCAATTCGGTTTGATTCTAAACCACTAATTAAGCCTCTAAATGACTAATTAAGTCATGGAAAATAGGTTAATAATTTCTAGCCTAATTTATGATGGTACTTGGGCTAAACCCAGCTAGTATGGGGGTCCCACTAGGGTCCAGGCTACCCGGGTCTCCAAATTGGGTCCGAATTGGATAAAATTCAAACCGACTCAAATAAATTCCTAAAAATCATATAAAATCAAATAAAATTCCTAAAATATTTTAAAACTTGAAAATGACAAAAATACCCCTAATTTGAAAACTGGGGGTGACAAATCTACCCTCCTTAAAAAATTTCGTCCTCGAAATTCAAACGGTCGTACTCTTCTCTAGGTCAAGCACCCAACAATCAAGGTCTACTAAATTTTATCCTAAGTTATATAACATGTAATCTAGAAAATCAGAACACATGCATGGTTTTAAATCTCTACAGTATCATGTTATTGCAGTCTTCATTGGGGTTTTCTATTTAATCTAGCATGATCATCACATATGCAAACTAAAGGTACTAAGAAAGTAATCATCAATCAATGGGCGGAAAGAACAGGTAAAAGAAAGAGCAAGACCCTACCTCCTAGTCTAATGCGTGCAGGATCCTCAACTGTCATCGCAAAAGCCCTGTCCTGGCGGGGTATATCCCGCTGCTGGTGGAGGGCGTGATGCGGTGCCATAGGTGGCCTACCCTGTGCTCCCTGAGCTGCACGGCGATGGTTCGAAGGACAATCCCTCGCCTGATGCCCCTCGGTGCCACAGTATAGGCACAATCCCAAACGTCTCCTGCAAACCTCCCAGAGATGTCCGGACCTCTTGCAGTAGTGGCAAGTAGGTGCCTGCTGCGTCGGTCCCTGCTGCTGCTGCCGGGGCACCTGCTGAACTGGTGCCCTGATCGGAGCAGGAATCTGCTGCGAGCATTGCGGAATAGAATGATGCTGGAGTTGAGGACGCTTAGCAGGCCCTGCGCTGCTACTGGCCCCACAAAACACATCTCGATCCCTCTTCGGCTTCAAGCCCAAGTCCCTCTCTACCTTCCGAGCCTCTGCGTAAACCTCCGCATATGTCGCGTAGAAAGAAGGGATCTGGAACTTGATATCCCAAGCCAATCCCTCCCTGAAGCGCTCCGCTCGGATCACCGGGTCACTCACCATGTACTCGGCATATCGGCTCAGCCGGCCGAACTCCGTCGCATACTCCTCTACGGTCATACTGTCCTGCTGCAGGTTCTGGAACTGCCGCACCAGGCCAATCTTGTCCGTAGGGGAAAAGAACTTCTCTCTGAACAAGGTCCTGAACTCTGCCCAAGTATGGCCCTCTCCTGCAAGAGCCGGCTCATTCCGGAACCACGTCCGGGCAATATCTAACAACTGCAACCCAACCGCCTCGACCCTCAGGTCGGCTGCTAGACGGCAGGCCCCCATCTGGCGCTCGGTATCCTCGAGCCAGTCATCAGCGTAAATAATGCCCTCTGTCCCCTTGAAATCCCTCGGACCAAGCTTCTTGAAAGCATGAATATCCCCGATCTTCGGCTGCTGCTGCTGCTGAACCTCCCTCTGTGGAGCCTGACGCTTCACTGCCGCCATAGCCAATCTGTGCGCATCCTCCATGCCCTGGCGTATAACCTCTGTCTGCCTCAACTGAGCCTCGTGCTGAGCCTCGTGCTGAGCCCGCTGGGACTCAAGCACCTGGTGGAAGAACGCTAGCATCTGCCCCATGTCTGTGGGCAGAGGAGGCAATGGAGGAATAGCTCCTATCATCACCGGAGGAGTCCCCTGCTGAGGAGGAAGAATACCCGCCGCAGCTCCCACTGTAGCCCCTGGCACTACGGGAAGAACACCCGCAATGGCCCCAGGGACGGTCATAGAGGTAGCTGGAGGAGTACCTCCGAGAGCTCCAACAGAAGTCCCATCAGCCGGGGAAGTAACCGGAGCCTGTCCGCCAGAAGTGGCAGACCTCTCCGTCTCCCCGAGCCCCTCGCCAGGAGAATGAGTCATCAATATCCTGGAGACAAATTGAGAAGAAGATATCAATATGGCACATGAAGGCAATATCAAAGGAGGACAGCTAGAAAGCAGTAAATCGATATCAAAGACGGTAAGCAAGATAAGCAAGGAAAGATCCTACTGTGATTGAGTACTCTTAGCCTATAGCCTATCCTAGATACGTACCGCAGGCTCGTAATAGCACTCTAAGTCGAGCGCCACTACGACATCGCACTAATTGCGACTTCAGGACCTGCGTGGGCCACCACTAAAACGTGTCACGACCCGCACCCGCTAAAAGGGCACGTGACGCGACAACGCCCAGCCCTCACCGAAAAATCGGCGTGGAACGCTGTGGATTTTCTACTTCTAAACAGTTTATATATATAACAAAAACCTGTCAAGTCCATGGTCAACTCCGAACGGAGGACAAGCAATGAATATATATACGAGTACTCAATCACGACTCTAAGATAACAAAGTAAAGACTAAAATGAAAAGACAACAAGACGATAAAATAATATATAGCCTGTCAAGTCCAACACAAGAATATATACAGTCCAAGTCTCTAATACAGTCCCAAAATATAATAAAATAACAAGTAGCAAGCTGGAGACAAGGTCCAGTCCAAAATGTCTAACCTAACTAAACTAAGCTAAAGGCTCGTCGGGCGGAGCTAAGCCCTGCTGAACCAAGGTCTCCAAGTCTATGCCCACTACGTCAACCGGACCGTAGTAGGTAGGACAATCCTCCTCGCCACTATCTGTAAAATTTTGTCAACATATCCAGTCAGGATGGAACGAGCACAAATCTCCATAACAGTTCTAGTTAGACGATATTGAAAATGTAGCAGTAAATAGAGAGAATCTACGAGATAAATAATGTGTACATGAATCATGGTAAGGCATATCAAGACTGTAATCTGAATGTAAGAACAGGGAAACCAGTATAAATCATGTACAAGAATCTGGAACTATATCTATGTGAGTTTAGTATTAGTTTCAACATGTGATCGGCTTAGAACTTGATACAATATTTGGCCTGGCTAATCATACGTGAGTGTATGATTAACACTATACAATGATGATACAATAATATCTGTGGGGTATTGATCACATCTCTACGCTAACACCCCCATCCCTGACTAATATAGTGGATCCAGTCATGACACGTCATGATACATATTCTCTGATAGGGTAGCTAGCCTTCGCAGGAATCGTATCTATACAATGAACAATAAACAATGTAGACTTGCCCAGTGTATACCATATATAGGAGGAATAACATCTTATGACGGGATCCAGACAAATATCAATCCGTGTGAACAATGTGTCAAGAGAACAAGGATAATCTGCACTAAATACTAGAAACAAAGACGATATCATAAAACAGAAATATTATCAGAGAATGTACTCGCCTGTACTGTGATGGATAAGTCGACTGAGTCCAAGATCAGTGCCTCGAGGACCTATAGATGGAATACTGTATCAATATAATGGTTTGGAAGTGAAATTAAGTCATACTGAGTCAAAATAGGTCAAGACACGTCAAACTAAGTCAATCTAGGTCAAACAAGGTCAAACTAGATTGTACGGGGTAAATCTAAGTCATATTAGACCTAACAAAGTCATACGAGGTCAAGACAACTCTAGTTGGGTCATACTTGGTCATGGAAGGACATTGGAAATCCATCCGAATCAAACTAGGTCGAAAATTGGCTTACCGTTGACTTTTGGTCAACGGGTCAATTCTGGTCAACTCGAGGTCAACACTAGGTCAACTCTAGGTCACTGGTGACTAATAGTTGACTTTTAGTCAACGGTCCAAGTTGAATGGAATTTGGGACCAAATTGGGTAAAGTGTTGACCCATAGTTGACTTTTAGTCCAAAAAGTCAACCGTGGTCAACCGGGTCCAAGACTAGGTTTAGACAGCTAATCCTACTCCTTATCAACCTATACAATCCATATCCAAGTCCATCTTGGACTTGGAAACTAAATTCTTGGCCGTGGGCCAATTCCCTAATTTACCCTTTTAAGGGCAAAATTCTACCCTCGGCGCTAATCTAGATAGCCTACCTACGCTACTTATTTTGACCCGATCTCCCTAGGGTAGTAGGGTACTATCCTATAGGTTCGTTATCTACCAAAATACCTAAGTAAAGTGGACGTTTGGTCCACCTTACGGCCCATTGCAGAAATCTCGAATATTTCGAGATACGCACTGACACGGCGCGATACCGGCGCCCTATGACCCCGATTTCCATCCGGGAGCTTACCCGCAAAATCTAAATCACGTATCCTAGGCCCATGTCAAGTTTCGTCGCGATCCGACGCTCCGGGCTCAAATTCGCCCTCTAACTCGATTTCTAGCAAAACCCTTTCTATTTGCCCTCGTTCTAATTTCCCTTTTCGATTCTCGATTCTAATTCTCCTTCATCTCAACTCTTTTAATCTTCTTCTTCTTTCCTAATCCCTCTTCTTATTTCTCCTTCCTATTCCTCTTCCATTCCCTTACTTCTCTTATCTATTCCTCTTTTCTAACTCTAATCTCCAAACTCTAACTCTTTTCTCATTCTCTCTTCTCTAATTCTAACTCTAAACTCTAACTCTTTTCTCATTCTAAATCTTATCTATATTAACCTATATATATCTATATATATATATCAGCTAGGGGGGGGGGGGGGGGTTTTGTAGTGATAGGGGGGTCAAGGGGGGGTCACACAGGAGGGGGAAAAGGGGCTGCTGGGCAGCCCCTGCTGCTGCTGCTACTGCAGCTTGCAACTGCTGCTGCTGCCACTGCAAGGCTGCTGCTGCCACTGCATTTCTCCCTCTCCTCCCTCTATACATATATACATATATATATATACTTCCTATATATATCTATCTATATACATATATATATCTATATATACATCTATCTATTTATATATCTATCTACCTATTTATATATCTAAATCTATATATCTCTACACCCACACCCATATACATATATACACACACACATATACATATATATCCACACACACACTTATACATATATATATACAAATACGTATATACATATATACTTATATACATATATATAATATATACTTATATACATATAATTAAACACACTCTCTCACACACAACCTCACACACACACCACCACTCTCATCCTCTCCTCTACCACTCTCTACACACCCACACAAATACATACATACATATATATTCCCATATATATATATCTAATACAAACACATATATATATATATATCTATATATACATATACATATATATACACCCTTTGTCTATAATTCCTCTAATTAACCACTTAAACTAGAATTCTAGGAAAAATCCTATAAAATAGGGCAAAGTGTAGAGAATGAGATTCTCTACACTTATTGTGAAGGTCATAAATAAAGAGGAGAATTAATGGAGGGGTTAAATGCATACCTAAAGCTTGGAGAGAGAACTTGGAAAAGAAGAAAATTTGTGGAAGAAGAAGACTTAGTTAGGAAGTAATGAAGGAAAGAGGGGGGGGTTCATAGCCATGGCCGGCCACTCCAAGTGTGGGCTATTGGGTTGGGATCCAATAGCCCACAACCCAATAACCTTAGTTTGGTTTAAATTTCAAGTTTGGGTTGGTTCGGTTCAATTCGGTTTGATTCTAAACCACTAATTAAGCCTCTAAATGACTAATTAAGTCATGGAAAATAGGTTAATAATTTCTAGCCTAATTTATGATGGTACTTGGGCTAAACCCAGCTAGTATGGGGGTCCCACTAGGGTCCAGGCTACCCGGGTCTCCAAATTGGGTCCGAATTGGATAAAATTCAAACCGACTCAAATAAATTCCTAAAAATCATATAAAATCAAATAAAATTCCTAAAATATTTTAAAACTTGAAAATGACAAAAATACCCCTAATTTGAAAACTGGGGGTGACACCGTGCACTAAAGATTTTTACAATTATCTCAAGTCCATTCGACCATGCAACGCCCTATTATTCAAACAACCAAACATAGTCTTGAGTCCGAAACTCAGACTTTATCATCTCGTATTTCTTCCATTAGCTTTCTATGTTCTTACATTTCATACTTCGTTTCAATGTTCAATGGCATCAAGCCTCAACTCAATGTTCGTCAACCGAACGACCCGAAGGTCCCGAACACCTTTCGAGGCATCATGTCATATCTGACAGTTCTGTCACATTCATGCCACAACTGTACTCTTTCGCAACGAAGCCATCTTTTATGATCTCGTACACGTACGCACGTTTTGACACATTTATCATCTTTCCTTCGCGTCGTGCTTGCTGCACGCATCGAAGTCGTATTTCCATGTTCTATGCCTTAGTGTTCAAGGTACATGGATCGTGCACTAGGGCACTCGCCTATATTTTCTTTCAATGTGCTAGACTTTCTAACTCGTGCGCGAAGGCACGAAATGGCTCGTGCACTAAGGCAGTCGCCGAATACAGTTATCACATGTTCTTGCGTCTTGTGCACCGAGGCGCTCGTCTTAGCGATATCTATTTTTCCATAGCAACTCGTGCATTTGATGCACGTTTCATTTCAATTGTTCTAACTAGTGTTCGACACACTATGATTTATCTTCCGATCGGACCACGCCCGTGGTGCCGATAGGTTAACTTGGCATACAATGATACATTATTACTTAGACAAGAAGGAGTAAAAAGAAGATTCAATCCTCCCACCTTAAACTGATATGCCTTGTTGTTTGCCGAGCCGATGCGGCTCGATTTCATAACTTTGTTGCACGGCCAAATCCTCTGACTTAGCCATTTGAGCACTTCTTATTTCATTGAACTACTCGATCGATTCCGGCCTACCTTGTCCAAGTCTCAGCCCATTGCGAGGAGGTGATTTGGGTTTTGCGGACCTGTTGCAAATGAGACAAAATGTCAACCTCTAATATTTCAGCGTAAATGGATAACCTGCACATAAAACCAACTAAAATCAATACTTGTATCGATTCGGACTTGTGCCTTGGTCGATTTGATTTCTTAGAATCTTCGAGCCGACTCAACGCACTTATCCTTCGTGGCAATGCAGCGCTTCGCATCGATTCAACTCGATGCATTTCTTTGGGACGATACAACTCTTTGTATCGACTTAGTTCGATGCATTGCTCGGGACAACGTAACTCTCGTATCAATTCGTATCGATACATTTCATTCGGTCAACGTGACTCATTGAGTCAACGTCTCAGCGTAATGCGATGTACGGAGCGGGGCATTACAGAATATATCACTCAAAATAAGGTTCGTCCTCAAACCAAAACCAACACTCCGATTAAGTATTTTATAGATCGTTTCACGATCTTGTCCCACCAATGTTGTTCAGTTTTACACTATCTTGCAAGCTTTTCATTAACATTTCAAAGTCCTTCCTGCAGTTCGATTTGAATTTATATACAACTCGATTTGGATCCGTACCAATATTCAAGCCATCCCAAAGATACATGTATTTTGACCAAGTCCAGTGGTAGCAAATTAGAACAAAGCTGACAGATAATTTCAATCCTATGTTTGCCATCTCGTACTCTCGATCGGACTTATCTTTAGCAATTGTTCTCGAAACTTTATCGCATACGTATATTTTATACATACGTGATTCATTCAATAAAGTCACTGCACATGACGCGATTCAAAATTGCATTTCTTGTTTCGTATGTTTCGTATGGACTATCAACTCTATACGTTGTGTCGAGCCGTCGCACATCCGATCGTTACGATCCTCCGTAACGCCTTGCGTTCGAATTTGCCACCCAACTATTTTCGAAATCTGGCTATGCGACTTATCTCGATACGATTTTCTTTGTTGACTTACAAATGTATCAACATTCAGGACTATGCCCGCTAGGTTACTTACCTAGACACTGTGCTTAATTTCTCCCGACGCAACTTTAAATTGACATTGCACAAAGACCACAATCTATCCGACACAACAGTTTACATCGAGGCGATGGTGCTCAAGGCAAAAATTGCTTTGACCTAAAATCTCTACGATGCATCTTACGTTCGATTCCTAACGAGTAGGAATTCACTAGCCAAATTCCCAACTTATCCGTCTCGCAACATCGAATATAAGTTTGATTCACGCAAGCTCAATTCTAAGGTGAATTCGAATCTAACGACATATCTCGTAAGTCATTCCCTTATCTTTCTCTCTCGTGCTTAGTACGATTCTTACAATCGTCTATCCAAATCACCAAGTTCGTTGGTGAATTTTTCTAGTTCGATCGTCGACCAACATAACCATTCAAGCATTTATCCGACGAATACTCAAAATCTAGCTACATCATTCTCAATCGAAAGTTGTTCCAACAATTTTCGATCGCCTAGACTTATCGTCAACATGCATCACACTATATTTATTACTGATGAAATTTCATATGCGATATCACATGGGTCATCTTATGGTCTGCAACATTCCATTTGATTTGGCGGTCAAATCTTCTAGGGTCAGTTGCCCCGAAGCTACGTTCGATAATTGTGGATCATTAACGAAGGACAGTTTGACTACGAACCATTCTATATCTTATTTCGGAGCCAAATTACGTTCCAACAATTTCTATGCGACTACACAATTTCGGACAAAACCATTTTTATCGGCGCAACTGATGCGCAACTATCCTCTGAGTAAAGTCATGTACTACCGTCGATGATTCTGCTATTCACGACGCATCTACTCGCATTAAGTTCGAGTCTATCTTATTCGCGGTCGACACACGAGATGCTATACGCATTGAACAATCGTTGATAACTTATAGTCTTGTCTTGATCAATCACAAAGTTCATGATCAACCAGTTCGTTCATTCTCGTATTTTTATTTACAAAATTTTGATAGAGTGAGGCACACTCAATTTTGTACTCTCACATCGTGATTACGTTTCCTTACGTATCGATCTCGATATGTCGTATCAATTTCGATCACTACCAAAATATGTTGTTTTAGCGATGGCCACATCCGTCGACCATCCGTCACTAATACGGATTAGCGACGGATCACTGACGGATATTGATCAAAATAATCCGTCGGCAATCATCTCGTCGCTAAAAAACGTTCGTTGCTACGTAGTCGTCACTCGACGAAATAGCGACGGCTTCTCGTCGTCAGTATTCGTTGCATTAGCGACGACTTACCGATGTTCTTTCGTCAAATTCAAGTATCAGGTATTGAAGTATAAAGACACTAACCGACGGACAGTCCGTCGGTAAACTGTCGTTACTGTGTATCAGAGGGTATCGTTCTGTCGCTTTTCGTCGCTAACTCGTGACGGCTTAGCGATGGACTAGTGGCAGATAATCCGTCGACCGGGTTCTGGATATGCTTGACCTTTCCAGAACCACGGCGACGGATATTGCGTCGCTAATCCGTCGGAGTAAGTCGCCAAACCGTCGTAAATTAGCCGCTACACATGGCGACGGAATATCCGTCGCTAAATGCAAGCCGACGAGAGACCGACGGCTTACCGACGGCATGTCCGTCGCTAATGTTCTGTGCATCTTTCATACCATCAGAACCTTGCCGATGGATATTTCGTCGGCTATCCGTCGGCCATCCGTCGCTAACTAGAAAATATTAGAAATCCTCCAGTTAGCAACGGATTTTTCGTCGAAACTTAGTCGGTAACTGATGTTATCCGTCGCTAACCCGTCACTAGTCCGTCGCTAACTGAGATATTTTAAAAAAATACAGAGTTTTCCCTGTTCACACAACATCCGAACATCGGACCAATATATAATCACAATATACAATCACATAGACCAATATATAATCCAATATAAATCACACACGAATATAATGCACACCAATTATCCAAAAATTATATAGACCAATATATAATCACAAATATGCATCACCCAAACCAGTATAAAATAGACACCAATTATCCAAAAATCATAAACTAATATCCGTCGTTATAATATTCAAAATTTCTACAAATATTCAAAATTTAAAAACTATTCTAATACAATACTTCAAGGAGGAGGAGGAGTTCGATTGTCCGATGGTGGTACTCCCTCCTGCGACCGACGATAATACTGCTCCACTATGTACGGCGGCAATCCGTCGAAGACATTGTCCGGAAGTCGGCGTAGCTGCTCTGGCGACATAAGGTCAAGGAGTGTCGTCACAGTCGGAGGCGGTACCAGATGGACAGCAGGGTTGAAAGAAAGATGACCGACGGAAGAAGGAGCACCAGCAGCCGACGGACCGCCACCAGTAGCAGACGGACCGGCACCAGCAGCAGACGGAACGACAGCAACAGACGGAGACGGAAAGTACGTGGCAATTTGCTCCCGTAAGGACGACATCGTCTCGTGCAGCTGCGTAAGCTGTGACCTCACATCATCGTCTGACGGGGCCGCGGAAGGAGGCAATGTCGGTGAAAATCTCTGAGTCGCCATATGCAACGGCCCTAGGGAGCCGACTCCGTACAGGCGCCCTTTTTTCAAGCCGCCGACGGTATCTACGAACAAGTCGTTACAAGCGGCCATAGAAGAGGGCGTCCGGGCGGGCGTCGTTTCACCGACATCCTCGACAGCAGATGACTGAGCCCGACTAAGGGCCTCACGATACGCAGCCTATCAAATGAATGTGTTTATACTATAAGATTTACCTAAGTTGTAATCTAAATCCTATGTTTCACTAAGTTATAGTGTGAATCCTAAGTTTACCTAAGTTATAGTCCGAATACTTTTAATTCTAACGTAAATCTCATAAAAATAAGTACTTACATCAGTCTCCTTGGCCCTCTCGTCGACGAAGCTCCCGTCCTTTCGCCTCTTGTGCGTATGCTGGAACACATCGTGCATGGTGACCGATTCTGGCGCCCTTCCCTCCTTCACCGCCCGTTGGGTCTACAAACGAATTTTTTGTCGAATTTGATTAACTCCGTATATTAATAATACCGAATTCGATAGTGAAATGAATTTATGGTATCTCACTAGATCTGCAAGCGCCGCTGCGTGGGGCCTTGATCCCCTCGTATGAAGCATCGTGGCCCGTCGGTTCGCCTTTGCCTTCTCCGATTTCTTCTTGTACGCAGGAGTATCCATCATATCCAAGAGCTCCTCATAATACTCTTGCCGGATCCAATTTGGCCTCGTCTGCCCCATTTCAAGGTTATGAATCATTTCCCATATCTTCTTCGAGGCAGCGCTTCTGTAGGTCCTGCGGATCGCGTCCTAGCGATGGAGGGGCCACCAGAACGTCGTCTAACGTACAAATTCAATTATCACGTAATTTAAAAAATGGTTGATTAAAGAGTAACTAATAATTAACCACAAGATATAGATATATATACCCTCAATTCGTCGAGCCAGACGTACTTCACGTTTGGGGGCACCGACAAAAAGTTGAGGTAGGGGCCATGGAAGTTAGCCCTGATAATTTCTCCAAGAGACCTGGCAACATTAAAAGGAAAAAACCTAAAAAGAAGCAACGACTGGATTATTAACTTGAATAAATGAAACAAATTTAATAAATTATCTTAAATTTACTTACGAGGACCCCGTGGGCCATAGCTCTCGTCGGAACTCGCCTACCAGCCTCTCTGGTGCCGTCGGAGGATCCGCGGGTCCGCGCATGTACTCCCCAATAATCGGATGGATCCGAGTATTGGGGTACTCCGGGGCCCACTGTGTAGTAACTGGTGGATCCGCTGGTGGGTCCGCTGGCGAAACGGATCCACTAGCGGATGGAGACTCATGCCTCGATGAAGTTGTCGATCGACGGCGGGATGAGTCTGTGCCTGGGGTACTCTCTGGGTCGTGTTCGCTGGATGGGATCACATCCCGGGAAGATTGAATGCGACCACGACCACCACCACCACGACCACGACCACCACCACCACCACCAACACGACCACCATCAGCAGCACGACCACGGCCAGCCATCATGACCTGTAAATAGAACACATAAACATAATTAATAATATAAAAGTGTAAATGAATATAAAATTCTAAACTAAAATATACATACCACCAGCAGGGAGACGAGTGTCGTTGTGACGAAAAGGACTAGAAGTGCCATCTTTAAAAAGAAAATCATAAAATAAGTAAATGATCGAACGAAAAAAGCATAAATTTACGTAATTGCTTTTATGAGGTCAAACTGAATTCACGTAATTGGAAGTGGTTTTAATATACAATGATATTTAACCTAATCATCGTCATCGTCTTCGTTCTCGTCCTCGGCCTCGTCTTCATCATCATCCTCATTCTCATCCTTATCCTCATCGTCGATTTTATCTGTATCCTCATCCCCATCAAATTCTTCTTCTTCTTCTTCTTCTTCTTCTTCTTCTTCTTCTGCCTCAATATTTGGGACAAGACGCCTCTTTCTCCCCTGGTTGACAGCTAAGTCTTGTATATCAACCTCTTTCTCTCCTCTATTTTTCTCAACAATATCTTCAACATCCATTGTATCCGACTGTTGTCCCAAGTATTGGGACTTTTTGATCTGGTCCTCTTGGTATGTTGGGTCTCCAACGTTGAATGTATTTCTAGATTTAATCTTGCATACTACCCACCAGTAAAATCAATCTCTACGACGCCTTGGATAGCTTGTATAGTAGACTTGAACAGCCTGCTTGCTATCGCAAATGTATCAAACCCTCAATATCTCCTGCGATGATTTATATCGACAAATCCAAATTGTTTATCGATTCTCCAACCGATATTTGGTGTCGTATCGAACCACTCACATTTGAACATCACAATATGCATATCATATGGGGCAGTATATTGTAAATCTACAATATCCCAAAGCACTCCATAATAGTCAAAGTCCGGCTCGTCATCATAGATGGTGCCTCTTATGCAAATACCGGAATCCTTGGTACTGATGCCGTCATTGATAAATTCAACATTTATAGCATTCTGAGTTGCCTTAAACCTGAAGCTATTAACGTCATAGCCTGGCCAAGTCTTTGCTTGCTTCTTCGGTCCTAATGCCAGATAACGAACACTCTTATTTGTGAGTGTTGTTTCAGGCAATAAAACCTGTAAACAAATATTTATAATTTAAATGTTTTAGATGCCTATGTTTTAATGGTAGTTGCATAACATATTATCTCAGTTACTTACGTATTTGTGAAACCAGGACGAAAATGTACAATCAATCTCTCGTTGAAGTCCCTCATCGGTAATATCGGGTGTCCTCATTTTGACTTCATCTCTAAATACACTGTTAGAGAGAATAAGAATATTAAGTGTAGTCACTTACTTCATCAAATTAGAGATTATAACGAGTGCAAGTGTACAGACTTCTCTAAATCTCTCACTTCTTGTATGTCACAGTTTAACAAGACATATCGGTGAGCGGCATCATACTCATCGTCAATCAACCACTATTTTTTACTAGCCCCAACAGGCTTGCCCCTTACATTGAATATACCTCCATCCTCAACGTCCTCGTCATTCCTTTGACGTCTATTTCGATTTGTCTTATCATGAGTATCGAAATAAATGGAGCAGAAGTTTGACACCTCCTCGATAAGATATGCTTCGCATATCGAAGCCTCTATATGAGCCTTGTTGCCAACTTTCTTCTTTAGATGGTGTAGGTATCTAGAGAGACAAATTATCTTGAGAATTAAGAATGAATTTTAAAATCTACTGAAATTCAACTTAAATTATATCGATTTTTATGTACCTTTCAAATGGGTACATCTATCGATAATGAACAGATGCACCGACACGGACTTCGTATGCTAGATGAATCGGTAGATATTCCATGCTGTCGAAGAAGCCCGGAGGAAATATTTTCTCCAACTTGCAAATTGTTAAGATAATCTTCTCCTCAAGTTCAACCATGTGTTGCACCATCAACTTAGTTGAACAAATATTCCTGAAGAATGTAGATAGTTCGGCCAACGGAACCCATACAGCAGAAGGCAACAACTCTTTCAAAGCAATGGGCAGTAATCTTTCCATAAATACATGGCAGCCGTGACTCTTCATTCCCGTTAGCTTGCGTTCATTAAGATCAACGCATCTAGACAAATTTGATACATAGCCGTCGAAAAATCTTAAAGTAGATACCCACTTGCAGATTATTAATCTATCTTCCTTGCTCAATGTGTATTATGATATCGGTTTAGTTAATTGTCCACCAGCTCCCCTTTTATCAAATTCAGATAAGGACGCTTGCATATCTCGATAATGTCTTGTCTTGCTTTTGGATTGTCCTTCGTCTTTCCTTTAATATCCATGACGGTATTGAAGACATTATCGAAAACATTCTTTTCGATATGCATAACATCAAGATTATGCCTTATAAGATTATCTTTCCAATAAGGCAAGTCCCAGAAGATACTCCGTTTGGTCAAGTTATGGCTTTGTCCGAACCTATCGACACGATTGTTCGATGGATCTTCCATTACAGTGGGCAAGTCCTTTACATCTTCCCAAATATCGTATTCCGACAATTTGGCAGACGGATGAGAAAATTCTTGTTTTTCAGCTCTGAACGCGTCCTTGTTCTTTCTCCAAGGATGACTCGCGGGCAGAAATTGGTTTTTCCTCCATGCTTAAGACGGAACGTCTTACTATTTTCTATGCATATCGGACAAGACATGGTACCGTGAGTACTCTATCCCGACAGCATACCGTATGCGGAAAAATTATTGATTGTCCACATCAGTGAAGCTCTCATCTGAAAGTTCTGTTTCCTGAAAATATCATAGGTCGCGAAGCCGATCTCCCACAGCTGTTTCAGCTCATCCACTAATGGCTGTAAATATATATCGATGTTCTTCGTCGAATTTTTGGGACCTGATATGATAGCTGTCAAGAACATATAAGGAGTCTTCATACACATCCATGGTGGCAGATTGTAAGGGGTAAGAATGACCGCCGAGCAGAAGTATTGAGATCCTGACTGCCCGAAAGCGGCGAAGCCATCAGAATATAGCGCCAGACGTACATTTCTAGGCTCTGCAACAAAATCTGGATGACACAAATCAAAATATTTCCACGCCTCTCCATCCGAAGGATGTGATAATTCTCCATCGTCCTTTGTGTGTTCTTTGTTGTGCCACATCATGTGTTCTGCTGTATTCTGAGACATATACATCCTCTGCAAGCGCTTCGTGATCGACAAGTAATGCATATACTTGTAAGGACGTCGTTTTCTAGTTAACCTTCCTTTTTTCCTGACTGGCTTGTAACGATCCGTATTACAGAAGCTGCAACTTTCTGTGTCCTCGTTCTCCTTGTAGTACAACATGCATCCGTTGTGACAACAATCTATCTTCTCGTACCCCAGTCCCAGTTGTCGGACCATCATCTTTGACTTGTAGAAGTTTTTTGGAAGCTCTTTTGATTCCTTCGGTAACACCTCCTTGATTAGTTGTATAATCCGATCATAGCAAGCTTGTGGCAAGTTAAAATCGGACTTTATGTTCAACAACCGCATCGTCACTGACAATACGGAATGAGTCTCACAACCATGATATAGAGGAGTTTCTGCATCCTGAAACATATAATAGAACTCCTTCGTCTCGGGATTAGGATCCTCCGGATCAAAATTAGGCCATGCCGCGTCGTACACCATATCTAGTACAAGGTTTTGCAGGTCTCCATAATCAACAGAGCATTCGTCGTCTTCGATCACAAAATCCGTTGCAGCATTATCATCAAAAGCATAAGTAGCAGCATTCGCAACCTGTCTTTCCGTATATAGTTCACCTTGCGATGACCACAGGCCGTAATCACGTACGAAACCCTTACGGGTCAAATGATCTCTCACAGTCACCACTTCTTCGTAACGTCTATTGCAACAATTACGACATGGACACTTGATTTTGTTACCGTCCATGTACTGAGCTTTGCTCATGGCATACTTAAGAAACACTTCCACGCCTGCCTGAAAATCGTCACTATACCTATTCTGCTCTCGTGTTATCATTTATACATCCATGTACGATCAACGAAATAACGATCCATCACAAATTGGATGTAAAAATCTGTACCGTAAGACAAACTAAACAGAATTAGTATATAATCATGTAACCGGTGGATCCGCTGGTATATAGGCCGGATGTACTTAGTATCGACCGCATCAGATTAGTATCGGTCTATAGGTTTGGTATAGGCCGTATCAAATTGGTATTGGCCTTAGCGAATTGGTAGATACATATCCGATATGTATCGGCCGTATAGCTAGGATTCGTATTGGCCTTATCGATTCGGTATCGGCCATATCCGATAGGTATCGACCGTATCGGATATGTATCTGCCGTATCGGATTAGCATGGTGGAAGGTTTAGTAACAACTGTACTTGGATTTTTCTCTTCTCGAGGTAGAATACCATTACAAGAGAGTCACGAGAGAGCAAAAAAATCTCCTACATATTGATGTTTACAAGAGTGATTGGCCAATTACAGTAACATACATGCTGCATTTTCTATCAGAAAAGGAGAGATTGAAAGCAATAACATATAGAGTTGTATTTCGGAAGAAGAACTCCTATAAACTCTTTGTTCACAAAATAAGCTATAGAAAATACAGAACAAGTATCGAGTTCATAACCTACTTCGTAAGAGAAGTATCTTAATGTTCTCAGTTATCTCAGGCTGATTTGACATAGAACAGTAAGATACTTCTCTTGCGAAGTAGGTTATGAACTCGATACTTGTTCTGTATTCTCTATAGTTTGCTTTGTGAAAAAGAGTTTATAGGAGTTCTTCTTCCGAAATACAACTCAGTATGTTATTGCCTTCAATCTCTCCTTTCATGATGGAAAATACGACATATATGTTACTGTAATTGGCTAATCACTCTCGTAAACATCAATATCTATAAGGTTTTTTACTCTCTCGTGACTCTCTTGCAATGGTATTCTAGCTCGAGAAGAGAAAAATCTAAGTATAGTTGTTACTAAACCTTCCACCATGCTAATCTGATACGGCCGATACATATCCGATACGGCCGATACCTATCGGATATGGCCGATACCGAATCAATAAGACCAATACGAATCCTAGCTATACGGCCGATACATATCAGATAGGACGATACCAATTTGCTAAGGTCAATACCATCTAATACGACCTATACCAAATCGATATACCGATACTAATCTGCTACGATCGATACTAAGTACATACGGTCGAGGAAGTGGATCCGCTACCGATAGTTCGATATCGATACTGATAGTCCGATACCGATAGTTTGATACCGAAAAAAATCTGACGCTAAATAGTCGTAGCTAAATATTCAACGGTAATCCGTCGGTGATTTGTCAAAAGTCCGTCGCTAATTTTGACGGAAAAAATCCGTCGCTAAATAGCCGTAGCTAAAAATCCATCGTTAAAATAAAAATCCGTCGCTAAATAGCCTATAGGTTACCTATACCAATACAACACTAAACCTATATGACATCAAGCCTCATTCAATTACTAACTATCATATAACATAACATATATATATATATATATATATATATATATATATATATATATATATATATATATATATATATACACATTATTCATGCATTCATGTATGCCTATATTACCAATACACTAGCTTACCTACATGCATACATAGGTACTTGCATATCATATTCATATCACTCATTATATTGCATTTACACCTTAATTTATAACATACATGCTTGCATACTTGGATTGATACATTGCATTCATATTTCACTACATTGCATTATCTAACATGCATACCTATATATATATATATATATATATATATATATATATAACAGAGATAGAGAGGGGGTGATGAGTGCCATAGTTGTGTGTGTGTATCATAGCAGTAGAGGCCCCTGCCACCGATAACCCCCGCCGCCCCGACCGACAACACCACCACCATCTTCTCCGTCACCTCCTCCATCACCTAAACCCACGCACCCCCCAACCCACCACCCCCCGCTGCCCCGACCCGCCGTCCCCCCCCCCCCCCCCCCCCCCCCCGACCCCCTGCCCCGACCCACTGCCCCCCGCTACACCCGAACCATGTTTTTGTCGGGCAGGCTTATACAACAATAACGATGAAGACGGTGTCCAACATATTGTGTCCAATGAGCCAGACAAGGAAATTAAATCTATTTTTCACAACATTTGAACAATGTGGATAAGTAAAGTCATCTATTTTATGAACCGTGTATAATTGTCAAAATTATTTGGAAAATAACACTCGATGACTACTTTTCTTAGCAAATTAATAAAAGGCATCTATTTTATGAACCGTGTATAATATTTTTTTTAGAAATTAAAAGCAAGACATCAATTTTAGAATAGAAGTATTGTAGGAATTTTTTTATGGCTGTTGACCAAAAGAAAGTAGGCCTCCCGTATCATTTTGAAGGAGTACAGTGACTAATAAAATTTAAACTTTAAAAAAAGGCTAATAAAATTTAAACCCATCTTGGTGCTAGCTACTCCCTTTCTGAATTGCAAAACCAAATCATTTAAAAAATAACAGAAATCGGATGAAACTGAACTCAATTGGCTCTTGTGATCAACGAGAAGAAGTATAATTTTTTGGCTAAACACAACCCCCGCCGCCCCCCGCAGCCCCGACCAACAACACCACCACCATCTTCTCCGTCACATCCACCATCACCTAAACCCACGCACGCACGCACACCCCCAACACCCCACCCCCCGCTGCCCCGACCCGTCGTCCCCCCTCCCCGACCCGCTGCCCCCCCCCCCCCCGCCACCCACAACCCCCGCAGCCCCCGCCGCCCCCGTCGCCGCCGCCGTCCCTGCAGCCCCCGCCGCCTCCGCAGCCCCCGACTCCCCCGCAGCCCCCGACGCCCCCGCTGCCCCCCACCACCCACAATCCCCGACCACCGCGAGAGAGAGAGAGAGAGAGGATTACCTAAAGAGAGAGAGCCGCCGGAGAGAACGCCGATCGCCTTTGGGAGAGAGAGAGACGCGGGAGAGAGAGAGGAGAGAGAGTGAAATTTGGGGGGAATGAAAAATTCCCCCCGTCGTTTCAATTTAAGTCAGGGTCGTACATTTAGCGACGAACTAGTGACGGATATTATCCGTCGCTAAGCCGACGCTATACTAGATAACTGTCGACGGAATATTCGTCGCTACGTAGTCGTAAATTTGTCCCGCCACTTCTCCCAACATTTTTTGCCAAATATTCGACTGTACAGCGACGGATGTAAATCCGTCGCTATTTCTCCGACGCCGTAGCGACGGACTGGCGACCTTTTCTCACCCTTAAAATAAAAATAAATATTTATCAGCTTCTCGTCGGTAATCCGTCGGTGACTTGTCGAAAGTCCGTCGCTAATTACGACGGAAAAAATTTGTCGCTAAATAGCCGTAGCTAATTGCCTATATTTTGGTAGTGGATAGCGTAAGGGTCAACTTTGATTCTGTTTCAACGTCGACAACTTGCATTGCATACGTCCAAGTTCTCCACTAACATTTTCGTACGTCTCGAATCATTTCTCGATTCTTTGAATTCCGTTATACTTTGATCGCATAACCAAGTTACTGATTTTTCGATGTCGTGCCCTCGAGTCATGCAAATGTGCCCTCTAAGTTTCATATGACTTCGTCGTACTCACAGTGAGTCTCGTCTCGACATAACCTACTATCTTTCTTAGGTGCGGCTATCCGAACCAACCAATGTTTTCATTGAAATCGCAAGTCGTGCCATTTAATTACACTTTGCATCGGCTAACGTTTCTATCGAGATCGCAAGTCGTGCGATTCGATTATAATTTGTATAGCCCAATATTTTCATCGAGCTCGCAAGTCGTGCGACTTGTTTGTAAGTTCAAGTTTTCATTTCCCGTCGATCCGATTATTGCTTCAAGGCATAATCGTTTCGCTAGTCTCGACCGTCCGACCGACTTATAATTTTCGTCCGACGTATCATTCATTGATACGAGTCCTACCTTATCGTCCCAACCGATTTTCGAAGAACATTTGCATCAACATACCGTCATACAAATTTCCAAAGGAGTCTCGGTACTCTCCCGTCCGTTGCAGACAAACCTTCCGCAATTCTCACAACGCGTCGATGCAATTCATCGCACAAGTGGTATATCGTATACCACCCAGAATCGAGTCATTCATCGCATACATGGTATGGCATATACCACTCGGAAATCAAGTCATTTCTCTCGCAATATACTCGGTATGAACCAACAATCTCTTCCGACTCGCAATTTCCGCAGTGATCGTGCTTGATCACAACCGTAACTTTGATTAAATCAAAATCCGACACAACTCGGCCAATATTTTTATTTGCCAACACAAGTTCGGTGTACAATCGAACGATTCATTCTATCGATTTATGATTTCAGTTCCTTCCGTTGTATCTCGTGCAACGATTTATTTCCAATCTCCTTTGCACTCCGTGCAACGATTACTTTGATATGTGTTGCACCACGTGCAACAATTTACTTTTGACACGCGTTGCACATCGTGCAACGATTTATTTCTGACATTTTATTTCACCTCGTGCAACGATTTATTTTTAACATCTGTTGCACCTCGTACAACAATTTATTCCCGACTTTCAAAGTCAATGCTCAAATCTGTTCAACACATTCGATATTGACTTATTACTTTCATTACAACGTACATTCATAATCAACTCGTTGCACTTCTTGTAACGCATTATTTAAGTTCCCGCATTGGTGCAACCAATATTCACAATCCATTGCACTTCATGCATCGTTTTCTCTCTTATTCGACATGTTATATTGCAACAACATCATCTCAAATCGTATTTCACAATTTGTTTCACTTGCAGCAACTAATATTTCACGGCTCGTGTATTCAATGAAATGAAACGTTTCACGACTTTTCTCTGCAACATCAAGTAAATTCGAAGTACTTGCAGCAGCGTTACCCGACTTTGTATTAGACTTATTGTATGGAACATCCAGTGCGCATCGAGTAGAGTCGAGACTGATTTCGATTGGTGGTGGGCAACTCTTTAGAATTGAAACAAAGCAAACGTCCTGAGGAAATTGAGCCTATAGCTCTGATACCAATCTGTCACGCCCTGACCCGGAATCACCCGAATCATCGTCCTCGCAGGGGGCATGATGCCATACGAGCCTGGAGTTGCGCTTGTGCAAGGCAAGATGACAAGTTCTCAAATGATTATCTTTGAGTTGATATTAACAACGAAAGAAAAACAGAGTATACGAAACAATTCTCTTTATTGATATTCAAACTAAGATTACAAAGGCTTTCAATAGTCCAACTAAATTTGCCAGGTTGGCTATATCACTCAGGTTCTCTCTTGCCCACAAAGAATTTCACCGTTCCATAAATCATGCCTTCTATATCTCGGCCGCATCAATCTTGTTGCAAGTCCGAGCGTCAATACGATCGTCCGCTTCAAGCGCAACGGAATTCTATGCCTCTGCGTGATCAAGCGAAGCTTCGTCACGAGTAACCATTTCCTACACCCTGCATGAAAGCTGGTGGGGGATCAGTACGTTCGTCCTCGCATGTACTGACAAAAAGACTAACTTTCTAAACCGACATTTTAGTATTTATGTTCAATCATGCAACTTAGCTTATGATCTTGCTATATTCTCCTTAGGGTCGATTTCATGGCATATTCAAAAGCGGTAAAGCATGATATCATGGCAAACATGTTATTCGAATTAAATAGACAAGCAGATAAGCAATTTCGTGTTTGTTTCGTGGTACAACTTCTTACCAAGTCGATGCACTCACCCTTGCACTGACGCAAGGTGAATACGCCCCATTCATTCCCTGTCATGTTATAAGTGCTCTCTAAGTAGGATCTATGTGTGCAGGACACATACATGTCTGCACTTTCAATCCATCGTTCCTTAACTATATAAAGGTCTTAGCATATCCGCGACGGAATGGACTAAAGGTGTTTCTCTTTTCTTTTCCTTTCTTTCTTTTCTCTCTTTCTTTTCTTTCTCAAATTTGGGTAGCCCGACGTTTCACGGGCTGGGTTGCTATCCCAAACAACCGAAACATACCACGTGCCTACCATCATTTGCGACTTTTTACATCTATAACCGATGGCTAGTCGTATTACAGATGAGCGTCCATCAAAGATTATATCCCTCCTAAGCCAAACGGTCCCAGTGCCCCGGCGCAGCCCGTTCGAAGAGAACGTTCCGTGCACGAAAGATTTTCACAATTATCTCAAGTCCATTTGACCATGTAACGCCCTATTATTCAAACAACCAAACATAGTCTTGAGTCCGAAACTCAGACTTTATCATCTCGTATTTCTTCCATTAGCTTTCTATGTTCTTACATTTCATACTTCGTTTCAATGTTCAATGGCATCAAGCCTCAACTCAATGTTCATCAACCGAATGACCCGAAGGTCCCGAACACCTTTCGAGACATCATGTCATATCTGAAAGTTCTGTCACATTCATGCCACAACTGTACTCTTTCGCAACGAAGCCATCTATTATGATCTAGTGCACGTACGCACGTTTTGACACATTTATCATCTTTCTTTCGTGCCATGCACTTGCTGCACACATCGAAGCCGTATTTCCATGTTCTATGCCTTAGTGTTCAAGGTACATGGCTCGTGCACTAGGGCACTCGCCTATATTTTCTTTCAATGTGCTAGCCTTTCTAACTCGTGCACGAAGGCACGGAATGGCTCGTGCACGAAGGCACTCGCCGAATACAGTTATGCAATGTTCTTGCGGCTTGCGCACCGAGGCACTCGCCTTAGCGGTATCCAATGTCCCATAGCGCTCGTGCATTTGATGCACGTTTTATTTCAATTGTTCTAACTAGTGTTCGACACACTATGATTTATCTTCCGATCGGACCACGCCCGTGGCGTCGATAGGTTAACTTGGCATACAATGAACATTCTTACTTAGACAGGAAAGAGTAAAAAGAAGAGTCGATCCTTCCACCTTAAACTGATACGCCTTGTTGTTTGTCGAGCCGATGCGGCTCGATTTCATAACTTTGTTGCACGACCAAATCCTCTGACTTAGCCATTTGAGCACTTCTTATTTCATTGAACTACTCGACCGATTCCGGCCTAGCGTGCCCAAGTCTCAGCCCGTTGCGAGGCGGTGATTTGGGCTTTGCGGACCCGTTGCGAATGAGGCAAAATATCGACCTCTAATATTTTAACGTAAATGGATAGCCTGCACATGAAACCAACTAAAATCAATACTTGTATCGATTCGGACTTGTGCCTTGGTCGATTCAATTTTTTAGAATCTTCGAGCCGACTCAACGCACTTATCCTTCGGGGCAATGCAGCGCTTCGCATCGATTCAACTCGATGCATTTCTTTGGGACGATGCAACTCTTCGCATCGACTTAGTTCGATGTTGTAGCGCCCCGCTTTCGATAGGCGACGGAACTTCATAATATGCTAGCGCCGAGTCAGATCGGCCGAAAACTTAGATGGCCATCTGACTCGATCGCTAAGCTTGGTAAACGTTAACGCCTTGCGGCATCGATTCAAATCGATTTGGACGGAAGTTACGAGAATCGATCCAACTAATGGAACGACTTCTGTTGGAATAAGTCCTAGATGCAGCGGGCTGCGTCTCGGCGAGTGAGCTCTCTATAAGAGTCCCTTCGACGGGACCGGACCGCTGTATGATTTTCTTGGAGCTTTGCCGCTGGGCTTGATTGAAGTGCTTTCGCGTCGTTTTCATGGATGCAATTACAATTTTGATGCAAAGGAAAAAGAAGGAAATCTAACAAAGTATTGATGCATTGCAGGAGCTCGCGTAACTAAGGATTGACGTTGCGTAGCGCTTCGACGACCTGCACAAAGCAAAGTGATCGGTGGATGATTCGGCCTTCTTTTCTATTCTGTCCCGCAAACTTATTCCTTGCTTCGAATTCATTCAAATCGAACGATGCCAAGTTAATTGCATGCCAATCCACTAAGTCAAGAACTCAGGAAAAACGTATCGATTTTGAGTAATCTACTCGGAAAAATACAAGTTTCTCACATAACTGGAAAAGTTTAAGGTTCTAGTAAAAAGATAGACTATTTCATCTGCTGCAAAATATTATGAAACGTCGATCATGGGTTATGATGCCTCAGACAATTTGGTGCCCACGGGATGCTAAATCGGTGTACGGCTTTGGGGAAAATGAATCATTGCATGAGTTGCGAGAAATGATAATGTCGTTCGATACTATCCGCGCTATACAAAACTGTTCGTATATATGAAACTATTCGCACATAAGCATGGTCATGGACAGCTTGTGCACAAGTTCGTTTTCCTCGAAACGGTATCCGGGGCATCTGAACCGATTCGTCCTAGGGGGAATAATTTATCGTGCTTCGGCGCGAGGCATGCGGGACCTTCAGTAAGGCTTGCAACCTAGGCTGAACGGGTTGCGTCGCATGCCAACTTCGATTAAGTCCCTAGTGGTGCGTAGCACCAATGACCGCATATAAGATAGTTGCATACTCACCTATTGTCTTATGCAGGTGTAAATATTATCTCTGTTTTCATGCAGGGACAAGCACGGCCGTGGTAAGAAATATGATAAACTGCGATGTTATGTTGTATGCTTTAATACTCAAAGATGGCTATCGAATATGAACTGAATTCATTTAGTTCTAATAGAAAGACAACTCTAAAGCATGCCTATCCTAACAATCAGAGTCGGTTTAGACGAGTTGGTTCGTCTCGTCCACTTAGCAAGTGTGCTAATCCCCTCCCCCAATTTCTCCAGGTGCGGCGGGCGCTCCAACCTAAAACGAAGCTGAAGTGCGGAGAGGCATTTTGAAGCTCTTCCTATACTGAAGTATTTTGAAGCCAATTCAAGTCGACGGCTTATGTATAAAGGGGCGAATGTATGGGACGGCAAGCGTAGTTCAGGCAACTTGTCGATTGTATTTTCTTTCTGTTTTCAATCAATGTAGCCGCAACGGCATCCAATGTAAATTACGACTTGCACTTCGTTGCAAGCTATGAATGAAAAGCATTTCTATCTTCCTATACTGCGTCTTATATTCTGATGTGATTTGTGAAGTTTCGACTTGGCGTATTAATATCAAAATCAAAAGATAACCGTTTGAGAACTTGTCATCTTGCCTTGCACGAGCGCAACTCCAGGCTCGTGCGGCATCACGCCTTAGCGAGGACGATCGAATCGGCAAAATTAACTCGGGGACGAACGTTGCCGACTCGGGGCGTGACAGATGCATTGATCAGGACAACGTAGCTCTTGTATCAATTCGCATCGATATATTTCATTCGGTCAACGCGACTCATTGAGTCAACGTCTCAGCGTAATGCGCCGTACGGAGCGGGGCATTACACTTTCGATAGTTTTTATGGCTTGCATTTTCGAACTTCGCATTCATATCGAACTCCTTGAATAGCACAGTGTTCTAATCAGTTACTTATACAATTGCAGGTGATTGCGTAGGCAATGTCTAAGCGCAGCCAACCAGTCCCTCGTCTGAAGCAAAGACTAAGGTGAGTGGCTGACCTCCTTTACCTCGACCTCTGTTTCAAAATCAAGAACTCGAGATAACTGTATCAATTTAGAGTAATTTACTCTGAAAATATAAGTTTCACACCAAAAATAGAAAGTTTAAGGTTGTAGAAAAGAGAGAAGATTATTTCATAATCTGTAAAATAATTTCGGCATACGATGCCTCGAGAAATTGGTGCCAACGGGACGCTAAATTAGAACGTACGGCTTGTGTGCAAACTGAAGAAATGAATTGATTAATGAGTATCGCAACGATAAAGTTAAAGTGCATAAAATGACTAAGTCTCAAGAAGAACAGAAACGGTTATTGGACAACTTGTGCACAAGGGGTACTTTCCTCGAACGATTGCCTAGGCCAAGGAATCGATTCGGCCCGGGAGGAACGAGTATAGAAAATGCCAGCAGGATCGGCACGGGTGATTCAGGAACTTTCACATAGGGCTCGCTATCCGTCGTGAAAGGGTCGTCGTCTAACCCATCTATAGTCCATGATGGCTTAACATTAACAGTGACTTTCACACTCTTTCACTGCTTGAACTAATGCACGTGACACGGGATGAACATGATAACTGCTCAATGTATACAATTTTATATGCTTGCCTCAAAACATGTTAACATGCAAATCGAGTAGAATGGCTAGAAAGATCACCAAATAGCTAACTTGTTTTATAAAACTGCTTGAACAAACGAGAGCATGGGTTTTAATTAGCCACTCGCCAGTACATATGATCGTACTGACCCTCCCTCTCTACAGGTGGTACCAATCATGAGGGATGCGCCAACTGACCACGACGACGTTCGTATTTTGAAGCTTCGACTGAGCGTCGAAGACTCCCGTCGTATCACTTTTGAAGACTCTCTGCAACTGTCCAAGGAACATGTCTCGGCTTCCCTCGAATCCAGGTGGCTGGAATACTTTGTTGTAAATGAGGGTTGTATATATAGAACGGCTATCTCATCGGCACTCATTTTGTAATAGAGTCATGTTATAAGCCCACGCGGCACAATTGTAATAGAGTCTGTAAATGGTGTCTATTATCAATAAAATACAAAAAAAAATTGTCTCAATGTGTTGTTCAATTTGTCTGCGCTCTATCTTAGATGTTGTGTTTCAGACTTTCCTATGACTATGCCTTGTGCGATCGCAACCTAGGTTCGCACGACGTTACACCCGGGGGACGACTATCGATTCTTCGGAATCGGGACGTGACACAACCAGCACTACTAAAATAACCCAGATTAGCGACGTCAGGAGACGTCGCTAAATACAAAAAATACGTCGCTAAAAATGATTTGCGACGTATTTAGCGACGAAAAATGTACGTCGCTTATAGGCAAGTCGCAGATGATACTTTCGTCGCCGAACGTCGCTATTTGCGACGCGGCGTCCATTGTCGCTAGACGTCGCCAAATGAGCGACAGAGAGCGACGTATCAGTACGTCGCCAACATTGCGACGTAAAGCGACCACTAGCGACGCTTCAAAAGTTTATAAATGATGACGAGGCATGACATCCACGTGGCCACGTGGGCAACTTAGCGACGTATATTAGCGACGTCGAGCGACGTAACGTCGCTAGTTAGCGACGTATAGCGACGTCTATTTGCCGTCGCAGTACGTCGCAGAACGTCGCTATACGTCGCTAATGTTAAAAAAATTTTAAAAAATATAATTGATATTTTTGTTATGCTGTGTTTCTGTGTTTACAGTGTGTGTGAAGTGCAGTGTTCGAACCATCGACAGTTTCGCTTACTGTTCTATGTTTTATCTTGGATAGAAAGAGCAACAGTTCAGGGTGCACTTCTCAGAGCTTCCTCTTCACGTCCTTCACCTTCTCGGGAACCTTTACGACGTCCGAGAAAGTGAAGGACGTAAAAATGAAGCTCTCAGAAGTGCACCCTGAACTGTTGCTATTTCTATCCAAGATAAAACATACAACAGTAATCGAAACTGTCGATGGTTCCGAACACTGCATTTCACATTCACTGTAAACACAGACACACATCATAACAAAAATACACAATATATTTTTTTAAAATTTCGGCAGCACCTCCTTTGTATATCAGATCATCGCTTATAACCCAGCGTAGGTATATTTGTCATCCCGTCGCAGATATCACAAAGTAAATATCATAATAAAAATAAGAGGCAGTGCAAAATAAATATCACAGACACACATCCTCACAAACATCCAATAGAGTCAAATAAAAATGAAAGATGATAAAAAGTCTCCCACCAAGTGTATAAACAACAGTGTATGAATAAACAATTTGCCAATAGGGCCAATACATACAAGTCATAAAAAAACTAATAAAATTACTGCGGACCCCTGCCACGCAACTGGGATAGAATGTAGTCATACTGCTCCTGGGTGAGCTGTACCGTAGGGGTAGTAGGAGGCAATACAATGTCTGGAGTCGGCGCCGGAGGCAGTGCAGTATCTGGAGTCGGCGCCGTCGATGGACCCGGAGGACGTACCTGCTCCAGCTCTCGCAGTCGCTCACCATGCGCAGCAAGGGTACTCACCACCTTCTCAGTATACTGAGCGAGTGAGGCAGATAGGCTCCTCTGCGATCCCTCCAGCTCGACCTGTCTACGCTCTGTGCGCTGCGTAGACTCGGTGAGCGTCTGCAAGTTGGCAGCTGCAGCCTGATGCAGACTCATCAGGTCCTGTATACTGCGCTCGACCGCATCAAATCGTCCGGTGACGATCGGATGGTCAGATCGTCGCTCGACCGCATCAGAAATCTGCTGCTGCAACTCGCGACGCAGCTCCTCGATCTGACGACGAACATCCTCAGCTCGTGACGACGCCTGCGTAGCCGGAGACTGCGTACTGACAGAGGGGGCCCGGGATGACTCCGAAGCCAAATACGCGCCGTAGGATCCCGTACCGTAGTACGTACCCTTCTGAAGACCGCCAACGGCGGTCATCCAGAGCTCGTCCGGCGATGGCTCTGTAGGCGGCTGGGAGGAAGTACCAGCCCCTCCCTCTGCTTGCGCACTAGCAGCAGCAGCAGCATCAGCCGCCTCCTTCTGTAGCCGAACAAACTCGGCCTGGAACATGTTTGCTAACGTGTAAGTGTTTACTAAAGTCTATATTGATATCTATTTTCCTATTTTCTAAATTATAGTCAGTTAATATAAAGAACAGAACGTACATATGCCTGCGTCGCCCTCTCGTCAATGAAGTCCCCAGCCCTCCGATAGGTGACCAGGAAGACGGTCACCATGTTCGGGTCCTCACCCTTCTTTACCTGTTAAAATATATTATCTATTATTAGTATTAAACATTATATCGAACTATATATAAATTAATGTCCGTCATAGGAAACGTACCAGACGACAAAAATGCTCCGTCATCGGAATGGAGCCACCACACCACTTACCGGCGCTCGATCGCGCCACCTTGGCCTTCTCAGACCGCTCCTGGTACTTGGGCTCGCTGAATCTAGCCTTCATCGCAGTCCACTGCTCTGGCGTAATCCAACCCTGGATCGGCTGTCCGGAGCGATCACGACGCTTCTGGTCGTCGATCGCATCACGGATGAGCTTGGCTATGACGGCAGAAAATTGGCCCTCGATCCTCGCCGCCCGGTGTGGTGGATAGAAATAGGTCCTCTACAAGAAGTAAAATACAAAAGTTGTATAATATACACAAATGATTATTAAAATTTAAAAATAAACGAATTTTTTACCTTGAAGTGGGCGAACCAAAAGGCCTTCCTATCTGCGGGAGCATCTGAGTAGTTGAGCCAAGGCCCACCATAGTTCTGTCTCACAAATGTCCCCAGTTGTCTCTGTACTGCAGAAGGCCGATAGAGTCGAAGAATCCAGGAATTAACCTCCTCGTCGTCGCAGTTTCTCTACTTCCTCCTCGTCGCAGTTGAGTAATACATACACCTGAGCAGCCCTTAGCTCATCATCGTTCAGATATCTCTTTTTTATCTTACCCGATGGCTTTCCTGGAGCATTGAATACCTTCAGTATTGTATCATTACTTTCATGATCTCCCTCGTCGTTTCTGGAAGTTCTCGTTCTATTAGTTGCAACATGAGGCTTGAAATACATCGAACAAAAGTTTGTAATCTCCTCGAGAACATAGGCTTCACAAATAGAACCCTCGACCCGTGTCTTATTTTTCACCTTTCTTTTTAGGTGATTCAAATGTCGCTCGAACGGGTACATCCATCGATATTCGACGGGTCCACCAACACGTGCCTCATAGGATAGATGAATCGGCAAATGCTCCATAGAGTCGAAGAATCCAGGAGGAAACACCCTCTCTAGCTTGCATAGTGTTACCGCAATGTCCTTCTCTTGCTTTTCTAGACGATCAACGAGCAATTTCTTAGAACAAAGATCCCTGAAGAATATGCTAAGCTCCGTCAATGGATCCCAAACTGCCTGCGGTAAGAATTCCCGAAATGCAATCGGAATTAACCTCTCCATGAATACGTGACAATCGTGGCTCTTCATACCTGTCAATTTGTTTTCCTTCGGATCGACACATCTTCTCAGATTTGACACATATCCGTCTGGAAATTTTAGGCCCTGGATCCACCGACAAAGTCTCACTTTATCCTCCTTGTCCAGCGAGAAAATTGACTTCAGCAGGAACTGTTTTCCATTCTGCTGTATCAAATGCAACGCAGGGCGTTTGTATATTTCTTCTAAGTCCAACCTGGCCTTGGGATTGTCTTTCGTTTTTCCATTTACGTCCATCACAGTATTAATTATGTTATCAAACACATTCTTCTCAATATGCATGACATCAAGATTATGTCTGATCAGATTGGTACTCCAGTATGGCAGATCCCAGAATATGCTCCTCTTTGTCCAGTTATGAACTCTACCAAATCCATCGCACTTGTACCCAGTTGTAGGATCTTCTATAGCACTTGGAAAATCTTTAACCTCCTCCCATATCGTGACTCCGTACCACCTTGGCGGTGGATCACCCTTCTCTACAACGCCGGCACGGAAAGCATTCCTGTTCCTTCTGAACGGATGATCTTTTGGCAGAAATTGCCGATGACAATCAAAGAAGCACGGTTTTCTGTCGTGTTTCAAGCGGAAAGCCTTACTACGGTCCATGCAATACGGACATGAGAGACGGCCATGAGTGCTCCATCCAGATAACATTCTATAGGCCGAAAAGTCGTTGATGGTCCACATAAGGGTTGCCTTCATCTGAAAATTCTGCTTCCTGGAAACATCGTACGTGTTAGCGCCTACTTTCCATAACTGATTCAACTCATCTATCAAAGGCTGTAAGTACACGTCAATGTTCCTCTTGGGATTGTTCGGACCAGGAATTATAACGGTTAGAAACATGTACTGAGTCTTCATGCACATCCAAGGCGGTAGGTTATACGGAGTGACAATCACAGGCCAGCACGAATACTGGGATCCCGAAAGACCAAAAGGAGTAAAACCGTCAGAAGATAGTCCCAACCTGACATTTTGCGGATCTGAAGTAAAATCTGGATACACTCGATCAAAGTGCTTCCACGCTTCTCCATCGGATGGGTGATCCAACACTCCTTCAATCTGTTCTCGCATGTGCCAACTCATATTTTCGGCCGTCTCTTTCACCATAAATAATCTTGCAACCGCGGCGTTAAAGGCAAGTAGTGCATTGAATCGGTCGGTCTTCTTGCACCGGTAGACCTTCCTGTACTAGTTGTCTTATAGCGATCAGCACCACAAAATCTGCACACATCTGCGTCCTTGTCGTCTTTGTAGTACAGCATGCACCCATTGCGACAGGAATCGATTTTCTCGTATCCCATCCAGAGCGATCTCACCATCCTCTTAGACCGGTAGAAGTCTTTAGGCAACTTAGCACCCGCCGGCAAGATCTCTATAATCAACTCCAACACTCGGTTGTAGCATTCTTGCGACATGTTAAAATCTGACTTAATGCTCAACAATCTTGTAACCACCTCCAACGGTGAATGATCCTCACAACCAGGATACAATGGAGTCCTTGCATTCTCCAACAACTCCATGAATTGTGCAGCATCGGCGTTCGGTGCCTCCTCAGGTGCATCATGAACGAAACTAGGTCCCGCAGCGTCGAAAACCATGTTCACGCACCCGTCGTCGTATGCATGATTATCTGAAACAAAATTAGGTCCCGCATGCATATACGGCTCAACATAAGGCTCCGGCTCTGATGCTAAAGACACAAGTTCTCCGTGTGCGGTCCACTGATAGTAATTAGGCGTGAAACCCCTCGAGTACAAATGATATGTCACTTCCACTTCAAGATAATATTTCACGTTATGACATTTCACACACGGACACTTAATTTTGGTGCCGTCCATGTACTGAGGGAACGCCTTAGCAAACTGCAGGAACTGCTCTACTCCCGCTATGTATTCATCCCGCACACCACACATATCATCAGGACGACGATTGTACATCCATGAACGATTTCGCAAGTAGTAATTCATATCCATTTGGAAATAATTCTGCAAAGATGGACACACATTATCCAACAGGCACAAATTCGTATATTATGTCTTATTATGGGACACACATTAGTAGCGAACAGTTACTAATAACAATGATATGCAATCTAGGTCAAACTAGGTTGTACTAAGTCAAACAAGGTCAAGCTAAGTCAAACAAAGTCAAACAAGGTCAAACTAGGTCAAACTAGGTTGTACTAAGTCAAACAAGGTCAAGCTAAGTCAAACAAGGTCAAACTAGGTCAAATAGTCAACCTTGGTCAAACAAGGTCAAATCTAAGTCAAATGTCCTATTTCTAGTCATGACCTACCAAGGTACCCTTTACCTTATCGCTATTGGTATCCCAATACTAGCTAGCACACACCATTCAAGGCTATACAAGCCTAACCTATAATTCAAGTACCAATAATGACCAGAGTCAACTCAAGCTATCTCATACACACAAGTAATATCTGGGTGTCATTTGTTTAGTATTAAAAAAACACAATCAACTAAAACTAGTACCAAGTAATAAGCAATAGTGAGTTACCAAAGCAAACTGAAACTAAAACTAGTATCTGGGTGTCATTTAAACAACTAAAACTAGTATCTGGGTGTCATTTAACAAACATGAAGACAACAAAGTCAAACAATGTTAAGCTAAGTCAAACAAAGTCAAACAAGGTCAAACTAGGTCAAGGGTTGACCTATAGTTGACTTTGTCAACTCTTAGTCCAATCTAGGTCAGATGTTTACTCTACTTTGACTTTCAGTAAAAATAGTCAACCTTGGGGGTGACTACTATTTCATATAATTTTAAAGTATCGGCCGATACCGATCCGATACGGCCGATACCGATACGGTTTGGCATGTTCCGATCCGATACCGACCGATACCAAATATTGACCGATACCGACATTAGGGGTCTTTGTTCCGATCAATTCAAGTACCAATAATGACCAAAGTTAACTCAAGTTATCTCATACACACAAGTAATATCTATATAGATATATACATATAATATATATATAGGCATGTATATACTATATGCCTATATTACAAGACAAGGCAACTTTCATGCATTCATATATTTAGACACTCTAACATAGGCTATATGCCTATATCACATATGAGTTACATGATATAGTTATGTATATATGTATACAATACCATCTATCAAACATATATATATAAAGAGAGAGAAGTAGAGAGTGGGTGGTGTGTGTACATGCACATGTGAATGGGGGGCGAGTGTGTTGACTGTTACATGTGACAGTCACATATACGTGTATATGAGGGAGGCTAACATGCTTGTATTAGGCTATATGCGTGTGTGTACCTAGGCAAGAGTGAGTGAGTGAGTGAGTGATATGAACTATAGGTCAGTCCAATCTGGATAGTAAGGGGATTTACTGTGTTCAGTCAAATAGGAAAGGAAAAGAAAGGAAATCAATTCATTTCACACAACATTACATACTCCTATAACATATTTCAGACCCATTCACCTCAAACCCAAATCGAGAACCAAAACTCTAACCAAATCACCCCAAACTTGAAACTCAGTCAGCACACATATAGATACACTACACTAGGGTTTTAAATATCTAAATTAAAGCATTAAACTAGGTTAAAATGGTTGTCAAAACTGGGTTTTCAAAATTAGAAAATACAATAAATTAACAAGGTATCAGTCAACATAGGGTATTTAGAAATTGATATATAAAAACATGTTTAAATGGAAAATAAATGGTTGGTAAAGGATCTAGGCTATGTGTACGTGTCCAACATAGTGTCTCGTGTCCACCACAACATGACACAGTGTGTCCAGTGTGTGTGTGTGTCCATCTGTGTGTGTGTGTCTCTGTGTGTGTGTGCGTGTGTGTCCGTGTGTGTGTGTGTGTCCGTGGGAGAGGAGGAGGAGGAGGAGCTCGACGGGGGGGTACGCGTCGCCGGAGAGGGAGGGAGTCGCCGGGGGGGGGGGGAGGGAGTCGCCGGGGGGGGGGGGGGGGAAGGGGTCGCCGAAGGAATCGCCGGAGGGGGGGGGGAAGGAGTAGTGGGAAAAATTGGAAATTTCGAGTGAGTGGGAAAAACGAAACGCTGTGCCCTAAGTAAAAATATTAGCGACGTCACATGAGGACGTCGCTAAACGTCGTAAACTGGCGACATATTTTAATAATCCAGCGACGTAACGTCGCTATTCAGCGACGTAATTTTATACCTGTCGCTGAACGTCGCTATTCAGCGACGTTTTGCGATGTTGATATAAAGGAGTCGCTGACTTCCATATATAGCAACGTAATTTTACGCCGTCGCTAAATTACGTCGCTAATAGATCATATTTTAGTAGTGCAGCAGCTCTGCTATTAATTGTAGGATAATTAATACAAGGAAAAACTTTGAAGATTTTTTTATTCTTTTCTTTTTTTGGAAAAGAAGTCGAGAACTGAACATAGATCATTGAGGATCGAATTATTCATAAATATGAAACAAATTAGGGCAAGCATGTAAAAGGAACTTTAGATTACTTCAATCCACCAAATTCCCTCTGATCTCTATGTTAATGTTGGATTGTATCTCGTTTTCAGTTGAGCGTTCAAAGGTGGTGACAATGGAGTTGATAATTTAGTCCCGGGTAGGAAGTGGGATGATAAGATATAGATAATTGGGATTGGTTCAGGCCGAATTTCCTTTTTAAGCATATGGGCACAGTTCAATATCATACCTCATGGGCCAACTCTGATTCGGATCACACTGCGTTTCCAGGAGTTGATATTAATCTTGGTTCCTCCCTGTAGGAAGTGGGATTATGAAGTGTAGATAATTGAGATTGGTGACTTACATAAAAAATTTCCTTTGAAGGCATATTGATGCCAGTAAAAATGCCACTAGAAAGGAACTATCGAAGTAATCGGCTAGCACTAGCATATATCTAAACGTCATGCAATGCAATTGAGAAAACTCGAAAATCCAGTGACATCCCAGAGGACCATTCTTCTGTTTATATAACCATTCGAATCAAATCCTGACACTACTTCCTAGTTTGCCTTAAAATTTTCAATCCTTTATTTCTAGCAGGTATCTAAAGTTATCTCTAGTCCATTCCCCTTCCATATCCAATGCAAGTTTAATTCATCATGCCTTTCCTATGTGTACATCTTCATCAGGTTCTCTTTATTTTTACTAATAAGTGTCTTACTAATGATGCACTTGCTGAAATTTGTGCTTGCTTATGTAATTTGCTAGTTTACGAACAGAAAGGATTGCTGTAGTCATAATAATCTCCCTTCCTTCATCATCCTTGTCATCTTGCTCGGTTGTCGATGCTACTTCCTTGGAACTAAAAGCAAGGACAGTATAGGGTTTTGTTTGGTCTTTGAGAGTATAATTGTGCTGCAATTATTGTTAGCATAACGTATTAAGAATCAATAGTTTTCTATGCATGACTTAATAATTATTAGCATAACTTAATTATGTGTTGCACTTGCAAGGATGCAAACTTTCACATGTATGCAGAGTTATCAGTTTCCATATGCTTGTATGTAGATTGGTTAGTGAGAAATTGAGGATATATTGATATGATGTAACTCCTGTGCATAAATCTGTGGATAATTACTTGAGTTGCAAATAACTCTTGCAGTAAAGTTTTTCAAAGTTTTAAGATTGGTGAATGCTCATTTATCGGCTATAGCTAGTTAAGAGAGGTTCAAAAATGTTTTCATGTTGTAACAATTGTTAGGTGTTTTTTCTCCATCAATCAGAATAATCCTAATCTTGCACATCACATGACCCAACTACTTTGAGAAGGACTTTCACAATGATGCAAGAAAATAGACCCTGTTTTGAAAGGGAACTTTGATACTTTCAGATATTTGAATTCAAGAAAGCTTTGTGAACTCATGGTAACAAGTAGAAGATCTCAGAAAAATCACCACTCAGTTATTATTTATTTCTGAACACTTACAGTGACTATGCTCTCTCTTTCCTGTTAACATAACATTCGCGTTTCTAGTATACTTTTAATTTATCAATGGGGTCAAATGTTAGTCCTGATGACAGATCTAAGAGTGGAGGGATCCAAAGAAGACGTAGAGTCTACTTGCAAGACACTAAGTCTGCACTCTAGCCAACAACACGGGAGAGAGGCATAGAGTAAACTTGCAAGACACAAAGTCTGCACTCTAGCCAACTCAAAGAAGTACTAATAGTAGGTTACAAACTGACTCAAAGAAAATGCGAAGTATAACAACAAAGAGGAAAATAGTGTTCTTCTCTTTACGTTCACAGACGCTACAATGAGAAGAACACGAAACACAAAATGAAATCTCCTTGCTGGGGTGAACAAGTTACCGGTGCTCAAAGCAAGATTCGCCCTATACGCGATCTGCCCCCAGGAACTAGCAAGTTCAAGTATAAACCTCTGGAACGCTCTTCGTCACCTTCGAGAATACTTTAGTACTCAATATGAGCTAAAAAAACTCCTAGCGCATAGACTTGGGTATTGATGCTGCTATTGGCGCATGGAGCGCCTGGAGTGGGATTTGTGGCTCTAACTTTCTCTCTTTTCCAACAACTCGAATGAAGGAGGGGGTGCTCTATTTATAGAGCAGGCTGGCACCCAGGCGCAGGCCGATCAAATTCCACGAAATTCGAATCCGTGCCCCGACACAGCATCGTGCAACGTGCCGCTCTCTGACAACGCCACCTACGTCGCCCACACCACGCTCTGACAGCGGGATATAATCGCACGCTCCCAATGCACATTCGTCGCAACGCGCCGCACACTGCAGCGAAAACACCGCTGCATGTTGCACTCTGCCAGCGTCGAAAGTGTCTGGCCACAACGGCGTAGGACCACTATGACGTATGGCCACTACGGTTTAAGGCCACAACAGCGAATGACCACTACAGCACATGGCTACCAATGCGCCTAACCGCGAAGGACGCGTCCGAGCTAGCAACCGTGCATGAAAGGAGCGCACGAGTGCCATGCGTCGATGCTGACGTGCAAAGTGTGCCATCAAAGTGCCACTTTGTGCCTTTAGTCCGAGCCCCGAGCCCGAGTCCGAGTTGTTAAGCCCCTATGGAACTTAGCTCCAATAAATTTTTAAAGTGAGTGACAAAACAACGATTTGTCCTTTGTGATTTAAGCTTACCTGTCTAGAAAAATCAATCCACATGGGCCACCTCACTCCATGTGCATACTCCAACACAAGCATAGCTATATATTGAGATATACATCATAGTGATTTTCCAATGTGGGACTAAAGTTCCCAAATCTAAGTAAAAACACCAACATCAAAATATACTATATGCAGTATCAAAAACCTCAGATATGTTAGAAAAAACAAGGCAAAAGAAAAGGTAAGACAATCACAAGTTCACAGAAAATATAACTAAGCTTTTCATGGCAGGACAAAACATATTTTCCTATTCGGTTTCATTTCTTAAGAGAACTTGTGAATGAAGGAGAAGTTCATGTGGAGTATTGCAGTACAAGTAAACAGATGGAAGACATTTTTACCAAGCCTCTCGGAGGATAAATATTCAAGCAGAACGTTGCTAAGTTTGGGAATAAAAGATAAATTTGATTTACGGAAGGCATTGTTGAAAAAGTAGACAAATTTGCATAATATTCTAAAAAAAATTAATTGAAGAATAGTCTAGTAGAATTTAAGACTTCTAGGAAAATCTAAAGCCATTAGTCCCTCCAAAGTGTCCCTCCAACCTTATGTGACATCTCATATGACAAATTTTAACCAAAAAAAATTATCACTCGTTTTTTTCAATTTTTATTTTTATTTTTATTTTAATTCAATATTAATTTTAAATTTTGTCCGAGCTCTCTAGTCTAGTGGTATTAGAGCGGACACCCGGATGGACCGACAAAGTACGAACCTCCCGATTGTGTGTGCGTGTGAGATTTTTTTAAAAAAAAATATCACGTCAGCTATCATATAAGGAAGAATAATTTGAAAATAATATTTTTTAAGTACAAATATGTATGTAGAAAAATTTGGACATGTAAGTATCTATATATTGTCATAGGAAAAATCTAGATATGACAAATATCTAGATATTTCATTGAAAATATCTCAAGTCTATAATAATCTCTAGCCCTATAGCTATGTATGTTCCATTTTGGATTAAGTGAGTTGAATAATAAAATAAAAGGTAGAGTATATCAAGTACTCTCTTCTCCTTCAAGAGTGCTTGCCTATCCTCCTGGACCTCCTGCTCTACTCCAACAACCAGAAGTAAGGTATCCTATAGTAAGCAACCTGTTTCTGTCAAGATCCACCAAAAAGTGAGCAGGATTTGTGAACAGGTAAGACCAACTGGCTGTATAATGGTATTCCTCTAGAAGAGAATAAACATGGGGGGGACAACTCGAATGTTACTTAACCCATCAAGAATGTCATGAACTTTTTTTTCTATTTGTTTCTTATTGATTTTAGCTTTGGAATCAATATCATGCAGCACCCACCATCTTTAGATTCTCACAGCCTACTCTTCCAGCACTGTCTGTAAACATCTTTAAGACTTTTTTTTTCCACTTTCCATCCATCAAAATTCCTTCCTTCCTTCCTTCCTTCCTTCCTTCCCCAGGTTGATTAAAATTCCAGTTTGGGTGACCCCTATTTTCCATTCATAACCACATCCTCACTTGTTCAAACTTGAGAGCCCGGAAATTAATTAAGAGGAAGATGCATCAACTTGTTATAGTCGTCTCCGTTCCTCTAGTGATCTTGGCGATCGTTCTCGGCTGCTGCTGCTACTTCATCGGAAGGTCGAGGGCGAGAGCGATATAGGATGGGCGCCGGTGGCGGAGGAACGGCGGAGAGCGAGTCAGTGTGATGTAAGTCATGTAAGTGTTGCAGAAAATAAAGTTCCTATTATGGTGTAGAGAAAGTGTTTTTTGTTCTTTTTTTTTTGGGGTAGAGTGTTTCCTGTGTTTCTTGATTATGGTTCAGGTGGAAATATATGCCAGTTTCAAAATGTTTATGTAATGATTTTGCAATAATTGATCATGCCTTCTTCTTTTTTCGTGATATCTAACGTAACACACGAGACTTTGTTCATCTTGTATTTTATATCATTTGCGTCCAACTGTTACCAATTTTTACACACATATACCTCTTTTGCGATTCGATCCTGAGATCATCCGCTTGTTAGGTCAAAAAGGTTATACCTCTCCTTGTTGACCTCTTCTCGCTGACCACAATAGCAAGCATAGATGTTGTTACTTTGGGTTGGCTTATGATCGATATACTGAAAATCAAAGAGAAAAAAATATAAATTTACATTTCACTTACATAATGCTTATAATTTTATGAAAAAATAAAATTATATGACATCCAAATGAAATTTCCATTAGTTTCTTAAGACAAGGGTAGAGCCACCTAGGTGTTGTTTGTTTTGCCTCCTAAATCTGAAATCTAAAATCTAAGTAGTTTATTAAAGTCTGAATCTGAAAATATATTTATTTTTTATCTAAATAAAACTTTTGAATAGAGGTTGTTTGTTTCTGAATTTTACATCTGAAAACTGAATAAATATTATTGAGACCATTATGCCCTTATGTTTATTTTAAAATAATATTTGTTATTTGCTGTACTATAATATTATAATGTAGAACCCTATATATTAAAAAGTTACACATATAAAGGAATAATCCAATCAATTGTAGCAGTAGATCCATTTTGGCAACCAAATAAAGGGTTATTGTAAGAGCATCATTAGTAGTTGGAACTCCCAAATACAATTTAGGACCCAAAATTTAAAAAAAAAAAAAAAAAGTTAAATGTAGAATGGGTTGAATTTGTGCGAAAATAGTAGGAAATGATAAAATGAGCTCCGGTCCCAAAGATTGTGTGGTCAAAAATAAATGTAGGAAAAAAATAATATAAAGTTTAGAATGTAAAAAGTTGGGCTCCAAATTGGGACTTACTATTCTACAAAACGAGTTCCTACAATCTAGAATTTAGAAATTGGAAGGTCCAACCCTTAGCACATATAGGTGGGATGGGACCGAAATTGTAGAAATTGTGACTAGGGATGAGACTTACTATTCTACAAAATGAACTCCTCCATCCTAAATCTAGAATCTAGAAAATGGGATGGGCCTTACTAATGATGCTCTAACATGGTCTCATGTAATACTGAATATTAGGATTTGGATATCGAAAATGATCGACGTTAGGATTTGGGTCTCCAAATTATTGTTCATGTAGACAAACGACCAGTGATTTGGAGATCCAAATTCTAACGTCGGTCATTTTTGAGACCCAAATTCTAATTTTAACTATTATATGAAATCCTATTACTAAATAACCCAAAAATCAAATGATGCTTTAGTAGAGACAATAAAGAAATGGAAAAAGGACGGAAACTAGTACATGGAAGATGCACGCACCAAGTGACTAGGTATGTGAAAACTGAAAATGGAGAGGTGATAAGGAGAGGGAAGACAGAAGAATGGAAGATAAAAGATTGTGGATATTAAAGAAGATAATTTTCTATAGCAGACCTACTTTTATTAAAATTTTACTGACCGTAACATATTTTATAAAATTGTACGAAGACCGCCAGACCGTCTGACAGATTTTGCGCGGGGGAGGGAAAGATTATACTTAAATTTGCTTTCTTAGTTAAATTTTATATTTCCATGATTTTTTTCTTTAAATTAAGTCTAAATTCATAATCATCAATTTATAACTCATTTTAATTCTTTAGCTTTGGCAGCACAAGGTCATTTTAATCATTTTGAGTCTTCACCAAATATTATTTGGCTGGATGAACAACTACCATCATAGATCCACAGTTTTAATAATACGGCCACTTCTTCCATTTGATTAGAATCAATTAATGCTTAATTTGAAGAAAAAAAACATGGAAATATAAAATTTAACTAAGAAAGCAAATTTAAGTATATACTCCTCACTCACCCCCCCCCCCCCCCCCCCCCCCCCCCCCGCGCGTAAAATTCGCCAGACGGTCTAAACGTATCCAATTTTTGCCAAACGGTCTGGCAGAAAAGATTTTTTTCATGCAATTTTGTAAAATATGTTACTGTCAGTACAATTTTAGTAAAAATAGGTCTGCTATAAAAAAATTATGTTAAAGAAATTGACAAAGATATTAGGACAAAATTGAAAAAAAAAAATTGTTCAGATTTACTCGTTAGATTTCACAAGTTGTTTTACCTATGAATATTATAGAGAGAGAATTTAGACATTGACTTCGACGTTGTGACAACTAAACAATATGTAATGTTTATGAAGTCTTAAAACTTTTTCCTATTTAGAATGTCAAAATCAAGTAGTAGAAAATTAATGCGTCAAAAACATTAATACGTGATAGTTGAGATACTATTAGAATAATTGCATACTTTCATATCGATGAAAAATCTCTCTCTATTCTTTTCATACCAATTAAGGACGAGGCATTTCCATTTTGTCATAAACACACAAAGGAAGTCTTCTTCATACGGATGGAAAGTCTCTTTCTTTCTTTTCTTGACCTATTTTTTCATCACGGAGTATAAATGTAAGTGTGCTCGTGTTGGACAAACGACAAACTAACGGTATTTCGACTGCTAAAGCTTTTTATTACTTTTATTATTTTTAGGAGCTTACTCCATTTTGACATAATCTGTGGAATACTTGTTCCTCTCAAAGTTAAGATCCCCAATCTCTACCTGGTATCGTCGGCTAAATGCATCAATTACAATCAGAACAGCTTCTCTCCCTTCCAATCTCACAAAGTAATTCCTGTGCATGAATCTTGGTGTTGTCACAAATATCTCAATGTAGTAAGGTGCAACACTTGAACCAAACTTCATAGAAGTAGTGCGAAATTGATTGATATTCTCTTCCACAAAGAAAGATAATATATACATTTAAGGAAAAATTTATCAAATGTCTAAAAATCGCAAAAGTTTTATAAAAAATTCACCGCAAAATAATATTTTATTGCGTGGTCAGAATTAGCGAAAAATATATAAAAGGGTGCGGAATGACCTTTAATTTTGCCCTTCTAATTTATTGAAAACATCCATGAAACCTACTCTTCAAAAAAAAACGTTTCGATTCTTCCTCTTCTTCCGTACGTTGCTCACTTTCGAATCTAAGTTTTCTCCTCCAAAATCTTCAAACCTTACTTCAAAAACTCGTCAGTGACTCTCCATTCGCAATCTTCACACCCGTTGTAAAATCACGAAAAATTGTCATTCTTCGTGTTAAAATAACGGAGAATGGTCATTTTTCGTGTTAAAATCACGGAGAATAGTCATTCTTCGTGTTAAATGGCGGAGAATGGTCATTTCCCGTGTTAAAATGCAGGAGAATAGTCATTCTCCGTGTTAAAATCACGGAGAATTGTCATTCTCCTTATTAAATTGACGGAGAATAGTCATTCTCCGTGTTAAAATTACGGAGAATTGTCATTCTCCTTATTAAATTGACGGAGAATAGTCATTCTCCGTGTTAAAATTACGGAGAATTGTCATTCTCCTTATTAAATTGACGGAGAATAGTCATTAAAATGCAAAAGAATGGTCATTTCCCGTGTTAAAATGCATATAATTCTTCGTGTTAAAATTACGAAAAATTGTCATTCTCCGTTGTTAAAATTACGGAGAATGATCATTCCCCGTGTTAAAATGCAGGAGAATGGTCATTCCCCGTTGTAAAATCACGAAAAATGGTCATTCTACGTTGTAAAATCACGGAGAATAATCATTCTCCGTGTTAAAATCACGAAAAATGTCGTTCTTGTTGGCCCAATGATTGTATCATATTTTTGAATATGGTTAATATGTTAAGTTTAGCATTTCATTATCACTAATCTTCATACTATCGCTATAGCATTTCTACTTATACTTGTACCTTTGGTAATATGTGCCTATTGGTTTACATTTTAGTGATATGAGCTTATCTATCTTAAATTTAATCGGGTTGTCAAAATCAAAACTATGTTTTTGATTGTGGTCATTCAATTAAGTTTAATCATTATGATATCACTAACATTTATGTTATCACCTTAGCACTTATACTTAAACTCAGCATTGTCCTAATGTGCATTAAACTTATCATACTTGCTACTATGTATATTGCTTTGTTCGTCTAACATGCACATGCAGAAAAGCAATAAGCAAGATCAATGTGGACATATGCAATGAAGAAATCATGGTGGGCCAAAGACGACGAATCCCACAAGATTTCTCTGAACCATCCGACGACATCTCTGGAGCCACGTACTCGGGGGTTCCGCTGTCCGATCAGCGGACGGGGGTCGAGGGGACAGCGCCCCTCGTCGGGGGTTCGGGGGCAAAGCCCCCGAAAAGTATTTAGTTTTCACAAACTGGATATCTTTAGACAGCTAACGTCAAGGAAGAAGCCAACATCTATCAAGAAAAGAAGCTATGTCATGTCATCATCATTTCAAGACTCTGAAGAAGCCTGCATCTGCTACAGTATATCTGGAGTCTGTAATGAGTCTTAGGAATAATTGTAAACACAAAAAATGGATGGCAAAATCGAAAGCTAGGGTAGAAATTAGTCCAGGATCATTTTCGGATGAAAATCGGCATACCGACGGTATACCGATTTTTGTTCACATAAAGTTTATGTCTACAAAATCGGCATACCGACAGAATACCGATCTATACCGACGGTATACCGATTCAGTAACGTTGAAAATCCAACGGTCGGATTTCGAACATTTAATAATCCCAACGACTATATTTCTAGCCGTTGCAATTCCAGACCGGTATTCCGACGGTATATCGGTTCATACCGACGGTATACCGATCGCTGACTGAAAAATTGTCTTTGAGCTCTTTTCAATACTTTGGTTATAAATAGCCTTGAACTCCTTCATTCAAGGTTGATGCTTTGAGCCTAAAAATTTCTAAACCACCAAAGCCTATCCACAAATAACTCTACAAAGTTTTCATTTTCCATCCACAAATTGTGTTAGAGTTATTGAGTTGAAAAGTAAGATCTTCATCTTGTTGTATAAGGAGATCAAAACCTATTGTGAAAGGTTAAAGTTGGAGAGTCTTCGGATCCAAACTCTCGGTTGAAGTTGGAGAGTCTTCGTATCCAAACTCTCGGTTGAAGTTGGAGAGTCTTCGTATCCAAACTCTCGGTTGAAGTCGGAGAGGCCTTCGGACTAAAGTTCTCGTATAAGAAGTTGGCGAGTTCTTCGGATCCAAACTCGTGTGTAACTATTTACTCAAATAGTGGATTAAAGCCGGAGAGAGTTCCGGGACTGGAGTGCCCCTCGGGAGGATATCAGGATATATCGTGTATCGGTATTGTTATTATTTCTTCTCTTGCACTTATATTTTTAAATTACCCATTAGCTTGTGCTAAGTGCTTGATTAGTTAGCTTGACCCTATTCACCCTCCCCCTCCCCCCTCTAGGGTTCCTACAGTTCTCCGTTGTAAAATCATGTTGAATGGTCATTCCCCGTGTTAGAATGCAGGAGAATGACCATTCTCTGTATTAAAATCACGGAAAATGGTCATCCCCCGTTGTAAAATCACGAAGAATGGTCATTCCCGTGTTAACATGCAGGAGAATAGTCATTCTCAGTGTTAAAATCACAGAGAATCATGTAGAATGGTCATTCCCCGTGTTAGAATGTAGGAGAATGACCATTCCCCGTATTAAAATCACGGAGAATGACCATTCTCCGTGTTAAAATCACGAATAATGGTCATTCCCCGTGTTAAGATCACGGAAAATAATTTTTTTTCTTTTTTTTTAAGTATATATTGATTGATATCATACTTTTCAATGTTGTTTGTTTTATATCAGTGCAAACAACCGAGCACAGTGACCTAATCGCCGAAAAACTTCAAATCTCTCCACAAAAATGATGATAATGATAATGATGAGTGATGAACTGAGTTCGACTGAAGAAAAGTACAGTGAATTACGAACGATCTTTGCGATTTCTGTTAAAGATGAGAACAATGAAATTTAGATCTCTCGTGAAGAAAAAGAAGACGAAAATCACAAACCAAATCTGAGTTTGTAAATTCAAATACATATATGACCAAATTTGCGCGAAGGGGTAATTATGGTATTATCAAAATGACAATTTTGTAAATACAGAGCATCTAAAAAAAAATCTTGGAATATTTAACATAAAAATACATAATTTTGGGTATTTCATAAAACCTACCCTGCGGGTGGATTTTTCATAACACCAATCCCGAAAGTGAGTATTTCAGCAATTTCCACTATATGATACAACTAAGTTACAATTGTCACATACAAAACGGAGTACACAAGGCTATTTGACACGGTACTCAAATATTTATCTTCAGATGTCATGAAGCAGCAAATGAAGGTATGCACTCCCTCTCTTTTTTTCCTTCTCCAGCAAGCAACCGTTAATGTACATCTCCTTAGACTAGTAACCACTAATAGCTCTATAATATGAAATAGACTCATAGCTTGCTAGAGGAAATAGCACGAAGCAAATGTCTCGCTTTTTCTATTGGTATGCACAGACAGAAAGTGAATCATATCTCGTGCACGACCGAGAGGGTGCCAGTGTTGACAGAGGTACAATGGCAATAGTGAAATATCGTGAGGAGCCTTTATATAGCTTCTAATCTTAAAGTGAATCATATCTAGGAAAGTGAATCATATCTAGGAAATCGCCGCACAATGTTATGTAATTTGAACCATGGATAGCCTTTATATAGCTTCTAATCTTGACTGCTCTCAAAGGTTTTAAATCATCAAAGGTGTAACATGGGGTCTTGTATATCTACATGATGGCTGGGAGCAGAGGTCGTCCACCAAGACATTAAATCAAGCAAGTAATGATATCTTAAAAATATTGTTTAATGAGTGGTCATTTGATCATGAAATTGACAGGATAAAGGGAAAATGCGTGTGTGTTACAGAGATGCAACTAAGGGAAGCTTGAAAGTCCACATTATTCTCTAAATTTAAAGTGATTTAGTGGCTCTAATATTAATCATATAAAGGTACAAATTTGGCTTTCCATTTTGATCTGAAATCACAGAAACTTCCAGTTGCAGTTATCCCAAGCAATATCTTCCTAAATTTGCTAAATATTTGAAGCACAAACATGCCATCTTGATTAGTTGTTTCCAGCAATGAACAGACTAGAAAAATATTACCTGAAACGCATGGACCTGATAGGTAGCATTTTGCAAGTGATATTGGCTTGTGCACGGAGGTCTAGCCCTCCATGACCCAGATGTTGGAAGTGTCTTACGCACAGGGCTTGACGCTCTCTTTGCATGGGTCGATCCAAGAGAGCCAAATTTCAGCGAGCAAGCACCAGAATAGCAGAAGCTTCAAGCAAATCAAGGGAGAGCTAAAACAGCAAGCAATAAAAGAACAGGAATTCTCAATATGCAGATTGAACTTGTAGCACGTGCAGAAAAGAGAATGCACCACATCTGCTGCCTGGAGGCAGAAGACAAAAATTATAAACAACACTAATTAAAGTCAGATGTAGGAAACATTAACAATAAGGTAATGTTTCTGTAGAATTGCTGATCTCTTGTTTACTGAAACTTCAGTGTGAATTAAGTAACAATAATAGAACCTATTATTATAAGCAAACCTCTTACACAATCAAGCATGCCATACAAGACTATTGGAATTGCAGAACAACACAGATGCATAGGAGTTTATTAATGCAAATGAAATGAGCTCCTCAATCGACAGAGTATATATATATATATAGATATATATATATATATATATGGAACAGAAGGTAATTATCCATGATCGCTCCCACTGGGATTCGAACACCACCCTCTCAGGTCACATGCCTCCACACTAGCCACTTGAGCTAGAGGTCATTGGCTATATATATATATATATATATATATATATAATAATAAGGGAGGTGAGGTGCCACCTCACCGTGAGGTGGCACCATGTCAACCCCCCCCCCCCCCCCCATGCTATCATCATGCACTTTGGTGCATGATGATAGCATAGGGAGGTGACATGTAGCCACCCTCCATAGGGTGGCACCTCACCTCCCTCATCCTCTATATATAATAAGGGAGGAGAGAAGGGATCCGCATCGCCAAGCATCCCCTCTTTCCTATCCATTGGATGTTGTTTAAGTCATATTAGCCGTTGATTTTTTAATGGTTAAGATTAGATGACTTAAACAAAATCCAACGGGTGTTATCATGGAGATACTTGGAGGATACAAAAGTGAGGGGATGTTAATCCCTCCTCTCTATATATATAACTCATGAAATAAATGTATAAAACAATTACAGTTCACTATGTTTAGAATGAAATGGATATATATACCTGGCTAAATTGATTTGCTGAAAGTAGGGTACGAGCATGCCTAAGGCTAGCAACGGTTTTAATCTCCATATCCACTCCAGTTACAGATGAGGCCAGGACTCCAAACTCGTCACATACTTATTGAGCAACTTTCAAGTGTCCTCTGAACCAGATTCATTCTGTTAATCTACATTATTTGTATCAAGAACCTTCAGGCCCAGAATACTAGATTAAGAAACTTAATGATGCAAAGCTTGTGGAGTAGCTGCAGCTAGAGTAACTGCATTCATGATTTTGATACAGACAAGAAATATTTCTTCTGCTAGCTTCAGTGCAATGAAAGCTTCTGAAGAGAAAATTGTACAGTACAATAAATCTTTAGCAAGACAGAACTGCAAAAGAAGAAAATTCGACAAACTCAAAATAATTCTATTAAAACTTGTATTGTTAAAAAAAAAAAACCTAAGCAAGAAAGCAGCAAAAATATATCAAGGAAAATAACACAAGCTCATAAATTGCATTTCCACTTTTATTAAACCAATGGCAAGTATGCTTTGGCTATCCAAATCTCATTCAATATGTGTAAGAACTCCAAACAAGGCAATGAAAGAACCAGAAAAGGTTATAGTTTTGTAGTTAGTTTGTAACTAACTAGTTGATTCCAACAACTACAACTAAATAAAGATATCCTTCTCTTAAAGATCTCAAATATCTCCTTGTAATAGCCTAAAGGCTTGTTAATATATTGTAAAGAGAAACCTTTGGAGGAATGCGTACATAATACAATCAGAAATTTTTCTTTTTCTCTTCATTATTTTCTTCTATCAGAGTTCCTGAAGAACCCCTTAGTCTTTTAGACTACAACACGTTATTAGCACGTAGCTCTACCATGAAGGCTCACGATCCGCAATCATCCTCGAATGATACGAGCAAATACGATCTCTAAAAAAAAAAAATATTACTTGTTTCTCTCTTCTTAACAGATGAAGAGAGATTTTCTCCTCTAAAGAAATAAATCCTTCTAGATCAATGAGCTAGCCATGGTTATCATAGATCCTTCTGATCAATCAGTCCATGATGACCAAGTCATTCACTCCGCAAAATGGAGCAACTTCGCAAATGGAGTAGTCTCGCATTCAAGGGGAGCTTTGCGGAACGCATTTTCTCTGCGGAAGACAGCAACGCCGCAGAATGCTTAGAAGTTTGCCAGAAGAAAACGTCGTGGAAGGCTTAGAAATTTTCCAGAAGCAAAGTCTACGAAATACAGCAGGGCAGCGTAGTGCAGTTGCACCGTAGAATACAGGCCGGGAATACAGCTATGCTGCGGAATATAGCAACGTTGCAGAAAGGGCAACCCCGCGGAGTAGCCAGTTTCACGAAATGGAGTTGACCCGTGTACCTTAGCAGCTTTGCAGAATGGAGCTATCCCGCAGAAATTAGCAGCTTCACGGAATCTAGTCCCATGGAACTTATATATGTGGAATGGGGTAGTCCCGCGAAACTCCACAGTTTAGCAGTTTGTACGAAGCAAACTAAAGCCGAAAACTGTTTAGGTTTCGAGGGCTTCGTCCTGAACCCCCACGAGGAACGTTGCCCCCTCGACCATCAATCGTTGACCTACGAAGACCCCCAGCAAGGGTTGAACCCCCCCCCCCCCCCCCCCCCCCCCCCCAAAAAAACATATCCGAAAATATCGTTAAGGATCAAATTTTAGTCCCGTTGTCATGATTTTGCCTGAAGCAAAAACTTGACGTAGGCATAGACCCATCTTAACAATCTGCAGAGCTTAACCTTTTGCTAGAAACAAAATATGATTGAGGCCTAGCATTGCCATACAATCCGAAACTCTTGGTTTCTAACTTTGCCTTTTGGCGCATGAAAACTATTTCTTCCTAAATTCATATTGAACCTAAAGTTCTCTTGAACTCGAAGTTCATAGGAATCTGAAGTTCGCAACATACCAATAAAAATAGTCAAGGCCTTAGCATTGTCATATTGCTAGCATCGTCGCAGCGATACACTTTGCCAAATAAAAGTTAATCAAATGGCAGAGGTACTGGCCTCGTCATAGTGCTAACATTGTCGTATTTGCCATAAACAAATTTTGGTCAAGTATTTTCCCCCTAGCGTCGTTTGAAGCGAAACTATATTTTAGCTAAGGCATGAGCCTCCTCATATGGCATAGTTCTACAAGACTACAACATCCTAGTATCGCCTGAAGCGAAGCTAAACTAATTTGGCAAAGGCATAAGCCTCACCAAAAATACCAACAGCATTAGACCATTTGTAATGCCAAAAGCATTAGCCCCAGTGTTTAGTTAGCTTTGTTGTAGCAAAAAGCTAAAAATTGACATAAGGCACAATTTTTTCTAAAGCAAAGCTCCTACTAGGCAGAGGTCAAAACGCCGTTGTAACGCCAACAAGATTAAGACTCTTTGTAATGCTAGTAGCATTCACCTCGCTGAATATTAGCTTCGCCAAAAGCAAATCTCAATATTGGCAGAGTGATAGCTTCACCATATTGCTAGCTTTGTCAAAAGCAAGACTAGATATTAGTAGAAGTCTAGTCCAGTCGCTCCATCTGAAGCGAAGCTACTAATTGGCAGAGACACAGCCTCGTCATAGATATGTTTGATGCATATAGAATATGCAGTTCATGTCTGAAACCTACTGTTTCCTAAAATTAAAACATTGCATGTTGAGAACCAAAACTTCCACATGCTTAATTCGTAATTTCTATATCGCAGAACTTGAAATTCTCATATAGTTGCTTGTGGATAGTTCTTATCCAACGCACTAACATCTTGTGTCGAACATGAACAATCGTCTTGTCTGAAGCAAAGATGGGATATTAGGACTAGATCATTGGTCTCACACATATTGTGTGCCTACCAACATGGTAAACAAATACTATTGGATACTGAAAATGCAACCATGCACACTATTTTCCTTGAACGAAAATAGATTTCTAGCCTTGTACCTAAGCACAATACTCTGACAACCCTATCAAGCACATCCAATCTGATAGAGGGGCACGACATAGCCCACTCCATGTTGTCTAATGGTACTTAATTTAAAGAGCCTAGATAAAGAATTAAGATGATACAATTTGCTATAGGAAATTGGAGTCGGATAAATGACACATTAAGCCAACGAGTGAAAAGGAATGACAATCCTATAGGTTAAATCACAATTATATATGTAGTTTTATCTTGGCATGCATGAGAAATTGCATTTGCATGATCTCCATACAAGTACAACAGAATTAGCATTATCTAACAGGCTACTTATCATATGTAGACATGAAAAAGAACACGAAAATGAACCAAAAAACAATCAAGATACAAATCAACCAGTTTCAGCAAAGATTTGAATATTTCTGGTCTTAAGTTGAGAAGCTCCAACCATTTCAGGCCAATTCAGTGAGGTTCCACCAATTTCAGCCACTTTCAGGCCATTAAAGACCCGAAGTGAACCGAAAATATCCCAATGCAAGCCAGTTATGATGGCCTTGGCCAAGAACAATTTTATGTCCTATCCAAATTGGTGCTACTCAAATCCAATACAATACAGCCACACATTTGGTATAGAGTTACTTTTAAAAGCTTGTTTGAGATGCATCTTTCTAGTTTGTCATAGCATTATTTACTCTCCTGTCTTGCTTTCTCATTATTGACAGTTTTCTTGGACCACATTATTTGCAAATGAAGAATGTAATATGAGTTGATGGAAATACAACAGATGACCAAAGAACACTGATAAAATGACACACAAGCTCCTAGGTCATGTGGTGAGACTGGCAATTTCGAAGAAGGAAATGCCTCTACTATAGCTATCACCATTACTATTGTGAGAAACCAGTAGTCTAATAAAGAAATATCTGGCAACTAAAGAACAAAGGCTATAGACTTGACGACCCAACTTGTCAAGATCAAAAGCAAAAAATAACTGAAGTGTAAAAAATTCCAGCAGTTATCAACTATTTATTTCAACAGGAATATATTCTAATAACAGTCACATGGGCACTTCAATTAAAAGATCATACAAATTCATAACCTAGTAGACAACTTCGGCTAGTATAAATATTTGTATTCATAAACTGACCTTTGTATCCTTTGAGAACTCAGAACTGCTAAATAATTGATAAGTTTACGTATGCCAAGGATAGCTCAGCCAAACTTAAAAACAAAGTCGTGTATTCTTTGAAGCCTTCAGTAAATTGAAACTAAAGATTTATTTGAACAAGTGGCGCACTAGAAAAGGGGGGAAAGAACACGTGTAATTATTAAGATGCAGATGGGTCATACTTCAAATGCTATACAAATTGCAGAAATCCAAAAAAAAAAAAATGCATTACAGCATTTAACAGCATCACAACATAAAATGATTCATCATAGCTTCAACTAAGACGAAGAGTAATCTAGCAAAGTAAAGCAAAAAAATTCTTGTTACGCCCTAAAAATTCAAATTTTTCCTACAAAATAATGCGCTTCTAGACCAAGACAATCAGCAATTTTTAACTTGAGGTTAAGTGGAAATTCCCTCATTTTTATGCCCAAATCCCTAAAATCATATTTCCCTCCAAAATAATCACCCATGTCTAAGAATTATGGTACTCAAGTGGAAATTTTGAATACCTTCTAGATGCCTCCGTAAACAATTATTCCTCCAATAGTCCCTAGGAATTAGGTTTAGGGTTAAGGAAGGCTAACCGTATAGATATATGCTAGCACGGACACGACACGTACACGACGCAAGTTTTGTCGCGTCCTAGAGGATCTATGAGTGTCCGTGCCGTGTCCAATAAGTATCGGACGCGACACGGACAAACTTTCCCTGACAAAATCTCGGTTCAGGGTTTAAGTAAGGACTAACTCTCGTTAGAGAGAAGAGGAAGAGGCCGAGGCGATTGGGGGGGCGCATGTCGAACACGCCGAAACCTCCGCCGCCGCCGCCGCCGCCGTCCTTTGAAATTACGGCGCTCGCCGGAAGCCTGCTCATGGTTTTCTCCGCCGGTCGTGGATTTCTTTCGTTTTCCCGGCGGAGTGGAGTGTGAGAGAACCGAGGGATTGGGGAAATGAGGGTGAGAAGTACACTTTCGAAACTAAGAATAATAAGGTCAACTTTGAAAAGATTAACAAGCGGGGATAGCTCAGTTGGGGAGAGCGTCAGACTGAAGATCTGAAGGTCACGTGTTCGATCCACGTTCACCGCAAATGGAATTTTTTTTGCTTCATTTATTAAAACATTGACATTCTAAACATTTCTCACGAATTTACTTCATTTATCTATTTTCCTATTCTAAATTTAGTGAATTATTTATATTTAAAAAACATGTTCCATATAGCTTCAAATAACAACCCTTTGTCAACGACATTTATTTATTTGCCTTTTCTCTTTCTGGTCTAAGCATGAATTTGAATTGTTTATTATAAAATAATAGAAGGAAGAAAAAAAATTAATTTTCTCAGAAATTCTAATTTCTAGTAGGTTTATGTTGTTGCCATACAGTAGAATAGTAGGATACAAAACTACTGTGTTTTGTGGAATTTGGGGGGCAACACACTAAGAAAAATATCTTGAGATTGTTTCGATCTATAATGGACGTAATGATTATGAATAACCTCTTGATAAAACAAAAAAACCTCTTGATTTAGAGCATCTCCAACCCTTTTTTTTTTCTTTTTTTTTCTTTTTTTTTGAGGGTGTCCACTTCTTAATGGTGCTTGGAGGCATGCCTCTAAGGGGGCTCGAACCTGCGTCACTGCGTCGGGTGCTCCACCGTTCCCAACGGACTACGGCCACAGGGACAATTTCCAACCCTATTGTCTTGTTACGTGTTGTGAGTCTTAGGTGGCTCCTATGTGGCATGAGCCACAAGACAATGTCTTGTTTATGTGGCAAAATTATATCTCAAAAGACAATAAAATAGAAAAACTCTCTACAATACAAAAGTATTGAGGAGACAATAAAAAGTATTTGTTTTCCAACTTCCAAGGCAACTCCTCAACTTCTTCAATTTTTTTATAAATATTTCTATTCATATTGATGATGTGGAGACAAAGTCATTGTGAAGTACATTGTCTAGATCTAGACAACCAACTTCATATTCTCTTTGTCATGTCATTGTCATGTCAACTTCATATTTATTCTACATTTGCATTGGAGAAGAATTTTTGGAATAAAAGTTTGTCATTCCTATGTGGCAATCATTTTTTCTAAACTAACAATAGGGTTGGAGATGCTCTTATGCCATTGTCCCATTTGAAATTCTAAGCATCACGTGCAAGCACAAACTTGTAGTATATATTTTAGTCTAAAGGAATAGGTGGCAAGCATCCAACAAGAGGGCGCGACATCCTTTTATCGTATCAAGATAAGTCATTAATTTTCTCAATAATTCTAGTTTTAGTAGGTTTATGTTGTTGCCATCAATGTTTTAAAAATCGGATCAGAGTTTGACCCGGCGAAGGCACTAGGTCGGATCAAATGGGTTCAATCAGTTGGTTCAACCAATAGGTTAATCTAAATGGTCCAAGTTTAATCTCTTATGGACACTATTTTTTATAAAATATCAGTTTTTTATAAAACACTGGGTCAATGCTGAACCGGATCGAAAAACTACCGGTTCACGGTTGAACCGGCCGGTCCGGTCCGATTTTTAAAACATTGGCTGCCACAGACTAAGAATAGTAGGATACAAAATTATCGTTTTTTTTGGAATTTGGGAGGCAACACTTCTTAGGGCCCTTTGGTAAACCGTATTTAGAGGTGGATTTTAGGATTTTAGATTTGGAGTTAAATTCGTGGAATCCTATGTTTCGTTGGAAGTGGATTTACATATGGAAAGTATAACTACATCCAAAATTTGAATTTGGAAGAAAGAAAGTTGGATTTTGTAAAAAAAAAATTGTTATTTTTTAATAATTTCATTGTTTATTAAATATTTAGTTAAACTAATTATAATTAATTATTAATTATTAATTATTAATTATTAATTAATATATTATTAATTCGTTATATTTTATATTAATTTTTTACAATTATTATTTTAAAAAATTATTTAATTTATAAATAATTAAAACTTGTCATTATTATTGTTTTAGAAATTAATTTTTTATAACTAATAGTTAGTTTCATAATTATAATCTAAATTTATAATTATTTAATACTTTATCATTTAATATTTATAATAATCTTAATTAACAATTTACAATTTAATTAATCATAACTATAATCATTAAAGTCATTTAATAATCATAACTATAATCCTATTTAATAATTTTATTAATTAATATTCAATTATAATCATAATTAAAATTTTATTAGTCTTATTATAATCTTAATAATAGTTCATTAATTACTATTTTCTACTAATATTAATTATTAATATTTTAATCACAATTATAATCATAGCTAATAATATAATTGAGTAATTTATTAATCATAATTATAATCTTAATTAATAACTTATTATTAATTATAATTATAATCTTGATTAATAATTTGATTATAATTTTGATTTAATATTTAATAATCTTATTTAGTAATTTATACCTATAGTAGCCATAATTATAATAATTTTTAATCATAATTATTATAATCTTTAAATATAATCATAGTCTTATTATAATCTTAATTAATAATTTATTAATTATAATCTTGATTATAATAATTTATTTATCATAACCATAATAATTTATTTATCATAACATTAATTTTAACTAATAATTTATGTTATTTATAATATTAATTAATAATTTATTTGTCTTAATTATAATCTTAATTATAAATTATTAGTTACTTTTTTTATAATCTTAATTAATAATATATTAATCATAATTTTTATCGGTATTAATAATTTATTATTTAATAATTAATATATTATTAAAATTATAATTAATAATTTATTATTAGCATATAATCATCATTTTAATCTTAATTAATAATTTTTAATCATAACTATTTTATAATTATAATATAATTTAATTATTAATCATAACGATAATTATATTAATTAATTAATTAATATTTTATTAATATATTTTATTATCATAATTGTTAATCATAATTCTAGTTTATCAAATTCTATGTTTGGTTGTAGTTGGATTTTGATTTGGATTGGGAAATCCATTATTTGGATTTGGATTTGAATTTTAGATTTCTAAATCCAAATCCATTTTACCAAACTAGCCCTTAGATATTAAGAAAATTAACTTCAGATTGTTTCAATCCACTAATGGACGTAATAATTGTGAATAAATTAGAATCAGGTTGCCTCTTGATAAAACAAAACAAAAATTGATTTATGTCCTTGCCCCACTCCAAATCTCAAGCATCACGTGCAAGCACAAGTACAAACCCGTAGTAATACTATTTTTGGTTGTATTCTATTGTATCAAGATAAGTCATTCTTGTATATATTATATATATATATATATATATAATATCTATATATATATATATATATATATATAATATATATATATATAATAAAAAATAGGAACTATAAGTGTCACGTTCCAATTCCAAATATGTATAATCAAAACTACGGGATTCTTGGAAGTTGTTCAAACAATTGGGCTCACACGAGAAGGTCGAAGTATTACTGACCAACGGGCAATAGAGTCCGCAGAATAAATGGTGCAACTACCGAAAAATCAGATTTGGTTAGTCCCTAATGAGACTGTTTCAGGTAGGGATCATTGGCTACTTACTATCGGAGCAAATGGTGGTTTATGTCTTCACAAATATACGTGGAATTGCATCTGAAACATTCAAAGGCTGAATGGGTGGAGTTTATATGGCTCAAAGGTGTTGCGTTTAAAATGCAGTTACACCATATAAGGCAGTTAAAGGCCGGTTGCTGACTCTGGATACACTCCTCAAATTTAGAGTTAGAGTAGACGAAATATGTGTCTTGTGTTTAGGACAAGAAGAAACTATATAACATTTGTTCTTCAAATGTGAGTTTAGCATATTCGTATGGGATTTTCAACATAAACATCTTGGGCTCCATCTTACACAAGACATGAATCTGCACAAGATGATCTAGGAAGTGTTTGTGTTACGACACAAAAGAGACACTTGGTTCAGGGGCGCTAAATTACGTCTATCAAATATATTTTGGCATATATGGAGAAAACGAATCATCGCCTTTGACAAAACAGTCAATTCGCAACTTGGGATAGCTTTTAGTACTTATTTGGATGTTAAGATACAAGGAGGTGGATGAGTATAAGAATCCATTCCATATAATGATTGTATGATATTTATGCTTGTTCTAACAGTGTGTATTAACCCTATTTTATTAATAAAATTTTACCTTTTTCCATAACACACAAATACACACACACACATATGTTGGCTTCCTTTTGACCTCCCCTTACTTCTACTTCTCCGTGGGATCGAACCCAGTCATTCATGATGCGATATTGTCAACACATGTTAACCCCTAGAGCCAGAAGGCTTATATATGCTAGTAATGTGCACATACTTTGCACACACGTACAAATTATTATTGAAAATAATTTAAGTTTAAATTTGTTATAGATAATGGCATCTTGTGGGATCGAACCCACCCCCAAGAAGAATGCCTGCCAACTTAACCACATGAGTTAGTGGTGTGGCTATAGTTAGATAATATTAAGTAGTTAAACAAGTATTTCGAATTTATTTAATTTTTATTTTTAATTACACGAGAATATACATACGGCTTAGACAACTTATTTTAGACCGTTTTCAAGCCTCCGTATAAAGAGTACTAGTAACGTGCACGTGCACTGCACATGCATAATTTTTTTTAAAAAAATTATAACCTTTGATATATGTTTAGATAATACCATGTAGTTAGTTTAAATATAGTTCAAATACTTGGTATATTTTAATTAAAATTTATTCTTTATAGAACTTTGGATATATGTTTAGATAATACCATGTAGTTAGTTTAAATATTAAATATATTTTAATTAAAAATTGTTCTTTGTAGAACTTTGGATATATGTTTAGATAATAACATATAGTTAATATTAAGATAGTTTCAATATGGAATATATTTTAATTTGAATTTGTTACATATATGTTTATAGGATTTTAGATATATGTTTAAATAGTTATAGGAATTTTAAGTTATTTTACATTTATTATAAGGATATTAAATTATTTGTAGGATATAGATAAGGCATGGTGGTAGTTAATTATAAAGATAAATTTATTTTATTAATTAGTGCCTGATATACAAACGGCTTGGATGACTCCTTTTAAACCATTTCCAAGCCATATATATATATATATATATATATCTATATATATATATATATATATATATTATATATATATATATATATATATATAATGCCAAAAGTTAGGTTTCACCGTATAAATTTTCTTCAAAAAATACCCTTGCATATCTATACTAATTAAAATGTTTCATTAATTTTAATAAGGACAATTTAGTAATTATGAAAACTGCCCTTCGGCATTCCTGTATAGTCTTTTGAGTTAACTAATAGAAGGTTAAAATAAGAGAGGCATCATTTGCTCTTCCCAAGTATAATTTTTTTTAAAATTAAAACATGGTTAAGATATGTACAACGCACGTACATATATGCTTGTGTGTGTGTGTGTACACCTTCACACGCAATCATATTGTATATGTCCGATTTCTTTTGATCTCCCCTTTGCTTGAGCCCTTGTTGGTCTATCCAAACATACATAGTTTCTTTCTTTCCTGAGTATTGATGCTAAACTTGAACTTGAGTTATCCTTCTAAGAAGAAGATTAGGCTAAAGACCAGAAGTATAATGGTTATCTTAGTTCTATCTTTTGAGTGCATTGCTTATGTAAAATTTAGATGTATAATAGTGTGATATATAATTCTTTTGTAACTAGGCTTATGTTGTGTAATATTATGTATGGAATGATAGTGATTAAAAGACTCGTGTACAATGTATTTATGTTTAGAAATCTAGTTATACTGTAGATGATATATATTCTAATTCATATTGTTATTTGTCTTATCCACTATCCAAGAGCTTTACATACTGCAATCGTGGATACGAGTACTGGTGTATTCATAGGTTGCGTAGCATGGGATGTGGTTACGTTCTTGGCTCATCTTATTAAGGAGTGATGTGTGACTGTCCTATAAGGAGTGTCACGGACTATTATATTACTTATACATCCATATTATCGACCCAATGATCGCCCTATAGGGGTACCAAGGAATGTTATACTATTATATCATGCCTAGCCAGTACTGCTTCGAGCAGCGCACGATATGACAAATCCTTATTTGCATCTTAATCGAGATAACCTATATATTAATATAAAAAAGTCGTAGGAATTGTTGATTATATTATTAATCCACTTGTTGCTATATTATATTACCCGTTAGTAGTTTTGCATAAGTACGTTGTTTCGACATAGTAGTTCACCCATTATCCTTGTTTGATATACGAGTGCATTATCGCGTCGACGATAGACTATATGTAGGATCCGCTACTCTAGAAATCATAATTTAAGATTGAATATTTTTGGATTTATTTTGAATTGAAAAAACTTTAAAATCCAGTAACGACTTGTGAAACGGATTAATCGAATCAGTGATTCAGGGATACCAATACAATGTTATTAGGCCTACAACGAATAACAATAAGCTAAGACAGAAAGATAGCACTCTAGGACCCTAGGACTCAAACTTAATCCAACTTGACACAACTCAAAACATTTTTTTTCTCTCTCTCCCCCCCTTTTTGTTTGTAATAATGGTCACAATGACATAGAGAAGGAACATAAAAAACAGAATATAAATTTAATTAATACATATTACACTAAATTATCAAAGGGTTTTATTTTATTTTCCAGGTCATTAATAGTAAAAAGATTGTGGACTCAGAAATTAATATTTGTTTTGAGATCTATTAGCTCAACACCCGGAGAATGAGATGAATAGGTATGAAGCTCTCTCTCTTGTTAGATAGACTAATTTCATATATCTCCATATATCTCTACAAGCCATCCCAACCTCTCTTTATATAGGGAGAGAGAGGTTGGGAGTTACAAAGTGAAAAGTCACTTGGGAGTTACAAAGTGAAAAGTCACTTGGGAGTTACAAAGTGAAGAGTCACCATGATGAGTTACAACACTCCCCTTGGCTCTTCACAAACTCTGCTTGTAAACACCTCTGAGCTTCTTCGTCTGTCTGTAGCTTGTAGATTCAAATTTGACCACCTACTTGTGCCTCGTCAAAACCTTGCCAAAGAAAACCCAGTGGGAAAAACTTTGGTCGAAGGACAAAAGAGTACACACAGGTCAGTGTGATGGGGGTAAACTAACCATTGCAAAGGTGCCTCGTTAAAACCTTGTCAGGGAAAAACCCAGTAGAAAAAAAACCGTTGATCGAAGAAAAAAAGAGTACACGATGGTTTAGAAGTATACAACTGGATACTCCCCCTGATCATAATAATCCTTAGTGAATAAGGGATTTGAACTGTGTCTCGTTAAAAAAATCTTGCCAAGGAAAACCCAATGGGAAAAAACTTGGTCTAAGGGAAAAAAGAGTACACAAGCATACATCAGGATGCTCCCCTTTTCACTCGTACTCGACAGGGCGCGGGATATATGCACAACAGGGCATTTGGAGGCGCTCGTTGGGGCGCTCCCCCTCACATACACACAACAGGGTACAGGAAACATGTTTCACTTAGGCTAGCTCTGAAAGTTTCCTAAGTCCAATTGCTCTGACATGTTTCTGGAACGAGTGTTTCGATAGTGACTTGGTGAACAAGTATGCACGGTTATTCTCCGATCCAATGTGTTGCACTTCAATCTTCTGAAGTGCTTGTTGTTCATGTGTAAAGAACAACTTGGGCGATATGTGCTTGGTAGCATCCCCTTTGATGTAACCATGTTTCGCTTGATCAATAACAGCGGTATTGTCCTCATAGATGACAACAGGTTCATCTGGGTCATATGGAAGATCACATGTACTTCGGATATGGCCAATAACAGCTCGAAGCCATACACACTCTCTAGTCGCCTCAAAGAGCGCGAGTAGCTCAGAGTGGTTCGTTGAAGTAGCTACTAAGGTCTGTTTACGAGACCTACAAGAAATTGTCGTATTTCCAATAGTAAAGACATAACCAGATTGGGAACGCCCCTTGTGCGGATCAGATAAGTATCCCGCATCGGCGTAGCCAACAAGGGTCGCGTTGCTTCGAGTGCCAAGAGCGTTGGACTCACTCAAAACCGCGTAGGGATAGAACAAGCCCAAGTCCGTAGTACCCTTAAGGCAGCGAAAAATGTCTTTTATGCCATTCCAATGGCGGCGTGTTGGCGCGGTGCTGTGTCGAGCTAGACAATTTATAGCAAACGAGATGTCCGGTCTAGTACATTGGGCCAAGTACAATAAAGCGCCTATTGCACCCAGATAAGAGCACTCAGGACTCAATATCTCTTCGTCGTCCTCCTTTGGACGGAATGGGTCCTTAGTAATGTCTAGAGAGCGGACGATCATGGGAGTAGCGGATGGCTTAGCGTCAAAATGACTAAAGCGACTCAACACCTTTTGGGTGTAGTTCGCTTGATGACAAGAATTCTATCTTTACGGTGCTCGATCTGCAGGCCGAGGCAAAACCGTGTCTTCCCAAGATCCTTCATCTCGAATTTCCTCTTCAGGATATCAGCAGTTTCTGACAAGTCTTTTTCGGTTCCTATGAGATTCATGTCATCTACATAGACCGCGATGATTGCGTATCCTGAAGTAGATTTCTTTATGAACACACATGGGCAAAGTTCGTTATTAATGTATCCCAAATCGATCAAGTATTCGCTTAGGCGGTTATTGTAACGCCCCAGAACCAGAATACTGGAGAGCGGGGGCGTACATAGCCAGCTACGTATATTGAAGTGCAACCCACCTCGCTATACGGTCACGGCTGTCTAGATACATGAGGGTTTAACTACAAGCCAACAGTATCCTATGGTCATGGACAAGCCTATTGTCTCAATCTCAAGCAAGCAATAATAGTTACAAGATGTCAGAGCACCAAATATATAATAGCAAGGCATCCTATACATTACATATTGGATGATCATGAAGCTAGTCGTACAAAATGTCAAGACTAGCAAGAGTTCAGTCGTACATGATCAACCCTAGGATCTGTCAATCATGTTACAGCCCGTAGGCAGACAGTAAATAAAGATGTAATACGAGCTAACACGTGCTCGTCGGCTAAACGCCTCAAAAGAATAATTTTTACAATAAAGTGGAAGGACAAAAGAAACCCACTAGTTGCCAGGGTTACGCCTGGTGGTCACCATTTGGCTGGAAGACAGGTGGATCCTCTGGTACTGCTCCGATATCTGGCCACACAAAACCAGCTGGGTCAGACCCCAGAAAGAGCAAGTGCCACAAAGGAGGCTTCACTTAGGGACTAAAACCAGCATATCACAACAAAATATTAAAGATAATAAATAAAGTACTGATAATAACAGAGATAACAACAGTAAACTGAGTACGAGAAAACCATTCAAGTAGCCAAGTCACAACCCTTAAACCAAACAAGGACCGGGGTTGCAGCCCTTCACCTGAACAGAAACCCGTCTCAAGTACTATTGGTACAGTGAAAACAATAACGAAGAGAGGACACAGAACTGCTCCGGGAGCCAGGTTACAACCCTTAAACCAAACAAGGACCGGGGTTGTAACCCTTCGCCTGAACAGAACTGGACCCCCGATCTTTATCGCTAAGGCCAGTATAAATAATTATGGTATTAAGGTAAGGTAAAATATGACGAGCATGTCATGGGGTTGCAATAAGACAATAAACGAAGAGAGGACACAAAACTGCTCCGGGAGCCAGGTTACAACCCTTAAACCAAACAAGGACCGGGGTTGTAACCCTTCGCCTGAACAGAACTGGACCCCCGATCGTTATTGTTAAGGCAAGCATCAATAATCATGTCATGTCACAATCTTGCACAGGATCAGGATAAGACTAAGCTGGAATAAACTCCATCCATTCAATCATGGCCAATCAAGAGTATGGCTTGATACTTTTAACTAACTAGGGTTATCACAGGCCTAGCTATTAGCAAGATGCAATGAGATTATCCCAACAGCCACAAGCCCTGCAGACCATCCGGTTATCCGGGTCGAATGTCCGTTTATGAAGAATGCAACACGTGACTGTGTGCTGGAAATGAGCCCTACTCGTCGGTAGGCTACAAGTCCACTTAATGCGCCCAGATAACGGGATTGCCTGTAGCTGGGAATCTCTTCATGTCTACTGAATTATTCTAGTTTATTAGCCTTAGTCAATTACTGTAGGTATCCCTGACTGTGGTACTCAGGGATCCCTGTCCTAGACATGATGCAAGACAGTACTAGTTTATTTTGTACAAACACAATCACCCACGGTGTCCAGGCCATTCAATTCTGTCACGACATGCTAGCCGTCACAACCGCATTCGAGATATATATCATGTCAAATTTACTGTCAAGAGTGTGCCACGATGGGTCACCATTATGTCATGGAACATATTTAAAATTAACATTTAACCTGGTATAAACGTATATGCAATAACTAAATATAAACAGGATGCAAGAGTTGTGGAAGAATCATGCGGCTAAGGGAAGACGGGGCATAACTTCTATATACGAACTCAAAATGAGGTGCTCCAGAGATATTCGAAAAGGCAAGACAAAGATCTAAAACTTTCATGTTTTAAGTTTTTCGAAATTTTGGCTAAACTTGGCAAAAACAGTCATTCTGTGAACTTTTTATGCCAAAAATTCAATTCTGCGTAAAATACGCAAAAGGGGAGGGTTCCAGCGTAAAATTTCATATTCTGGGTACCATCCAGCGTAAAATACACAATTTCAGGGTCCCTAGCATAAAATCTTACATTCTGGATGATATCCAGCGTAAAATACGCAATTCCAGGGTCCCTAGCATAAAATCTTACATTCTGGATGATATCCAGCGTAAAATACGCAATTCCAGGGTCCCTAGCGTAAAATTTTACATTCTTAATGATATCCAGCGTAAAATACGCAATTTCAGGGTCCCTAGCGTAAAATCTCACTCAGCCAACATAAAAATTCCAGAAAACTTGTTTTGGCCATAAAAACTTTATTTTAACTCGAAATGAGGTGAATCAAAAACCAAATTCACACGAAATTTTGTGCTCTTACTCATGGAACTATTAGTTTTTGAAAATAAAAAGTTTTAGTAGATCAAAACCAAGAAAAACTCCATGAACTTATGAAACCCTAAAGTTATAATGTAGATCTAGAAGAATCTATCCATAAAAATCAAAAACTCCAAGTTCTAAAGAGGCTTTTAATCATGTAAAGAAGAGAATAGAACAATAAAACTTGAGATCTATCATGAAGCAAGTTGCACTTGCCTAGGGCTCTTGGGTGTAGGTAGAGAGTAATGGTGAGGAAGAAGAAGAGTGAATGAGGAGAGAGAAAGAGTGTTGGGTTAATAAATGGAGATGGTGGTGGTAGGTAAGGGTTCTCCCCTTGGTTCATGATGAACCAATAAGCAACCCAAGCCGAACCAAGCCAACCCAAACAAGCCAAACCAAGCCAGGAGACATGCAATACGAGTCAGATACGTACACGTATTCCAAAATACATAATTACGAACTATGGTCATCACAGTTATACCACATTCGCTCGGATTGTTTCAATCCATATAGCTGTAACGCCCCAGAACCAGAATACTGGAGAGCAGGGGCATACATAGCCAGCTACGTATAATGAAATGGAATCCACCCCACTATACGATCACGGCTGTCTAGATATATGAGGGTTTAGCTACAATCCATCAGTCTCCTATGGTCAATAGCAAGCCTAACTGTCTCAATCTCAAGCAAGCAAGTAAGGTTACAAGATGTAAGATCACCAAATATACAATAGTAAGGCGTCCCAAACATTACATATCCAGCTGATCATGAAGCTAGTCATTACAAAATGTGAGAACTAGCAAGAGTTTAGTCATACATGATCAACCCTAGGATCTGTCAATCATGTTACAGCCCATAGGCAGACAATAATAAGGTATGCAATACGAGCTAACAGGTGCTCGCCGGCTAAATGCCTCAAAATGAAATTTTTACAATAGAGTGGGAGCAAAAAATAAACCCACTTGTTGCCCTGGTCACTCCTGATGGTCACCATCGGGCTGGAAGGTCGGTAGATCCTCTGAAGCTGCTCCGAAATCTGGCCACACAAAATCAGCTGGGTCAGATCCCAGAAAGAGCAAGTGCCACAAATGAGGCTTCACTTAAGAACTAAACCAGCACATCAGAAAATAATATATATAAAGCAGTTAAAAGAACTTAAAGTAAAGAATAACAACAGTCATAATGGAGTACGAGGGAAGCATTCAGGTAGCCAGGTCACAACCCTTAAACCAAATAAGGACCGGGGTTGTAACCCTTCACCTGAATAGAACTCTGTCTCCAATCTTGTTGGTAAGGTAAAACATTACAAACGTGACGTGGGGTGCAATGAGACAATAAACGAAGAGAGGACTCAGAACTGCTTCGGGTGCCAGGTTACAACCCTTAAACCAAACAAGGACCGGGGTTGTAACCCTTCGCCTGAACAGAACTTAGCCCCTGATCTTTATTGTTAAAAGCGACAATCATGCGATCAAGCTTGCAATAATCGAGCACTGAAAACCATACCATACAATTGTTCCCGGCCAATCAGTGACTACGGCTTTCTACATTAGCTAACTAGAGTTATCACAACATGCAGTGAGATGTTCCTCCAGCCACAAGCCCTATAGCTAATCCAGGTTATCCAGGCGACTTGGATTCATTAAGCAGTGCATTATTCTTTCCATATATCAGTGAGTTGGGACTTGTGCCCTACTCGTCGGCAGGCTGCAAGTCCCACAATGGTGGCCGAGATAACGGGATCGCCTGTAACTGGGGAAATCTCTCATGACTACTGAATTATTCTAGTTATTAGCCTTAGCCATTTACAGTAGGTACCCCTGACCGTGGTACTCAGGGATCCCTTTCCTAGACATGATACAAACATTACCAGTTCAATTGTACAAACACAGTCATCCACGGTGTCCAGGCCATTTAATCTTGTCATGTTATGTTCACTGTCAGAAGTGCGTCGCGTCGGGCCACTATTATGTCATGTCCAAAGTACACCACAACGGGGCACCATCGTGTCAGAGAACAATTAATTTTGGCACACACACACATTTAGTAATTAAATATTAATTGCGCAGGCTGCTACAATTTATGCTAAGGCCATGCGGCCACGAATGTTAAATAGAGGCCATGCGGCCAACTAAATTATGCATGCATGCTAGCTAAAGCCTACTCGCATAAAGCACAATGCACTAAGCATAATACAAAATATGCATTAAATATTAAATATTAGCATTAAGCCTTAAGCCTAATACTTTAAGCATTAAATATCAAATGCCAGCATTAAGCATTAATGCTTTAAGCATTTAAATATTTAAATGCCAACATAAGCATTAAATGCTAGCATAAGCATTTAAATGCTAGCATAAGCATTTAGCAATAATGCTTTGGTATGCACATGCAGCTCTAAGCCTAGTACTTTAAGCAAAGTATTAAATGTTAGCATAAGCATATGCGGCTGAATGCTTCAAACATCATGCAAGCATATTCGACACTAAGCATTAAGCATGTGGCTAAATGCAAAATATGCATGCGGCTCTAATATGCAGGCAGCTCTAAGCATAATGCATGCGGCTGGATGCATTAAAATATACAAAAAATACAATGCCCATGCGGCTCGCTACTGTACGTGTGCATGCAAGCAAAGCTTGCTAACCCACGCATTAAATAATGCATTTAAAGAACACATGCATTAATAATTAGCTTGTAAGCAAGCTTGCCAGCACATGCATTAAATATTAAATATTAATAATCATGCGGCTGACTATTGGCATCTGCATGCTGTAGGCCTTTAAAAATGACAGTCACGCTGAGTTGATCAGGACAGAGTCAAAGGTCACGCTCAGTTGATCAGGATAATATTTACAAATCACGCTGGGGAGACAGCTCATCATTTGTCAGAGAGTAATTATGACTGACAGCACAACAGTCGAAGAATGTCTCTTCGTATGCCACGTATGCACAGGATTCGAGAGATCACAGCCGTCTATTGCATGATTTTCGAAATCTTCTTCAGCAAGACTCAGCCTTCGTCGAGTTGGCGTACTAAAAGGGTTTCTTGTCATTTAATGCGACTGACAAAAGCAATCACTGTCAGAGATTTTGTGTCAGTCGAGGCACGCCAAATCAAGACAGTTGGCAGTTCTATCTCAAGTCTGCGTGTATGTTGAGTTTTCCCTCAAATCTGCGTGGATTCTGAAGTTTTCTTCCTCAAGTCTGCGTGGATTCTGAAGTTTTCTTCATCAAGTCTGCGTGGATTTTGAAGCTTCTTGCCCCAAGTGTGCATGGATTTTGAAGCTTTCTACCCCGAGTCTGCGTGGATTTCGTCTTCAACAAGTCTGCGTGGATTTCATCAAATTGGAGTACGTGGCAGCCATGCCACTGATCTCTCGCCTGCGTGTCCTGTAACTTGCACACGACTCATGCATGATTGCCATGTGTCCAACTGTTACAGGCCACGTCCAGTAACTGCTCACAGTCTTGCGTATGTTAAATCCTGCGTGATTTTCAACTAAGCACAGGCTGTGAAGACAGTTATCTTTTCAGTTATTATTTTTGACTTTATAAATAGAGTTCTTTTTCTCATTCATTGACAGATACATAGTTATCTACTGTCAAAATTTTGAGAGCTTTTCTTCTTCGCATAGTCCAAGGGATAAAGTGATCGTCTTCTAGATCAGATTCCCACAGTTGTAATTTTTCCAGATACACAATAAATAAAGGAATTTATTTATGGAAAACAAATTGGCGACTCTGCTGGAGAAAACCATCTCCTCTTCTGAGATGGCAACAACTCAATGCGACACTTCGTCAATCGGCTCGACGAAGAAGGTGATGACGATCCAATTCGATCAACTCGCCTATGAAGAAATGCAGCGGACTAAGAGTGGTAAGCCCACTATAGCCTCCATCATCACTGCCAAGTCAAAGGGACACTCTGTCTATGTCCCTAAGAATCAGTTGGCAGCCAATGGTGAAGTCTCTGCCACAGTGTCTGCTCCTAACACTGGCAAGAGCTCTACTGCAAGCACGCACACTCTTGTGCGCTCGAAGATGACAGCAATCAAAGATCACGCTAACAGTACTGGCTCCTTAGCCAAATCTGTTCCAGTGTGTGTCTCCAAAGTTGAAAGTCACGCTGACAGTACTGGCTCCTTAGCCAAATCTGTTCCAGCGTGCAATTTCAACCTCAAAAGTCACGCTGACAACACTAGTTCCTTAGCCAAGTCTATTCCAGTGTGTAATTCTAAAATCAACAATCACGCTAACAATACTGGCTCCTTAGCCAAATTTGTTTCAGCGTGTATTTCCAAAGTCAAAAGTCACGCCAACAGCACTGGTTCTTTAACCAAGCCTGTTTCAGCGTGTATTTCATCTAAAAAGAATAGCTCTTTAGCTATCTCTTCTTCTTTGCCAAGTTCTACTAGAACTGGGGGTGGTCCTCCACACAAAGTTCCTTCGAAAAGGAATAACTCTTTAGTTGTTTCTTCTGCTCCTGTAGTTTTTACTTCAGGAACAGCTTTGACTGACAATTTTGTTAGTCAAAGAAAAGGAGATGGTCTTTTGACTACTCTTCCTTCTGGACATTCTATGTCTCAAAACTTGAATGAGTCTAAGAAGAAACATTCCTTAATGTCTTCTTCTATGACTTCTTCGAATTGGGCACAGAATTTGTCTAGAAAAGGTCTGTTACCAACTCCTAATCAAGGGGGTGGTTCAACTCTTCCTTCTCTGCAAATATCCAGATCAATGGAAGGAAAACTCCATGTTTCTAAAACCAATGTGTTACCTCCAACTGATCTAAGAACAAAAATTAACACTTCTGGTGTTAAGAAACCATACCAGTTGGAAACAAGAATAAGAGATCCAGATGCAGAGTATGCAAGAAACTATGTGGCTCATATTAATCATTCTCTATATAATCAAGAGCCATCAAGATCCAAGAACAAGAAATATACTCCTCAATCTTCATAAACAGATTTACGAGAATATCTTCAACAGAAGAGAAGAAGTGATTCTGTGTCAAAGGACCATGCTGAATGTGACTTCTATCCAAGAGTCATAATTCAATGCAGATGTCAATCAATGGCTCATGATCATGTTGATCATGAATGTGACTTCCAGCCAAGAGTCACGATGCAATGCAGATGTCAAACAAAACGACAATCTGTCTTCAATCGGATTCAGTGTGAACTTATGCCTGATGAAGATGAGCCTTTGTTTGCTTTTGTCAATATGACCTCTCGGGATGCTGGGGGTAGAGTTGATAGTCCAGATGGAGTATACAGAAATACCAGAGCAAGAGCCTTAGCTTCTAGTCAAAGAAATTTGATCTCTGAAGATGATTCTGAATTCCTTGGAGAATCTAACTTCCCACCTCTTCCTACTGGGGGTAGTTCTCCTATAATTGACTTTGATGCACAAAGCAATGATTCAGAACAAACAACATCTACCAGTTCATCAATAATTCCTCGTACAGTCACGACTTATATGGTTGATGGGAATACTGATGAACCTTCTTCTTCCTTGACTCCTCAAGATCAAAGAATTGCTTCTTTGGAACAACAAATGAAGTCTATGGCTGATACTATGAAGTCGATGTATGAACTCATGGCAACACAGATACAAAATCGATAGACTGTACCAGATGCCATACCAACTGACACTGATATGAGTCCAGTACAAGTTCCTTCAGCAGTACAATCCAATACTCCTGGACCAGCTCAACCAAACCTTAGTCTCTCTGGAGTTGGGGGTAGTGCTTACAATGTTGTTCCTCCTCCTAACTATTCTCTACAAGTTACAACTCCACAATCTTCCGAAGTTGTTAATGAAGAATTGAGGAATCTCAAAACTCAATTCGAGACATTCAAACAGAAAGATGGTTTACAAAGGTTAGGCATCAAACAACCTTATCCGATAGAATAGAAGCAAGTATCGTATCCTCCTAAATACAAGCCTCCCACTATCTCATTCTATGATGGAACCACTTCTCCAAGTCAGTTCATTAATCACTTTGAAGTAATGACTGATCAACTGCAACCAAGCGACGCCCTCCTTACTCGGGTGTTTGTTGGATGTCTCAAGGGAACGGCTTATGAATGGTATAGAAGTCTCCCAGATGGGAGCATTACCTCATTTTCCGGTTTCAAACAGATGTTTCTTGAACGGTTCTATGAAGGGCTCAATGACATGACTATGTCTACTCTTATTAGAATCAAGCAGAAAAATAATAAAACTACAGAAGAGTACATTGAACGGTTTCGAAGAGAAGCTCTGAAGATGCCTCTTGGAACTCCTGATGCTGTCACCATCGACACATGCAAATCAAACTTGTTGCCAATCATCAGCATGTGGACAGGATCCACTCAATTCCAAGACTGGCCTTCTTTCATAGTTAGTGCCAAGGCCGCAGAAATTAGTGCTGAAACCTTCAAAGGTTTAGGAGTGCAGATGACTCCTAAAGAAACAGGTCAAGGTACTAACAATAAAAACAATGCTCGCAAGGGAAAAGAAACTCTTGAGGTTAATCTTCAGAGCAAAGATGCATCAACTATTCAAACTTCTCCTACAATTCAATAACCAAGAACACCTCGCCCTAAAGAAGAATACTCTTTCGATGACGACGATGTCCTTGGTATCTTTGAATGTCTGCTGAAAGGTAATAAGATACAACTACCTGAGATCAAGAAACCTGATGAAGCTGGTAAAACAGATCATCCCAAATACTGCCCATATCACAGAATGCTGGGTCATACAATTCGTACATGTTATGTACTGAAAGGAAAGATCCAAGAAATGATTAAATCTGGAGCTATCTCTCTTACTCCAAAAGAGAAGACCGTCACCTCCAACGTCGTCTCTATGCAATTCGGAGATTTCCCTCCTCAACTCCTTGAAAGTGGGATTGTTCCTATTCCCAAGGCAACTCTTGAAATAGTGAATATTCCTCCTCCACAGTCTGAAGGATTAGTGCCAATCACTTTGAAAACAGGGGAAATCATGTGGATCCATCCTGATCTAGTGGCAGATTTTGAATCGCCTTCTCCTCAAAAGACTACTTCTCGAAAGTCCAAGAAGGCTGGAAAGATTAAGTCATGTTGTATGACTTCTCTTGGATCTATTCCTGACACAGAGCCAAAAGAAAAAGAAGAAGCACTTGTTAGTGCTACTCGAACGGGGAAACCTTATCTAAAGGATTATTCTAAGAATCCTGAAGATCCGCTTGATATCCCTCCAGCTGATAAAGATGCTTCTAATATTCCTCCTGAAGAAGAATCATCCACTGAACCTGTTCCTCCCAAGCCTACAGCTCTGGAGAAAGGCAAACAACAGGCTCGGTTTGATAAACCAATCAAGAAGTCCTCTCCTCTTGGACTTCAGAAGCCTTATAATTTCGACATTTTAGCTCAGCTTGCTAATACTCCAGCTAGAATGTCTCTCTTTGAACTTCTATGTCTTTCTAAAGAGACTCGGGAGACATTAAGTGAAGCACTTCTACAAGCTGACTCTTGTCTTGCACAATTGAAGAAGCCAGATGCAGAACCTACCACTTGCTTACATTGCAATAGTGTATTGGAGATTATCCCAAATATCACCTTTACACAAGACGACATGCTACTGGAGGATAATCGACATGATCGGCCTCTCTACTACACCGGTTATATCGATACAATGAAGATAGATCGTATCCTCATTGATCCAGGGTCTGCTATAAGCATCATGCCAAAGAGTTTATTGGATGAACTAAAAATCCCTCTTCACAAACTCTCCAAGACGGTTACTACTATCCTGGGATTCAATCAAAGCCGAAGCGAGCCTTTGGGAAAGATTCATCTGAAGCTTCAAATAGGTGATTTCAGATCCAAAGTCACTTTCTATGTGATCGAGATCGTGGGATCCTATAATCTTCTTCTGGGGAGGCCCTTTCTTCATGAAAATAATGTGGTGCCTTCTATTCTTCATCAGTGTTTTAAATACATTGATAGCAATGTAAGAGTACAAAAAGAAGTTGCTGATATAAATCCCTTCCATGGGGTTGAAGCTTATTTCAATGATTCTCGAATGTACAAAGAAGAGTATACAAGGGTTATACAAGCTATGGAGAAAGAGGATTCACAAAGTGAGACCTTAATAATTCCTGTTAAAGGTCGAACTATTCAGCAACAATCTCCCAAACTCTCTGAAGAAGGTTCTTTCATCATTCCGGTGAGTGGACGGATTTCTCCGTTACCTCAGTCGTTTGCTCAAGACACAATGATTATTCCTGTCAGTGGGCGTACTGCAATTCCTGCATCTCCACATGTGAAACAGGATACTCTGCTAATTCCAGTTGGAGGGCGGATTATTCTTCCATCTCAAGCTTCAAGGGAGCTCACCTCTTCTGAGCCATTTGTTATCGATCTTAATCGAAACAACGCTTCTTCTCGTTCTTCTTCTCCCCCTTTAGTCATTGACTTGGCTAAAATCTCTAAGGCTCAGCCTTCTCCCAATGTAAATATTGCTGCTTTTACATTTAATGAAAAGTTTCCATCTTTGCAGTATGCTGATGTGTGTAATTATGTTCATAGTTATTTACATTTGTTAGATGACTTGAACACAATAACCATAGGGGTTGTACAGACTGTTCATACAGATGTATCCCTAGAACCTGTACAATCTTCATACTTTCTAGTTCCCAGCAGAAAGCCAGGAGACATTCCAATATTCTTCTATAAAGGGCCCCAAAGTCCTTCTGATTTAGAAGATGAAGACAAAAATGATGACACTGGAAGATTACAACTACGTCGTTATAGTCAGCAATCTAAAGACATCATCAAAAATATGGACTATGACTTCAGGACTGGCCTCAATAGTGGAAAAGGAAGAAAAATGCCTGTTCGTATTCCTCCTCTGAAATATGGAAGGACGAAATGCGGATTGGGCTATATAGCTCCTACTCCTTTTATCAATATTATCCATGAAGATTCCGAGTTTGACGAAGATAAGAGATCTGATTCTTCTAGTACCACTTCTTGGGATTCCGATACGAGTATCGGTGACTTCTACTGCAACCTTCTGTCTTCCAATGTGGTTTTTATTGACTGTTTTGACAAATGATTCATACTTGACGGTTCATCCGTTCATCTGACGGTTTGACCGTTCATTAATACCTGACGGTTCGTCCGTTCATCTATCCGACGGTTCGTCCGTTCATTATAATCTGACGGTTAACCCGTTCATTCATCTAGTCTTTTGATTTCCGAGTCTAAAGATCATGAAAAATTGAGTTCAAAGATATTTTTATGTCTGAATTCTATTTTTTCCAATCAGTATTAAACTAAGATTATTTCTGGTTTAATATCGTTTGATAGAATTACAAAGTTCGTTTGTATATTCTATTCTACTGAAATATGTCATGTATTATTTACCTCTGAACATATTTTCTATGAATCTATCATTATCAAAACAGCAAAACCAAAAGTCAGATCAAGGATTTTCATTTACTTTCATTCCGGAATCAAAACATGAAATACAAGTGAAAGTGAAAATAAAAGAGGTTCACTTATTTGGAGTTATCAGCTCCCTAATACGATCTAGAACAGCAGTCAATTTCTCTTCATGAGTTTTTCTAACTCGTTCTGCTGCTACAATTGAAATATTCTGTTCATCAAAAGTAATGATGGTAGACTGGCGACGGCTGACTTCTTCAATCTGTTCCGCCTGCATCTGTTCTCGTTCCTTCTGAAAAGTCTCACAGCGTTCAACTTCAGAGATATAAGCAGTAGCAACCTCAGCTTGATCTGTTTCCATGACAGCAATGCGCTCTTGAAGACGAGCTAATTCCTCTTTCAATTTTTTCAGCTCTTCAGTCTTGGATGCTTTATCCTTCTCCAGAAGCTCTACTCTTTGACGAGTAGCTAATATTTCTTCGCCCTTTTCTACTAATTTCTCAGTAGAAGAGGCAAGAAATGCTTCAAGAGCTGCTTGTTGGGACTGTGCTTCATGCTCTAGTTGACTAATTTCAGTTGCAGTTAAAGATTGAAGATCTTCCTTCTTAGTTTCCCAGTATTTTTGGATAGTTACTTCCAACTCATCCAGGAGATGTTTGAAGAAGATGTACTGAGATTCACAACCAGCATGACGTAGCGCCATGAGAGGGAACTTAACCATAGTTCGAAGATCAGAAAATGGCATAGCTTCATCCTTCAAGAAACGTCTGGAATATGTATCTAGATATGAGTAAATGATATCTGAATATATTCCTAGAGTTCTTGTTAACCCAGTCTCAAATCCAGGAGTCGCTGTCATCATGGAAGAAGAAGCTTGAATATTCTCTATCCTCGGAACAGAAGTATGTGCCACCGGAGAAGTTAAGTGTGAATTCCCATCATCGGCATCAGCCTGGATAAGCGGAGCATGAGTCGAACTCATTGCTGCAGCAGTTCCTACAGTTAAAGAAAAATGTAATCAACATTTAAAGAAAAAAAGAAGAAACAACGGAAACAGAATTTGAATAAAGTTCTACCTGGCTGAGGTTCATACTCGGTATGTGGAGGGAGTTTTGCTTCCTCTCGCAGCCGGTCCATGATTGTATCCGATACCTGCTTTATATGGCTGCTTCCAGCTCCAGAATTACTGGGTACTATAGCGTTGTTCGGTGATTGAGCAGGTTCAGGGCTAAGTTCCATTCTGTTCCCCTTGACTTTGTCTTCATCATAAGGAGTAGAGGTGCCAGCATGCCAGTCTTCTCCTCCTTCAGCTTCTTCTTCTTTTTCATCTTCAGGATGAGCTTCTGATTCAGAGTCAATGATATTCACATCTTCATGAGTCTCAGGGACAACGATGATAGCAAGCTCAGTGTTGACTGCCGCCGGTTCAGTCCTCTCTGGAACATCGGTTCGAAGAATGATGTCTTGACAAATATTCTTCAACAAATCATCAGCAGCTGATAGCTCAGACGCCGGCACGTCTTCATCGCCTCTGGCCGAAGAAATATTTTCTTCAGCTTGAGTTTCAGGAACTTCTGACTGTTTTGTCACTTTTTCTGGAGCTGGTTCTTCTTCAGAGTAATTAATCTGGTCATCCAGTGCCTGAATGACACCCTTAGTCCCATGCTCAAATGGGATCATCCTCGTCTCCGAGGATTCAATAGCCACTCCACTTGCAGTTGGAGCAGTTATTTCCTGAGCTTGAGCAGATTCTACTTCAGTCTGTTCATCATCAGACTCGGTCTTCTCAGTAGAAGCTGCTTCGTTGATTTCTGGCAAAACTCCTCCACTCATGATTGTCTCTAGGAGTTTATTACCCTTAATTTTGCTGACAGACTTCTTAACATATTTGCCTCTCGACCTCCTTATCAAAGGAGCGTCGTCTTCATCAGTCTCTTCGTCCTTATCAGCGGCATCGTCTTCATCAACTGATATATCGCCCAAAGATGAAGTAGCAGTCACCGAGACCCCTTTCTTCTTATTCTTGGATGTTTGAGACCTAGTACTCCTCTTGGAGATGGTCTCAGATTCGTCACTTCTCTTCCTCTTAGAAAGAGATATAAATATAGGAGGAAGGACCTCATCAGGAAAATTTCCTTCCTGGAATAATTCATAGGGAGGCTCAACTTCTGTTGTCTCATCTTCGGGTTCTGAAGGAAAGTGCTGAATAACTATTTTCTTCTTTGACCTCTTCGATAGAGCTGGATCATCCTCTGCAACAAAGGTCTTCAGATTGAAACTCGGTCTGAAAGTGCTCGACGACACATAGAAACGTGCATACGTATAAAGCATCTTTGGCCCCGAGCTAGACAAAGGATTAGGCATAGAGAATACGACCTTTGTATCTCTAGCTGCAAAATATCTCCAAGCTCGAGCTCCGTCAATGAGTCCTCCGCGAGCAGATAAACAAGTAGTGGCGTTCCCAACATGGAGTTGGTCATACCCAAATTGTCTGGCAAATCGGCTTGGTAAATATGGTTCCAGATATGCCATTTCTTCGTAACGATATACTAGATGAGAAGGTCGGATCCTCTGTAACCATTGGAAGGCTACATCATCTAGTCGGTTTCCCATATCTCCGTCCATCATATTTAAGGGCATACTCTCATAGCCCCGATGGTGGAGGGACACATTGGATCGGCCAATGTGATGCCCTATTCAATACATTTCTACATTCTGGGAGGGTGTGAACCTTCCAGAACGTCTCTCCAGAGTACCTCTCCAAAAAAAGACTGCTACTTCCTCCTGCCCCTGGAGGTATCAGACCATCATGATGAAGGAGAAGCCAACCATAAAGATACGTGAAGGGCATCTCTATCCTTGGGAATTCTTCAGTCATCATCCTCTGAGCAGACAGCATGTTAGTGACAAAATTCCGAAGACCTGCATTCAGCCTACAGGTCATCGCCGATAACAAATTCAGCTTGTAACCATACACAAGGCGCACCGCTGCAAAGATAACACCTCTGTGTATCCTGTCTAAAGAGCTGGAGCCAGGAATGATTAATCTTCTTAACCACAGGGATAGAAATCCGGCCAGATGACCGTTCCTTGACAGACTCTTTCCGCTCTGTCTAACATAAGAGCTGAAAGTGGTTCCAGCTTTGAACTCGTACCAGTCTTCAGTAATAGTAAAATTTTTGCAATCATATTTCTCCAGCAAATAAGTGATTTCACTTTCAGAAAGAGGTTTGAAGTTGCTGATCTGATACCACCTCTTCTCATTTATTTTCTTTTCATCCTTTTCACGGTTCATGAAAAGGTAGGACATCCATTTCTGAATGTGGTTGCCAGCTTCATCCTTGGAACCCTTGTAATATAGAGTACATGTGCCAAAATGACACATCATCTCTTCAAATAGATGGACCATCTCTGGGTTCTTATCTGACAGAAAGTTCAGTTCCTCTGTCATAGGAACATATTCCTCATACGGCAGCGAGCCTGAAGGCAGGTGTGAGATGTATTCTATCTCATGAAGGGCGAAGCCCATCTCTCCTTTCGGAGTCATAAAGGTCCCCGTACTGTGATTGTATCTCTCAACCAAAGCTAAGAATAGGAAAGGGTTGGGCTTGAAGCCGTAGGATGAATTGACGACGGCATCATAGAGATTTATCTTCTTCAGCTCAGTCGCAAAATTCTCCAAAGCCCAGTTGACCAAAGTCTTCCATCTCACATTTTCCTGATTCATTAGGCCGTTCATCCTCGGCGTCGAGTCGGTGGGATAGAATGCATTCTTGTTAGACATGAATTCATTTATGAAAATGGGCATCCTGAATGGCATCAATATGGCTGAATCTTCAGGTGGTATGCATCCAGGCTTCAGACCCCGAAACACTGATACATGATCCTCCGGGGCACTGAAAAATCCCTCCTTCCTGTAAATAATACGGCTTGCCTTCGCCTGCTGATATTCTGTCAAATACCAGGACATCTTTCTCGGGTAGCTGGCATGCATAAGTCTCATGATTGATAAGCCCCGGGAAACCTTTGGCCAGTACATGGGTTGTTTCACATCCCCCTCAAAGCAGAAACATACCTTCTCTCTGATGCCCTTCGGCTGAGATTTTTGTGCTATAGCATCTCCGAATAAGAATGCTGGTTTCTTGTGGGATACCAGATCCAGACTCTGAAAAGGTTGTCCATTCATCAAGCAGAGTAAGGTTGTGTGGTCTTGATTGGCCAACAATGATAGTCTTGCTTCAGGAAGATCAAATTGAGGGAATGTTACATGAGATAAGTCATGCTTAAATGAGATACTCAAGCACCCTTCAAAATCTGCTTCTTCGCTTCGGATGTTCACTACAGGAAATGACAGAAGACAAAGTCAGATATATCTATGTCTATGCGTGTATTACAGTATTTGAAAGAAATTTCAAAAAGTCACGCATGGATATACCACCATGACATGCTGAGTGATTTATTCACGCGGATGATTAATTCACGCAAAGTCCAGATAGATTAAGATGAAAGTCACGCATCATTGCCAGAATCATATTTAAGTAAAAATGACAAAAACACGATGACAGATCAAGACTAATCTATTCAGAAGATGACTCTCAGAAGTCTGTATGAATATTTCAACATGGACATTTCTGCCAACGTGAAAAGTCACGCAGAATCATGAGAACCATGCTCCTTTGCGTGAAACACAGAGCTTCGTAAACACGAAGATGTGAAGTATGGCCGACCCTAAAGAGGGGGCATACTTTATTAAATATCCTTTGCCCTAAGGAGGGGGGATATATTTTTAAAGTTTAATATCTTAAGATCCTAAAAAATTCTATGTGGAGTTCTTCTTCATCGTCTTCGACAGTTCGTGTTCTCCCATCACTTACGATGCATAGGAGCTTGCGGGACTTCTTGTCGAGGAAGTCTGTCAGTTGTGGCACGCGATGAAGTCACAGGGGCTTTCCCCTTGGCCTGAGCATCAGCTTTTTTGGGAACCATTGCTGCTGAAAAAGTAGAAGAAGAAGTCGGAGAGGAAGGAGTTCATCGGAGAAGATGAAGTTCTCTTTTGTGGGTTCTCTCTTTCAAATGCAAGTAAAGAAAGAAAGAAGTAATCTATGGCTTATTTATAGGCTTATGAAGAATTCCAAACGGCCCATCATGATTTGCCTCGATTTAGGAGATTGATACGGGATCTTAACTGCACAAAATCCCAACAGTCCAATCATTCAGGAATAAATATCTCTTTAAAGTCATCACAGCGTGACTGATTTCATTTTATTATCTTATTTTCAAAGTATTTCGAAAATTTTGAAGTCTTTTCAATTTTTCGAAAACTTTGAAGGGGGTCTTGTAGGCCTTTAAAAATGACAGTCACGCTGAGTTAATCAGGACAGAGTCAAAAGTCACGCTCAGTTGATCAGGATAATATTTACAAATCACGCTGGGGAGACAGCTCATCATTTGTTAGAGAGTAATTATGACTGACAGCACAACAGTCGAAGAATGTCTCTTCATATGCCACGTATGCACAGGATTCGAGAGATCACAGCCGTCTATTGCGTGATTTTTGAAATCTTCTTCAGCAAGACTCAGCCTTCGTCGAGTTGGCGTACTAAAAGGGTTTCTTGTCATTTAATGCGACTGACAAAAGCAATCACTGTCAGAGATTTTGTGTCAGTCGAGGCACTCCAAATCAAGACAGTTGGCAGTTCTATCTCAAGTCTGCGTGTATTTTGAGTTTTTCCTCAAATCTGCGTGGATTCTGAAGTTTTCTTCCTCAAGTCTGCGTGGATTCTAAAGTTTTCTTCATCAAATCTGCGTGGATTCTGAAGCTTCTTGCCCCAAGTGTGCGTGGATTTTGAAGCTTTCTACCCCGAGTCTGCGTGGATTTCGTCTTCAACAAGTCTGCGTGGATTTCATCAAATTGGAGTACGTGGCAGCCATGCCACTGATCTCTCGCCTGCGTGTCCTATAACTTGCACACGACTCATGCATGATTGCCATGTGTCCAACAGTTACAGGCCACGTCCAGTAACTGCTCACAGTCTTGCGTATGTTAAATCCTGCGTGATTTTCAACTAAGCACAGGCTGTGAAGACAGTTATCTTTTCAGTTATTATTTTTGACTCTATAAATAGAGTTCTTTTTCTCATTCATTGACAGATACATAGTTATCTACTGTCAAAATTTTGAGAGCTTTTCTTCTTCGCATAGTCCAAGGGATAAAGTGATCGTCTTCTAGATCAGATTCCCACAGTTGTAATTTTTCCAAATACACAATAAATAAAGGAATTTATTTATGGAAAACACATGCGGCTATAAATATTTCCTTATGCGGCTGAAAATGGTCCCCATGCGGCCAAGAATGGTTTTTCCATGTATGTTGATGCATGCAATGCTATGGGTGCAAGCATTAAATGCTAAGCCATGATAATGGGGCCAAGCATTAATGCTAAGCTTAGCTCCCACGTGCATGCATTTAATGCTAGGGTGGCCAAGTATGTTCCCATGCGGCTACAATTAACATTTGCAAGCAATTGCAGATGTACAGGAGATTAAATAATACAAGTCTATATAAAGCCATGCGGCTGATTGCTAGAAATGTCCATGCGGCTCAGCAAAATTCTATAGGTCAAATTTGGACCAAACAAAATTCTCTGCAACATGAGATCATCAACTTAGCAAAATATGCAAGTTTGATAGATCAAAACTCCCGGAAATCGAAAATACCACAAAGCTAGATTTACAAGAATTTAACCATAGAAATAAAAAAATGCTAAGTACTAAAGTGGGTTAGAAACACATGAGGAAGACAATAGAACAATAAAAATGGACTTCCTCCATGAAACAAGGTGCACTTGCCTAAACCTTCCACTCTCTCAGGTTGGTGGAGAAGTAATGGTGGGGAAGAAGAAGAGTAAATGAGGAGAGAGAATTGTGTGGTGGGATATTTAATGAATGTGGTGGTAGGTGGGAGTGGTTTGGTCACATTAAAATCAAGCAAAACCGAACCATGCTAAACCAAGCTGAACCAAGTCAAGTTGGGCCGAACCAAACAAGGAAACATGCAATACGGGTCTAAATACGTACACGTATTCCAAAATACGTAATACAAACAATGGTCATTACAACTCTTCCCACCTTAAAAGAATTTTGTCCTTGGAATTTAATCAAGAGGCTAGAGGTGCAAGGACAAGCCACACTAGTCACAGGCAAGTTATACTTAGTCATGCAATGAAGCAATCATTCATGCAAGCAAGGAATCGAAGGCATGAGGCATAAGAAAGATATTATACCTCACGAGTCAAATAGGTCGGGATATCGCGATCGGATATCATCCTCACGCTCCCACGTTGACTCTCCCAAAGTGTGATGTCCCCAAGCAACACGGACTAACTTGATAGTCTTGTTCTTGAGTATCTTCTCTCTTTGGTCCAATATGGATACAGGCCTCTCCTCATACGAAAGGTTGGTACCAACAACCAATTCCGAATGATCCAGGATGTGGCTCGGGTCCAGGATATACTGTCGTAGTTGGGATACATGGAACACGTCATACACCTCACTCAGAGACGACGAAAGAGCGAGACGATAGGACACATCTCCTACTCGCTCCAGAATATCGAACGGCCCTATATACCTAGGACTAAGCTTTTCCCGTACGCCAAAACGAATGACGCCACGGTTAGGCGAGATCCTCAGGAATACATGGTCGCCGACAGAAAACTTAAGAGGACGCTGATGAGAATCGGCCCAATGATGCTGATGATCTTGTGCAACGCGAAGATGATCTCTGACTCTCCTGACCACCTCAACTGCCTGAGCGATCATCTCTGGACCAAGCATCTGCCTCTCTCCCACATCGTCCCAGGCTAGTAGGGATCTGCACTTCCTTCCATACAGTGCCTCGAACGGTGCCATCTGGATACTAGCTTGGAAACTGTTGTTGTACGAGAACTCCACTATGTGCAGGTGATTTTCCTACGAACCACCAAAGTCGAGTGTACAAGATCTCAACATATCCTCCAGAGTCTGGATCGTACATTCCGACTGACCATCTGTCTGCGGGTGGTATGCTGAGCTGAACTGGAGGCGAGTTCTCAAACTCTCTTGCAAGCTACGCCAAAAGTGCGACGTAAATCTTGAATCTCGGTCCGAGGTGATACTGATTGGTACACCGTAGAATCTGACAATCTGCCGGAGATACATCTCTGCTAGCTGAGCTGTCGACTGACCAACTCTGAACGGGAGAAAATGAGCCACCTTCGTGATCCTGTCAACTATAACCTAAATAGCATCTCGACCAGCTGGGGATCTAGGTAATCCAGTCACGAAATCCATGGTTATATGCTCCCATTTCCACTCTGGAATTGGCAATGGTTGAAGTAGCCTAGCTGATCTCTGATGTTCAGCCTTAACTTGTTGGCAGACTAAACAACGAGAGACAAACCGGGCTATCTCCCTCTTCATGCCATTCCACCAAAAGTGCTGACGAATATCACGGTACATCTTCGTGCCACCGGGATAAATCGAATACTGAGAACTGTGAGCTTCCGCCATCATCTCCTGTCTGATATCTCCACTGGGTACACAAAGACGCTTACCATGTCGAAGTGTACCATCTTCATGAATGCATAATTCTGGTCGTCGTCATGCTTCACATTCTGCTCTAAGCCGCTGAAGCTTAGAATCGGAGGACTGAACTATTTTGATCCTCTCAACTATACTGGACTGTACTTGCATGCTGGCCATCAATGCCACATTGGTAGGAAGGACAACTTCTATATACATCTTCTGAAGATCTGCCAACAATTCTGGTTGCGCTGTCAGAAAATAAACTCCGACTCTCCTGCTCAATGCATCTGCAACAACGTTGGCCTTCCCAGGGTGATACTGCAGGTTGACATCATAATCTACAAGTAGCTCTAGCCATCTTTTCTGACGCATGTTAAGGTCCTTCTGGGTAAAAACATACTTCAGACTCTTGTGGTCGGTGAAAATCTCTACCCTATCTCCATACAGGTAGTGTCTCCACAACTTAAGTGCAAACACTACAGCTGCCAGCTCTAAGTCATGGGTTGGGTAATTTCTCTCATGATCACGAAGTTTACGTGACGCATAAGCTATTACCTTCTCATGCTGCATCAAAACACATCCTAAACCTCTGCCTGAAGCATCACAGTACACTGAAAATCCTCCGGTCCCATCTGGAAGTGTGAGAATGGGGGCCGTCATCAAACCTCGCTTCAGCTTCTCAAAAGATTCATGACACTCTGTTGTCCAAGCAAACTGTACATCCTTGTGGGTTAACTGCGTCAGTGGTGCTAAAATCCGAGCAAAGTTCGAAACAAATCTCCGGTAATAGCCGGCTAATCCAAGAAAACTGCGAACTTCTGCAACTGTGCGGGGCACTGGCCAGGTTTCGATAGCCACTATCTTCTGGGGATCCACTTCTACTCTCCCTCTAGTGATGATATGACCCAAGTATAAAATGCGATCTAGCCAGAACTCGCATTTACTGAACTTGGCATACAACTGGTGCTCTCGGAGAATCTGGAGGACAACTCTGAGATGCTTCTCATGCTCCGCTTCACTCTTGTTGTAGACCAGGATATCGTCTATGAACACGATCATGAACTGGTCCAAATAAGGCATGAAGATACGATTCATGAGGTCCATGAATACAGCCGGCGCATTGGTTGCTCCAAAGGGCATAACAAGGAACTCCCAATGCCTATATCTGGATCTGAAAGCTGTCTTCGGGATGTCCTGCTCTCTGACTCTGATCTGGTGGTACCCTGACCGCAAATCAATCTTCGAAAATACTGTCGCTCCTCTGAGTTGATCACATAAGTCATCTATCCTGGGGAGAGGATATCTGTTCTTGATTGTCACTGAGTTCAAGGTACGATAGTCAACACATAATCTGGACGTACCATCCTTCTTTTTCACAAGAAGCATCGGGGCTCCCCAAGGTGATCCACTGGCACGAATGAATCCCTTGGTCCGGAGTTCTTCAATCATCTTTTACAATATCTCCACTTCTGACGGCGCCATCCTGTAGACTCTCTCAGACACTGGTGTTGTCCCGGGAATCAAGTCGATAGTAAACTCGATCTCTCGTTCTGACGGCATCCCTGGAAGCTCTTCCGGGAAAACATCTAGAAATTCCTCGACTATCCGGGGTAACTGTACTGCTGCTACGGCCATCCGCAATACTGGAGGAGAAGGTTCCACTTCGCCTCGAGAAAATGAAAACTCCGGTTCGCCTGGAATGCTAAAAACAACTCTGCCAATATGGCAGTCTATCCTAGCATACTGGTCCCTCAACCAATCTATCCCTAAGACCACATCATAATCGGCCATCGGGAATTCTATCAGCCTAGCGAAAAACTCTCTACCGCTAACCATGATCCGACACGAGGTAAATACTCTATCTACTCCCACAAGACCGTTACCAGTAAGTATATTGAGCCTTACTGATAAGGACTCGGGCTCCAGTCCTATCCGTGTCGCGAATCGTGCAGACATAAATGAATGCGATGCACCAGAGTAAAATAACACTGAAGCTGGAAAAGTGTTGACGAGAATAGTACCTGCCACTACCTCACCTGGTGCCACTCCTTCTTCTCCCATGGTCAAAGCCAGCACTTGACCATGTCCTCTGGGTACCGGCCCTCTCTGCTGGAATCCTCTCTGCCTATTCTGAACTTGCGCCTGGGTAACCTGCTGAGGCCTTTGCTGATGAAAAGCCTGGGTCTGCGTCGACAACGGCCTCGGGGATGGAAACTGCTGCTGGACTGGTACAGGGGCTGGTCCCCTAACTGATGAACTGGTCCCGGCTGGTGATGAGTCAGTCCTGAACGGGCAGGACCCTATCTTGTGGTCTGGCGCTCCACAAAGTAAACATAATCTTCGAGCCTTGCGACACTCTGAAACAACATGTCCAGGTCTCCCACAATAAGAGCAGCCCATGGGGGAAGACTGCTTATGCTTCTGCTGCTGAGGATACGTCGGGATTGAATGCTGAACTGACGTAACTGAAGCTGCCCTTCTCGGAGCTCCAATGGTCAAAGCCCTAGCTGCCGGGGCTGGGGCTGACGACTGATTCATCTGGCCGTGAGATCACTTCCGACCTCCGGTGCTGTCCACAATCCTCTGGGAGGTATACTCATGCCTCCTAGCTGCCCTCAATACCGCATCAAAAGTCTGATGCTCAAACTGCTCCACCGCCAGCAAAATCTCCAGGTGGAGTCCCTGCTGAAATCGTTGGGCTCTATCGAACTCGGTCGCCACCAAGGTGGGAGCAAATCGACTGAGCCTGAAAAACTCGACCGCATACCCATCGACCGTCCTGCCCATCTGCTTTAAATTGGTGAACTTGGTCTGTAGATCGTACCGAGCCACCGCATCGAAGTACTTGGTCCGAAACCTCTCACGGAATATTGTCCAAGCAATAGGCGCCACCAATCCTGTAAGCCCCTGAATTTAGGGCTTATTTTTTTCAATTTTATAATTCAATTAGTTGTAATATATATTATTATTTGATTATTATTTGATTTAATGCTCTTTACCGTGACTTGGATTTCTAGAGCATCAGGGATGCCAGTCTCTGAAAACTTTCTTCTTGAAGTTTGTAGTAGACGAGATTACCTTCACGTCGATATATCATGTCCCATCAAAACTCATTCCCTTGTGCTCCTTTTGTATCGCGCAAGTTCGGGTCAATTTAGACCATTTAATTATTAATTGATTTCCCACTCTTTTCCTTGATCCTCATAAGCACGTTACCATGACTTTTAATTTAGGAGCACCAGACCAGTCATTTTCTCGGAACCTGTCACCCCCAGTTTTTAGGAACAGGGGTATTTTTGTCATTTTGTACTTTTGAATATTTTTGAAATTTATTTTATTATTTATGATATTGTTTTGGGGTTATTTAAGTCGGGTTCGAATTTCAGCTCATTCCGACTTGTATCGGGGACCCGGGGTAGCTTAGACTCTGATCGGGACCCAACTGGAACCGACCAACTTGTCATGACCAAACCCAGATATTTATATTTGACTAATCTCATTTGATTTTAGTGGGATTAGGGATTAGAATTAGATTTAGAACTTAAAATTTGGAGTTTTCAAGTTACCATTTTGATCCCAACTCAAAACCACTCATTTCTTTGACTTGGAGGGCATTTTGGTAAATTGCCAAATGCCCCCAACCCTCTAAAATGTGGCCGGCCATGTATGGAGCACCCCCTCTCCTTTGCTTCACTCCAAAGCAACCTCTCTCTCTCCATTCCATTTCTTCTTTTTTTTTTGAAGTTTCTTCTCTTTCAAGAAGATCAATTAGGTATGCTTTTAAAACCTTCATTAATTCTCTTTTGCATTTATTTCATTCACCATAAATGTGGAGGAGACCACCCTCTACATTTTGCCCATAGAATTTGTAGGTTTCCCTAGAAATCTAGTTTAAGGATTTAATTGGGGGTTTTCCTTTAGAGAGGAGTATACATGTATATATATATGTGTATGTATTTATATATATGTATTTGTGTATGTGTGTGTAGAGGAGAGTGGTGGTGGTGGTGTGAGAAAGTGTATGTGTGAGAGTGTGAGAGTGTGTGTGTGTGTCTATATATATATATATCTATATGTGTGTGTGTATGTATTTATATATATATAGATATGTGTGTATGTACATATATAGATGTGTGTGTGTGTTGTGAGATTATATATATATATATAAAGAGAGAGTGGAAGAGGAAGGAGAAGTAGAGGAAGTAAGAGTAGAAGAATTAGAAGAAGAAGGGGAATAAGAAATAGCAGAACAGTAGCAGCAATAGCACTAGCAGGAGCAGCAGTAGTAGTAGGAGAATGAGGAGGAGAATGAGAATGAGAATGAGAATGAGGGAAGAAGAAGAATGAGGAAGAGAATGAGAAGGAGAATGAGAAGGAGAATGAGAATGAGAATGAGAATGAGAAGGAGAATGAGAAGGAGAAGGAGAATGAAAATGAGAAGGAGAATGAGAAGGAGAATGAGGGAAGAAGGAGAATGAGGAGGAGAATGAGGAGGAGAATGAGGGAAGAAGGAGAATGAGGAGGAGAATGAGAAGGAGAATGAGAAGGAGAATGAGAAGGAGAATGAGGGAAGAAGGAGAATGAGAAGGAGAATGAGAAGGAGAATAAGAAGAAGAATAGGAATAAGGAGAAGGAGAAGAATAGAAGTTTGAGAATGAATCGGATATGGGTTATAAGGGTTGGTAATAATTAGAAATAGTCGCCTAGACCTAGTCTTGATCTTGGTTGACCACGGTTGACTTTTTAGACCAAAAGTCAACTACGGTTCAACACTTTACCCAATTTAGTCCCAAATTCCATTAGACTTGAACGGTTGACCAAAAGTCAACTGTTAGTCACCATTGACCTAGGATTGACCTAGAGTTGACCAGAGTTGACCATTGACCAAAAGTCAACTGTAAGTCAATTTTTGACCTAGTTTGATTCGGATTGACTTCCAATGTTCTCCTATGACCAAGGTTGACCTAACTAGACCTGTCTTGACCTAGTATGACTTTGTTAGGCCTAATATGACTTAGATTGACCCTGTACAATCTAGTTTGACCTTGTTTGACCTAGATTGACTTAGTTTGGCGTGTCTTGACCTGTTTTGACTCAGTATGACTTGGTTTCACTTCCAAACCATTATATTGATACAGTATTCCATCTATAGGTCCTCGAGATACTGTTCTTGGACTCAGTCGACTTATCCATCACATCGCAGGTGAGTACATTCTCTGATAATATTTCTGTTTTATGATATCGTTTATGTTTCTTGTATTTAGTGTAGATATCCTTGTTCTCTTGACACATTGTTCACACGGATTGGTATTTCTCTGGATCCCGTCATGAGATGTTATTCTTCGCTTTCCTTGGTATATCTTGTGTAAATTTTTCTTGTTCCTTGTGCATTGTATAGACACGATTCCTGCGAAGGCTAGCTACCCTCTCGGAGAATCGCGTGTCATGACGTGTCATGGTTGGATCCACTATACTAGTCGGGGGACGGGGAGTATTAGTGTAGATGTGTGGTCAAAGCCTATTGTGCACCTATTGATTGTGAGTGTTGATCATACACCCCACGTATGGTTAGCCAGGCCTGTTACTATTGTGCAAGTTTCCAAGCCGGCCACATATTGTAGCTAGTACTCACACACCTAGATAGATGATTCTTGATTCTTGTACATGCCATGATCAGTTTTACTTGCCTTGTTCTAGCTCTAGATTTACAGCTTACCTTGCCATGATACTCACATGTACATTTCATGATTTCTTGTATATTCTCTCTATTTACTGCTACATTTTAAATATCGTCTAACTAGAACTGTTATTTGAGATTTGTGCTCGTTCTATCCTGACTGGATATGTTGACAAAATTTTAGGAATAGTTGTGCCCTCAGTATTGGACTTCATGATGTTGCTAGCTGAGGTGGATCTCACTATTCTTCTATGTGAGTTGCCTGGTAGTTATCCTTAGTTAGTCTTGTTGTTCCTTCTTTATTTTCCTGTCTTATAATCATTGTAGATTTTAGTTGTTCTAGTGATATTGTTATTATTTTTTGTCTTATCTTCCTTAGTTTTCGTGATGTGACATGAGTACATTTCTAGTTATGGATCTTTAGATGTTGTAGTTAGTATAGTATACTTGACAGCGTTTTACCGCCGATACTGCGGCATAGGCTGGGCGTGGCCCACGTATTCGTACCCATATATCCGAGTGCGGGTCGTGACACGTTTTTAGTGGTGGCCCATGCAGGTCAGTCTTTGCTATTAATGCGAAGTCGTGGTAGTACTTGAGCTTATCTGTACTACTACGAGCCTGCCCTAGGATTAAGGTTGATTAATGGAATATTTTAGGATTTTAGTACTCAGTCACATATTAGGAACTCTTGGTAGATTCCAGGGATGACCCCTGGGAATCTTATTTCGAACTTTTCAAAACTTTTCCCATTCATTCCAGTCCGTCCTGATTTCTGAAATATTTGTCCATATCAAACTTTATTCTTTCTTGGAATGAGTTTGTGGACCCCAGAGGGAAGGTATAAGTTGAACTTATATATCTTCTACGTTGAGATGAGAATATGATTTTCCAGTCTCATATCAGGTTGAGATTGTTTTAGATTATATTTCCAATGATTTCCTTTATCTTGACCTAGATCGTACCTTTGGGACTTCTCCTGAAAACTTTTCCTAAATTCTGTCTCGAAATCTGTTCTGCTAGTTTTCATTACTTATCCTTGATTCGTCGTTGAATTTTAAATCTTGATGTTCGTTCGTTGTTGACTTTGACTTTGTATCTAAGATCAATTTTTATGAATTGAGTTAAGATATTCTGATAAACTTATTTGATGAGAACGATAAATGTCTACTTTATTTATGGAGTTTAGAATTTATCGCAGTCATACTAGCTAGCACGACAGGGACGTGGAGCCTGATATTGGTTATACTATCCTAGTTATGGAATTTGGATTTTCTTGCAGCCATACCGATTGGCGTGGTAAGAATTCCAGATGACATGATTTTAGGGTGTATATCTTAGTTTTGGACTCCATCGTTTATTGCAGCTATGCTTATTGACGTGGCAAAAATTTTGGCAACATAATTTCAGGAAGACGTGTATGGTTATCAGACTGTATCTTAAATTGGATCACTTTGTTATGTCCGGATGAGCAAGAACAAATTCTTATCATCATTCTTCCCCGTCTTGGTTAACTCTGTCTATCTACAGCTTAATTAGGATTTTCTTAACATGATTGTTGTGTTCCATCTTCCTATGATTTGACTAAACTCTTCTTCGCTAACCACTTGGGTAATTCTTCCTGTCCTTCCCGATAATTGTTGAAAGTGTCTCATGGATAGATCCAGGAAAGGTTCGAAAGGTAATTTATCCTTGTATTACGGAATCGGGGGTTTGCATCCAGAGAAATACTGGCGAGGCATGACTTCAGATAACGGCATCATGGTTAAATATGTTTCTCGAATTCTACTTGGACCACTCCCTAAGCATTTTGACTAACATCTTCTCCTTATTTTTGCAAAATTGTTTGGAAATATTTTACGGATATTAGCCAAGTTAAGTTCAGGAACCTATATTATCTGGCGTGGCAGCTGTGCACTGCAGCCATCCGTCGTATTATGGAACAAGGAAGTTAATCGCAGCTAGATGCACACTAGCGCGATAGTAACTTCATGTGACATAATTATGGAGGTATATGGTTCTTGAGTTTTACTTCGACTATGTCCTATGTATTTCGTTTGGCCTCGTACTATTCTTGGAAATATTTCGATAATCTTTCCTGTCTTGCTTGACCCTTACCTTGTCTGAATATTAATATGGATTGATAGACCCAGTCTTAGGCCCTTGTTACCTTCTATTTTTGACGATTGGATAGCCAGACCTTGTTAGCAGATTTTGTAGTGTAACTGTAATATATTAATGTATGATTGTGATGAGTATATTTCTTGGGGATTCATTGGGTTAAGCTTATAGGACAGATATGAGTGACTGACTATAGTGGACTTAGAAACCATTAAGAATGATTAGTTTGATAGTATAGATTGGTTTTAAGGTATCTAAGAAGGAGTAGTGAAATATTATATTTAGTGACTACGGATTTAGGACTAGAATCTGGTGCTTAGATTTGAGGGTTTATATTCAGAAGTTCATGAGTAAAAGAGAGAAGGCTCAATGTCCAGAATAGGTTTTGAATGTACAATTTCAAGGAGCTTGTGATTAATAGGATAAAGATACTTAGGATGGGATAAGAAAACAAACAAATTGCTATAGAGATTGGAATTCTGGTTGATGGCCAATCATTGTGATATATATATATACGTATCTCGAAGATGACCTATATTTTAGAGTATATGTAAAGGTTCTTATTGATATGAAGATTCTAAGGGGTAAAGTGACATAGTTTTTATGGAATAAGCATGTTGAACCTGAACCAAATGATTGTAGAGAGAAACAGCATAGATGATCACAAAGGTAGCAGATTGAGTACTGTACCCATAGCAGTTACATGTTTTAGCTTAACCTATAGGATGATTTTAATTTCGAGGACGAAATTTTTATAAGGTGGGTAGGATTGTAAGCCCCTGAATTTAGGGCTTATTTTTTTCAATTTTATAATTTAATTAGTTGTAATATATATTATTATTTGATTATTATTTGATTTAATGCTCTTTACCGTGACTTGGATTTCTAGAGCATCAGAGATGCCAGTCTCTGGAAATTTTCTTCTTGAAGTTTGTAGTAGACGAGATTACCTTCACGTCGATATATCATGTCCCATCCAAACTCGTTCCCTTGTGCTCCTTTTGTATCACGCAAGTTCGGGTCAATTTAGACCATTTAATTATTAATTGATTTTCCACTCTTTTTCTTGATCCTCATAAGCACGTTATCATGACTTTTAATTTAGGAGCACCAGACCAGTCATTTTCTCGGAACCTGTCACCCCCAGTTTTTAGGAACAGGGGTATTTTTGTCATTTTATATTTTGAATATTTTTGAAATTTATTTTATTATTTATGATATTATTTTGGGGTTATTTGAGTCGGGTTCGAATTTCAGCTCATTCCGACTTGTATCGGGGATCCGGGGTAGCTTAGACTCTGATCGGGACCCAACTGGAACCGACCAACTTGTCATGACCAAATCCAGATATTTATATTTGACTAATTCCATTTGATTTTAGTGGGATTAGGGATTAGAATTAGATTTAGAACTTGAAATTTGGAGTTTTCAAGTTACCATTTTGACCCCAACTCAAAACCACTCATTTCTTTGACTTGGAGGGCATTTTGGTAAATTGCCAAATGCCCCAAACCCTCTAAAATGTGGCCGGCCATGTATGGAGCACCCCCTCTCCTTTGCTTCACTCCAAAGCAACCTCTCTCTCTCCATTCCATTTCTTTTTTTTTTTTGAAGTTTCTTCTCCTTCAAGAAGATCAATTAGGTATGCTTTAAAAACCTTCATTAATTCTCTTTTGCATTTATTTCCTTCACCATAAATGTGGAGGAGACCACCCTCTACATTTTGCCCATAGAATTTGTAGGTTTTTCTAGAAATCTAGTTTAAGGATTTAATTGGGGGTTTTCCTTTAGAGAGGAGTATACATGTATATATATATATATGTGTATGTATTTATATATATGTATTTGTGTATGTGTGTGTAGAGGAGAGTGGTGGTGGTGGTGTGAGAGTGTGAGAGTGTGTGTGTGTGTCTATATATATATCTATATGTGTGTGTGTATGTATTTATATATATATAGATATGTGTGTATGTACATATATAGATGTGTGTGTGTGTTGTGAGATTATATATATATATATAAAGAGAGAGTGGAAGAGGAAGGAGAAGTAGACGAAGTAAGAGTAGAAGAATTAGAAGAAGAAGGGGAATAAGAAACATCAGAACAGTAGCAGCAATAGCACTAGCAGGAGCAGCAGTAGTAGGAGAATGAGGAGGAGAATGAGAATGAGAAGGAGAATGAGAAGAAGAATGAGGGAAGAAGGAGAATGAGGAGGAGAATGAGGAGGAGAATGAGAAGGAGAAGGAGAATGAGAAGGAGAATGAGAAGAAGAATGAGGGAAGAAGGAGAATGAGAATGAGAAGGAGAATGAGGGAAGAAGGAGAATGAGAAGGAGAATGAGGGAAGAAGGAGAATGAGGAGGAGAATGAGAAGGAGAATGAGAATGAGAAGGAGAATGAGAAGGAGAATGAGGGAAGAAGGAGAATGAGAAGGAGAATGAGGGAAGAAGGAGAATGAGAAGGAGAATAAGAAGAAGAATATGAATAAGGAGAAGGAGAAGAATAGAAGTTTGAGAATGAATCGGATATGGGTTGTTGTCACGACCCGCTACCCAAATTGTTGGGCCAGGCCGAGTCATGCCCAGCCTACGTTGAGATAAAACGTAGTAAGCTGTTCTAAAGACAACAAGATAAGACTAAATGTGCTACAGTTCTATAAGTGAAAAAGAATCATAAATGCTCCAAACACAAAAGTCGTCGTATATAGTAAAATGTCCAAGTACAAGTGAACTGAAATGTAAAACTGGATACATGTCCAGTTACAAAATGATATAGTCTAATACATGTCTACTCAAAAAGTCTAAGTAAACAAAAGACAACTAGGCGAGGTTCCTCGCAGGAACATCCTCGTAAAGCAGAGCCGGGTCCTCGACAGTAACCCCATAATATGTGTCGCAGAGTAACTCCTCCTCAGTAAGGACACCTACAACGTTATCCTGTCAGGACGGGAGCAAGTACTGAATCTAACAAACTAGCATATGAAACATAGAAATGAACATAGGAGGAATAACTGGAAAGCATGGCATCACATAGTCTATCATGGCAAGGACACATATGTCATAAAGACAGATGTATATGTAATGTTTAAAACTGTAGCAGGTACGTGATCGTCAATAGGTATAAAATGTACTGTGGTACAAGTATATAAAATGTACTTCCGTACAAGTAAAACAAGCGATAGATGTACATACGTACAAATACAGCTGGTGCGCCTACGACAAGGTATACATAGAATGTCAACCTTGCTCGGTACGTACGTACGAGTAAGGGGGCATGATCACGTACGCTACTAACAGTTTCCCCATAACCCATATTCTAATCATGTGAGAGATACATCAAGACTGTTCTAAGCATGGTAGTAACTGAAAGTACAACATGTAGAGATCTAACTTGCTACCCCAAGGATCAGCATTTAACATGGTGGGATTTGCAGTTCATTTATGTGACAATATGTAAAGTTCGTAGAAAGTACTTGCCTCTAGCAAAGCAAAGCAAAACAAGCTGCGATAAAAGTGCTATGGATGTCCGGTAACTCGTCACTGTAGAAATAAATACATAAACTTAGCTTTTACACTAAGCTAAAATACTAGGACACTAATTGGTGAAACACGACTGTGACTGGGCACCTAGCCAAAATGATGACTTTGGCATAGGAGACCAATGTGGGGTGACACACTACTTTAACTACTTTCTAGGGTCTTTACACTAGTGAGGGGTGAGGTTCAACACGGCTAAAGCTCAAAGTAACACAAAAAGTTACAAGTCGTAATTAATCAATAATTAAATCAAAAGATCATTGTATTTTTAGCAAATAGACAAAAAGCCTAGTTTTACTTAAAATAAAGTATCGAAGTGATCCTAGTTAATCATAGAAATTTATTATAATTTTCCTGGAATTTATTAACCAGTACAATTATTTTATAAAAAATCAGTTTTCCTAAGTATACAGAAAAGGAGTTTTGGTTCCATATGCCAAACTAGTGGCAAAACTGTAATTTAAATACTATAAAAATTATACTAAATTAGTTAACTTAACATAGTATCTAAATACTATTTTTCTATAATTTTAGCAGTACTTTAAGTATTTTTAGAAATCCAAAAACAGCATTACACACTATTGAAATTAAATAATTAATTATCTGCGTATTTTGTCCATGTATATAATTTGAACCAAAGTTCAAATACAGGACCCAAGGCCATGAATTAAGTCCAATATGACTTGTACAGGTCTTGAATGTGTGAAAACACATCTGGGCCCAAAAACCCATGCTAGGCTTGGACACCAAATGGTTGCAGTAATTTAAATACACTAAAATACAATTTGGTAAAAGTGCAAAAATAATATTAATATTTTAATAAGGTAAAATTATACAAAATAAATATATACATACATATGTTGAAAGTACATATATCCATGTATAAGAAAAATACTTAATTTATAAAGTATATATATATATATATACAAATATATATATATATAAGAAAACACTTAATTATAAAGTGTATATATATAATAATATATATATATATTTTATATAATAATATATATATACACATGAAAATATATATATATATATATATATATATATATATATATATATATATATATATATATATATATATATATATATATATATATATACAAACATATATATATATATATATATATATATATATATATATATATATATATATATATATATATATATATATATATATAAAATTTACTAACTATAAAATATATATACATACATATAAAATATTGTCAAAATACAGTATATACATATATATATACTAATATATATATATATATACATATATATATAAATATATATATAAAACAGAAAAAGAAAAAGAAAAGAAACAGAAAGGAAGAGGGGGGCTCGAACCCGAGCCTGCGCGGGGGGGGGGGGGGGGGGGGTGGGTTTAGGTTAGGACGGGCTGGCCAGGGGGTCAGCCCGTGGCTTGTGTTAGGGATAGGACTTAGGTTAATTTTATTAGGTTTTGTTTAACAAAAACATAAAAAAACTAATAAACACAAGCCTGTGTCCGGACAGTTAGGGACACAGGTATATACGTGTCTGGGCTAGCACGACACGTACGAGTCGATTCTCCCGTGTCCAGACCTATAGCTAGGTTCCCTGTGTCCAGGCGAACGTCGTGCGTGAGTTCGAGGCACGCACGACACGAACTCAGGTCTGTTACTTACGTGTCCGGCTTCGGGGGGGATTTGAAGGTCGTGGACGGCGGAGGAGGCGTCGAGACGGCGGCGCTCCGGTGGCGCTAGGGTCGTCTCGACAGGGCGCGTCGAATGGTGATGGTGGTTGGTGACGACGACGGCTGTGGAGGCGGCGCTGGGGGTCGCCAGAGTTTGGGTTAGGGTTTAGGTTTGTCGGGAAGAAAGGGGGTTGGGGTGGTCGGTTAGGGTTAGGGTCGAGTCTGGGGAGAGGAGGGGAGTTTAAATAGGGGCTTAGGTCGGTCCTAGGTCGGTCGGGGGGCTGTGCGCTGGCCGGAGAACGCGGGTCGCCGTCGGCGTGGCAGTCGTCGGGGGTGGGTGAGCCCGATCGTGGGGGGTAGGGTAGGTTAGCAGATAGGCCCTTAGACTTTAGGTTTTTACAATTAGGTCCCCTCTATAACTAAATGCAAATATTAATTTGCATAACTGAATTAAAACAATTCCTAAATTACAAACTGCTATAATAACAATTTAAATAATTACAAATCTGTATTAAAACAATTCTAATAATTGCAAAGTGATATTAAAACATTTAAATAAATTACAAAATGATATTTTTAATATGTAAAACTCATTTAAAAATCATTTAGAAATTCTAGGAAAATTCCTAAAAATCTAAATAATTATTTTAAGGCTAAATTGACACTAAAATTTAATTAACACTAATTAATATGAAATTTGAAAAACAGGGGCTTACAAGTCTTCCCTCCTTGAAAAATTTCGTCCTCGAAATTCACAAGGATTGAAGACCCTACAATATTCTAACATAGCAAGCAGTGCAATAAAATGACTAAGGCTGCGATCGAAACTAACCTCTAAGGTATCAAGCGGGAACTGGTGGTTCCCTCGCAGCGGTTGGATCGAACAAGTAAGGGTATCTCTCCCTCATGTCCGACTCCCTCTCCCAAGTAGATTCACCTGGGGAGTGACGGCTCCAAGCTACTCGTACTAAGGGTATAACCTTGTTCCTCAACCTCTTCTCTCTCCTGTCTAATATCTCCACTGGCTGCTCAGAAACTATAAGGCTCGGTCCGACCTCCAACTCTGAATGATCTAGCACATGACTGGGGTCTGGAATATATCTCCTCAGCTGAGATACGTGAAAGACATCGTGAACTCCTGCTAGGTTGGGTGGAAGTGGAACCCTGTAAGCTACCTCTCCGATCCTGCCAAGTATCTCGAACGGCCCGATGTATCTGGGGCTCAGCTTCCCTCCTCGTCTGAACCGGATCGTCCCTCTAGTAGGTGATATCTTTACTAGCACCATATCACCGTCTACGAACTCCATCGACCTGCGACTAGCATCAGCCCAGTGTTTCTGCCTATCCTGAGCTACTCTGAGCCTGTCTCTGATCATCCCGACTTTCTCTGCTGCATCCGTGATCATCTCTGGCCCAAGCATAACTCTGTCTCCAACATCATCCCAAAAGAGCGGTATACGGCATCGTCGTCCATATAGCGCCTCGAAAGGAGACATACCGATGCTGGCTTGGTAGCTGTTGTTGTATGAAAACTCTACCAAGTGCAGATGGCTCTTCCATGAACCTCCGAAGTCCAGCACGCAGGTCCTCAGCATATCCTCCAGTGTCTGTATCATCCTCTCGGACTGCCCATCTGTCTGCGGGTGGTATATCGTACTGAACTTGAGCCTGCTGCCTAACTCCTCCTACAAGCTCCTCCAGTAGTGGGATGTGAATCTGCTGTCTCTGTCTGACACGATGCTCACTGGCACTCCGTGTAGGCGAACTATCTGCTGCATGTATAGCTCTGCCAACTTCTCGGTGGAAAGCCCCACCTTGAAGGGTATGAAGTGCGCACACTTCGTCAGCCTGTCTACGATGACCCAAATGGCATCCTTCCCTCCTTGGGAACGAGGAAGCCCTGAAACGAAGTCCATCGTAATATGTTCCCACTTCCACTCGGGAATGGATAACGGCTGCAATAAACCGGCTGGCCTCTGGCGCTTCGCCTTGACCTGCTGGCAAACTAGGCATCTCGAGATAAAATATGATACATCCCTCTTCATTCCGTGCCACCAAAGATGTTCCCGCAAGTCACGGTACATCTTGTTAGCACCAGGGTGAATAGAATATCTCGATCGGCGCGCCTCCTGCAAAACTGCCTCTACCAGCTCTCCCTTCGGCACGCACAATCGGCTGCCATGCCTCAAGGATCCATCCTCTGCTATCGTGAAGTCATCCAACAATCCTGCTAACGCCTGGGCTCGAAGTCTGCGAAGGCTCTCATCTGTAGGTTGTGCCTCCCTGATCTGCTCCATCAAACCTGACTGGATGTCAAGCGCCATCATCTGTATCACTGATCCTGGCCGAACTAGCTCGATGCCGAGCTTCTCCAGATCCTCCCGCAAATGCCGATCAATCATCAGGTACCATACCATCGGATGCCTGCTCAGCGCATCCGCCACCACATTTGCCTTTTCGGAGTGATACTGTAAATCGATGTCGAAGTCTTTCATCAACTCCAACCATCGTCTTTGCCTCATGTTCAGCTCTTTTTGCGTGAACACATACTTCAAGCTTTTGTGGTCAGTAAAGATTTCCACACGCTCTCCGTATAAGTAATGTTTCCATAACTTGAGTGCAAAGATCACCGCAGCTAACTCTACGTCATGGGTAGGATAATTCCTCTCATGAGTCCGCAATTGCCTAGATGCATAAGCAATCACTTTCCCATGTTGCTGTAGGACACATCGTAGCCCCTTCCCAGAAGCATCGTTGTAAATGGTGAAACCTCCAGAACCTGAAGGTAAAGTCAGAACTGGAGCGGTCGTCAGCCTCCTCTTCAGCTCCTCAAACGCTGCCTGGCAGTCCTCTGACCAGATGTACTCTGCGTCCTTCCGCATCAGCTTCGTCATGGGTTCAGCTATCCTAGCAAAGTCCTGGACGAACTTTCTATAATAGCCTGCTAAATCCAGAAAGCTCCTGATCTCTGAAACTGACGTCGGAGCCTTCCACGTCTCAACTGCAGCAATCTTACTAGGATCCACCGAGATTCCATCTCCAGTGACTACATGGCTGAGAAACTCCACTCGGTCTAAAAAGAACTCGTACTTCGACAATTTGGCAAACAATCTCTCCTGCCTCAGAATCCCCAAAACTATCCGCAAGTGCTCTGCATGCTCCTCTGGCGTCTTCGAGTATATCAGGATGTCGTCGATAAATACTACGACGAACTTATCCAGATACTGGTGAAATGTCTTATTCATCAAGTTCATAAAGACAGGTGGCGCATTTGTGAGACCAAATGGCATCACCAGAAACTCGTACTGCCCGTACTTCATGTTGAACACCGTCTTCTGGATGTCTGCTGGCCTAACCTTCACCTGGTGGTACCCGGATCTCAAGTCTATACTGAAAAACACCTTCGCCCTACTCAACTGGTCGAACAAATCATCTATCCTGGGCAGAGGATATTTGTTCTTGATGGTGATGGCATTCAACGCCCGGTAGTCAATACACAACCGGACTGTACCATCCTTCTTAGGTACAAAGAGCACTGGTGCTCCCCATGGAGAAGCACTGGATCGAATGAAACCCTTTTTCAACAGGTCATCAATCTGCTCTTTCATCTCTATGGCCTCCTTGGGATTCACTCTATAGCAAGCCCGGGATACTGGTGATGAACCCGGCACTAAATCTATGGTGAACTCCACATCTCTGTCAGGCGAAAGTCCTGGAAGATCCTCTGGGAATACATCCATAAACTCCCTAATGATAGGGTGTGGCGGTGCTGCGTCCCTGACTGTAGCATAACAGTTCGGCTCTAGGCTGATCTCCGGCCCTGTCCTTCTGACACTGAATGGTGCTGTGCCTGGGGGACTGAACAAAATACTACCCTCATGACAATCTATAGATGCATGGGCATAGCTAAGCCAGTCCATCCCCAATATGATATCATAACCGGGGAGTGGCATCACAAAGAATCGTCCCCTGAACTCCCTCCCGGCTATAAAAATAGAACATCTATAGATAGATCTAATAGGCACTGGTCCTCCTCCCGTCATCACTCTACTAATCTCCGTAGTAGGTGTAGCTACTAGATGATGTTTATGCATAAACTCTAATGATAGGAAGCTATGAGATGCACCAGAATCAAACAAACATACAGCTAGAAAAGTATGCAAATAAATATGACCTGTGATGACGTCAGCTAAGTAATCCGGCTCCGAAACCTGCTTCGGCTTCGGCTCAAGGGCTAGGCTATAAACCTTCCCCTGAGGTCCCTTCTGCTGCTGCAGATGCTGCCCAAACCTCTGCTGCTGAGTCGAAAGCGGTCCTCTAGGTCCCTTGGCTACTGGGCATTCCCGTATCATGTGGGTGGCAGACCCACAAACTAAGCACTGCTTCAGCCTCTTCCTGCAGATGGAGTAATCGTGCCCTGGTCTTCCGCAGAAAGAACATATAGCTCCCTTCTGCTGCTGCTGCTGTCGGGGTCCCGGGGCTCGAACTGGCGGGGTCGGGTGATGTGATGTAGGGGGATGGTAAGTCTGCTGGGGTGGCGTCGGTGCTCTCTGCTGAAAAGCTTGACGCTTGGACGGTCCCTCATGATGTACAGAAGCCGGCCTCTTGTATGACAGAAGATGCTCCTCGATGCTCCGGGCCAACTCTAGGCTCTGGTAGTAGTCAGTCGTACCGTTCGCCACTATAAGAATGCCAATGTCTGGAACTAGACCATGGCAAAACCTACGGGTCATCTCTTCTGGATCTGCAACCATACTAGGAGCGAAACGGCTCAGGCGACTAAACTCTGCCGCATACTCGTCAACAGAACGGTTCCCCTGCTGGATGTTCTGGAATCGTAGCCCCATGGCTACTCTAGCAGTGGTCGAGAAGAATTTCTTCTTGAACTGGGTCTTGAACTGATCCCAAGTGGCTCTCCCTCTCGCAAACAACGGCTCATTTCGGAACCAGACTCCTGCTAAGTCTATCAGCAGAAATCCCGCTGCCTCAACCTGGAGGTCATCCGGCATCCTAACTCCTAGAAGCTTCCTCTCTACCGAATCTAGCCAGTCATCTGCTACTACTATGCCCTCAGTCCCTAAGAACTCCTTGGGATTCAGACCCATGAAGTCTTTGATCGTCCCCGCTCTCTTCCGTGGCTCTACATGTGGTGGGACCACGGGACGTCCCTCAGAACGCTCCATGCTCTGGCGGAGTAGGGTAGTCTGCTCCTGATGGGTTGTTAGGAACCCCTGAATCAGAGTGAGCAGCTGGTTCCCGTCGAGTGTGACGGAAGCCTGGGTGGGTATAGTGATAGGGGGTGGTGGAAGTATCGGGGCCTGCTGGGACTGGGATATGGAAGGTGGTGGAGGCATCTGGGTCTGTGGATCTGTGGAGTGGGGGAATGTGGTAGGTGGAGGTGGGGGTGTATCAGTCGACTGGTCAGCTGACTGGATAAAGAGGGCCCCATTCTCGGGGGTAACATACTGGGATGAACGAGTAAGCACCATCTAAATTACAAAATAAAAGGACTTATAAGGACCTATTTAAAGTAAGCAATCATATGCAAGGAAATCTAATTATAATAGCAAGCATGTGATGTATTTCCTATGTTGCAATCCTAGCATTCCTCTAAGTGTTCTAAGCGTCATTCCTATTGTTGTCTAATTACCTTAAGTTCCTAATTGCAGGCCTACTTGGTACAATAACGTAACCAAACAGTTTAGTCAGAGACCTGCATGGGCCACTACTAAAAATATGTCACGACCCGCTACCCAAATTGTTAGGCCAGGCCGAGTCATGCCCAGCCTACGTTGAGATAAAACGTAGTAAGCTGTTCTAAAGACAACAGGATAAGACTAAATGTGCTACAGTTCTATAAGTGAAGAAGAATCATAAATGCTCCAAACACAAAAGTCGTCGTATATAGTAAAATGTCCAAGTACAAGTGAACTGAAATGTAAAACTGGATACATGTCCAGTTACAAAAAGATATAGTCTAATACATGTCTTCTCAAAAAGTCTAAGTAAACAAAAGACAACTAGGCGAGGTTCCCCGCAGAAACATCCTCGTAAAGCAGAGCCGGGTCCTCGGCAGTAACCCCATAATATGTGTCGCAGAGTAACTCCTCCTCAGTAAGGACACCTACAACGTTATCCTGTCAGGATGTGAGCAAGTACTGAATCTAACAAACTAGCATATAAAACGTAGAAATGAACATAGGAGGAATAACTGGAAAGTATGGCATCATATAGTCTATCATGGCAAGGACACATATGTCATAGAGACAGATGTATATGTAATGTTTAAAACTGTAGCAGGTACGTGATCGTCAATAGGTATAAAATGTACTGTGGTACAAGTATATAAAATATACTTTCGTACAAGTAAAACAAGCGATAGATGTACATACGTACAAATACAGCTGGTACGCCTATGACAAGGTATACATAGAATGTCAACCTTGCTCGGTACGTACGTACGTACGAGTAAGGGGGCATGATCACGTACGCTACTAACAGTTTCCCCATAACCCATATTCTAATCATGTGAGAGATACATCAAGACTGTTCTAAGCATGGTAGTAACTGAAAGTACAACATGTAGAGATCTAACTTGCTACCCCAAGGATCAGCATTTAACATGGTGGGGTTTGCAGTTCATTTATGTGACAATATGTAAAGTTCGTAGAAAGTACTTGCCTCTAGCAAAGCAAAACAAAACAAGCTGCGATAAAAGTGCTATGGATGTCCGGTAACTCGTCACTGTAGAAATAAATACATAAACTTAGCTTTTACACTAAGCTAAAACACTAGGACACTAATTGGTGAAACACGACTGTGACTGGGCACCTAGCCAAAATAATGACTTTGGTATAGGAGACCAATGTGGGGTGACACACTACTTTAACTACTTTCTAGGGTCTTTACACTAGTGAGGGGTGAGGTTCAACACGGCTAAAGCTCAAAGTAACACAAAAAGTTACAAGTCGTAATTAATCAATAATTAAATCAAAAGATCATTGTGTTTTTAGCAATTTTTGAGATAGACAAAAAGCCTAGTTTTACTTAAAGTAAAGTATCGAAGTGATCCTAGTTAATCATAGAAATTTATTATAATTTTCCTGGAATTTATTAACCAGTACAAGTATTTTATAAAAAATCAGTTTTCCTAAGTATACAGAAAAGGAGTTTTGGTTCCATATGCCAAACTAGTGGCAAAACTATAATTTAAATACTATAAAAATTATACTAAATTAGCTAACTTAACATAGTATCTAAATACTATTTTTCCATAATTTTAGCGGTACTTTAAGTATTTTTAGAAATCCAAAAACAGCATTACACACTATTGAAATTAAATAATTAATTATCTGCGTATTTTGTCCATGTATATAATTTGAACCAAAGTTCAAATACAGGACCCAAGGCCATGAATCAAGTCCAATATGACTTGTACAGGTCTTGAATGTGTGAAAACACGTTTGGGCCCAAAAATCCATGCTAGGCTTGGACACCAAATGGTTGTAGTAATTTAAATACACTAAAATACAATTTGGTAAAAGTGCAAAAATAATATTAATATTTTAATAAGGTAAAATTATACAAAATAAATATATACATACATATGTTGAAAGTACATATATCCATGTATAAGGAAAATACTTAATTTATAAAGTATATATATATATATATATATATATATATATATATATATATATATATATATATATATATATATATATATATATATATATATATAAGAAAATACTTAATTATAAAGTGTATATATATAATAATATATATATACACATGAAAATATATATATATATACATACATATAAAATACTGTCAAAATACAGTATATACATATATATATACTAATATATATATATACATATATATATATATATAAATATATATATATATAAAACAGAAAAAGAAAAAGAAAAGAAACAGAAAAAAGAAAAAGAAAAGAAACAGAAAGGAAGAGGGGGGCTCGAACCCGAGCCTGCACGGGGGGGGGGGGGGGGGGGGGGGGTTAGGTTAGGACGGGCTGGCCAGGGGGTCAGCCCGTGGCTTGTGTTAGGGATAGAACTTAGGTTAATTTTATTAGGTTTTGTTTAACAAAAACATAAAAAAAATAATAAACACAAGCCTGTGTCCGAACAGTTAGGGACACAGGTATATACGTGTCTGGGCTAGCACGACACGTACGAGTCGATTCTCCCGTGTCCAGACCTATAGCTAGGTTCCCTGTGTCCAGGCGAACGTCGTGCGTGAGTTCGAGACACGCACGACACGAACTCAGGTCTGTTACTTACGTGTCCGGCTTCGGAGGAGGGATTTGAAGGTCGTGGACGGCGGAGGAGGCGTCGAGACGGCGGCGCTCCGGTGGCACTGGGGTCGTCTCGACAGGGCGCATCGAATGGTGGTGGTGGTTGGTGACGACGACGGCTGTGGAGGCGGCGCTGGGGGTCGCCGGAGTTAGGGTTAGGGTTTAGGTTTATCGGGGAAGAAAGGGGGGTTGGGGTGGTCGGTTAGGGTTAGGGTCGAGTCTGGGGAGAGGAGGGGAGTTTAAATAGGGCCTTAGGTCGGTCCTAGGTCGGTCGGGGGGCTGTGCGCTGGCCGGAGAACGCGGGTCGCCGTCGGCGTGGCAGTCGTCGGGGGTGGGTGAGCCCGATCGTGGGGGGGGTACGGTAGGTTAGCAGATAGGCCCTTAGACTTTAGGTTTTTACAATTAGGTCCCCTCTATAACTAAATGCAAATATTAATTTGCATAACTGAATTAAAACAATTCCTAAATTACAAACTGCTATAATAACAATTTAAATAATTACAAATCTGTATTAAAACAATTCTAATAATTGCAAAGTGATATTAAAACATTTAAATAAATTACAAAATGATATTTTTAATATGTAAAACTCATTTAAAAATCATTTAGAAATTCTAGAAAAATTCCTAAAAATCTAAATAATTATTTTAAGGCTAAATTGACACTAAAATTTAATTAACACTAATTAATATGAAATTTGAAAAACAGGGGCTTACAGTTGTAAGGGTTGGTAATGATTAGAAATAGTCGCCTAGACCTAGTCTTGACCTTGGTTGACCACGGTTGACTTTTTAGACCAAAAGTCAACTATGGGTCAACAATTTACCCAATTTAGTCCCAAATTCTATTAGACTTGAACGGTTGACCAAAAGTCAACTGTTAGTCACCGTTGACCTAGGGTTGACCTAGAGTTGACCAGAGTTGACCGTTGACCAAAAGTCAACTGTAAGTCAATTTTTGACCTAGTTTGATTCGGATTGACTTCCAATGTTCTCCTATGACCAAGGTTGACCTAACTAGACCTGTCTTGACCTAGTATGACTTTGTTTGGCCTAATATGACTTAGATTGACCCTGTACAATCTAGTTTGACCATGTTTGACCTAGACTGACTTAGTTTGGCATGTCTTGACCTATTTTGACTCAGTATGACTTGGTTTCACTTCCAAACCATTATATTGATACAGTATTCCATCTATAGGTCCTCGAGGCACTGTTCTTGGACTCAGTCGACTTATCCATCACATCGCAGGCGAGTACATTCTCTGATAATATTTCTGTTTTATGATATCGTTTATGTTTCTTGTATTTAGTGTAGATATCCTTGTTCTCTTGACACATTGTTCACACGGATTGGTATTTCTCTGGATCCCGTCATGAGATGTTATTCCTCGCTTTCCTTGGTATATCTTGTGCAAGTTTTTCTTGTTCCTTGTGCATTATATAGACACGATTCCTGCGAAGGCTAGCTACCCTCTCGGAGAATCGCGTGTCATGATGTGTCATGGTTGGATCCACTATACTAGTCGGGGGACGGGGAGTATTAGTGTAGATGTGTTGTCAAAGCCTATTGTGCACCTATTGATTGTGATTGTTGATCATACACCCCACGTATAGTTAGCCAGGCCTGTTACTATTGTGCAAGTTCCCAAGCCGGCCACATATTGTAGCTAGTACTCACACACCTAGATAGATGATTCTTGATTCTTGTACATGCCATGATCAGTTTTACTTGCCTTGTTCTAGCTCTAGATTTACAGCTTACCTTGCCATGATACTCACATGTACATTTCATGATTTCTTGTATATTCTCTCTATTTACTGCTATATTTTTAATATCGTCTAACTAGAATTGTTATTTGAGATTTGTGCTCGTTCCATCCTGACTGGATATGTTGACAAAATTTTAGGAATAGTTGTGCCCTCAGTATTGGACTTCATGATGTTGCTAGCTGAGGTGGATCTCACTATTCTTCTATGTGAGTTGCCTGGTAGTTATCCTTAGTTAGTCTTGTTGTTCCTTCTTTATTTTTATGTCTTATGATCACTATAGATTCTAGTTGTTCTAGTGATATTGTTATTATTTCTTGTCTTATCTTCCTTAGTTTTCGTGATGTGACATGAGTATATTTCTAGTTATGGATCTTTAGATGTTGTAGTTAGTATAGTATACTTGACAGCGTTCTACCGCCGATACTGCGGCGTAGGCTGGGCGTGGCCCACATATTCGTACCCGTATATCCGGGTGCGGGTCATGACAAATCCAACTGCCTGCGCCGCCCACCAGCTGCGGGCTAGATCCAATAACTGCAGGCGCACCACGGCCACCTTCTCATCTTCTGGGTCTTCGCTGCTTCCAATATCACCTTTGTGTCCTGAAGCCACGCATCGGCAGCGATAGCATCTTCGCTGCCATCGAAGAATGGAGGGTTCAGGCTCTTGAAACTGTTCGCTGCATTACTCCCATGATGTCCACCTCTGTCTAGAGCATCGGCCACTGTCTGATGCAAGGCATCTCCTCGACGATCCTGCGATGCAAGCAACTCCCTGATAAGTCCAACCAACGCTCCATCGTCCCGCCTCGCGGGCTGGGCTGACTGCACCGGGGGTTCTGGATCTCCGGAAGGCATGGCTCGGGAGGCTGCTCCTGAGTGCTGGGCCTGATCTTCTTGTTGCTGCTGGTCCACGGGAAGCGCTTCGCCTTGCGGATCGGCAGGTCCAGGAACAATGTCGCTGAAGAAGACGACACAGGGAATAATAAGGACGAACCAAGACAGATCAACGATACAAGCATGTGATCAGGTCGAGAATCTTAGGGATTAGAAGATACGGGCAGAGATCAAGGGCGAATAATGATTGAGATATCTATTCGGTAAACTCTCACATATCTTGATTTACAAGACCTGCATGGGCCACCACTTAAACCATGTAACGCCCCAGAACCAGAATACTGGAGAGCGGGGGCATACATAGCCAGCTACGTATAATGAAATGGAATCCATCCCACTATACGGTCACGGCTGTCTAGATATATGAGGGTTTAGCTACAATCCATCAGTCTCCTATGGTCAATAGCAAGCCTAACTGTCTCAATCTCAAGCAAGCAAGTAAGGTTACAAGATGTAAGATCACCAAATATACAATAGTAAGGCGTCCCTAACATTACATATCCAGCTGATCATGAAGCTAGTCATTACAAAATGTGAGGACTAGCAAGAGTTTAGTCATACATGATCAACCCTAGGATCTGTCAATCATGTTACAGCCCATAGGCAGACAATAATAAGGTATGCAATACGAGCTAACAGGTGCTCGTCGGCTAAACGCCTCAAAATAAAATTTTTATAATAGAGTGGGAGAGCAAAAAATAAACCCACTCCTTGCCCTGGTCACTCCTGATGGTCACCATCGGGCTGGAAGGTCGGTAGATCCTCTGAAGCTGCTCCAAAATCTGGCCACACAAAACCAGTTGGGTCAGATCCCAGAAAGAGCAAGTGCCACAAAGGAGGCTTCACTTAAGAACTAAACCAGCACATCAGAAAATAATATATATAAAGCAGTTAAAAGAACTTGAAGTAAAGAATAACAACAGTCATAATGGAGTACGAGGGAACCATTCAGGTAACTAGGTCACAACCCTTAAACCAAATAAGGACCGGGGTTGTAACCCTTCACCTGAATAGAACTCTGTCTCCAATCTTGTTGGTAAGGTAAAACATTACAAACGTGATGTGGGGTGCAATGAGACAATAAACGATGAGAGGACTCAGAACTGCTCCGGGTGCCAGGTTACAACCCTTAAACCAAACAAGGACCGGGGTTGTAACCCTTCGCCTGAACAGAACTTAGCCCCTGATCTTTATTGTTAAAAGCGACAATCATGCGATCAAGCTTGCAATAATCGAGCACTGAAAACCATACCATACAATTGTTCCCGGCCAATCAGTGACTACGGCTTTCTATATTAGCTAACTAGAGTTATCACAACATGCAGTGAGATGTTCCTCCAGCCACAAGCCCTGCAGCTAATCCAGGTTATCCAGGCGACTTGGGTTCATTAAGCAGTGCATCATTCTTTCCATATATCAGTGAGTTGGGACTTGTGCCCTACTCGTCGGCAGGCTGCAAGTCCCACAATGGTGGCCGGGATAACGGGATCGCCTGTAACTGGAAAAATCTCTCATGACTACTGAATTATTCTAGTTATTAGCATTAGCCATTTATAGTAGGTACCCCTGACCGTGGTACTCAGGGATCCCTTTCCTAGACATGATGCAAACATTACCAGTTCAATTGTACAAACACAGTCACCCACGGTGTCCAGGCCATTCAATCTTGTCATGTCATGTTCACTGTCAGGAGTGCGCCGCGTCGGGCCACTATCATGTCATGTCCAAAGTACACCACAACGGGTCACCATCGTGTCAGGGAACAATTAATTTTGGCACACGCACATATTTAGTAATTAAATATTAATTGTGCAGGCGGCTACAATTTATGCTAAGGCCATGCGGTCACGAATGTTAAATAGAGGCCATGCGGCCAACTAAATTATACATGCATGCTAGCTAAAGCCTACTCGCATAAAGCACAATGCACTAAGCATAATGCAAAATATGCATTAAATATTAAATATTAGCATTAAGCCTTAAGCCTAATACTTTAAGCATTAAATATCAAATGCCAGCATTAAGCATTAATGCTTTAAGCATTTAAATATTTAAATGCCAACATAAGCATTAAATGCTAGCATAAGCATTTAAATGCTAGCATAAGCATTTAGCAATAATGCTTTGGTATGCACATGCGGCTCTAAGCCTAGTACTTTAAGCAAAGTATTAAATGTTAGCATAATCATATGCGGCTGAATGCTTCAAACATCATGCAAGCATATGCGGCACTAAGCATTAAGCATGCGGCTAAATGCAAAATATGCATGCGGCTCTAATATGCAGGCGGCTCTAAGCATAATGCATGCGGCTGGATGCATTAAAATATACAAAAAATATAATGTCCATGCGGCTCGCTACTGTACGTGTGCATGCAAGCAGAGTTTGCTAACCCACGCATTAAATAATGCATTTAAAGAACACATGCATTAATAATTAGCTTGCAAGCAAGCTTGCCAGCACATGCATTAAATATTAAATATTAATAATCATGCGGCTGACTATTGGCATCTGTATGCGGCTATAAATATTTCCTTATGCGGCTGAAAATGGTCCCCATGCGGCCAAGAATGGTTTTCCCATGTATGCTGATGCATGCAATGCTATGGGTGCAAGCATTAAATGCTAAGCCATGATAATGGGGCCAAGCATTAATGCTAAGCTTAGCTCCCACGTACATGCATTTAATGCTAGGGTGGCCAAGTATGTTCCCATGCGGCTATAATTAACATTTGCAAGCAATTGCAGATGTACTGAAGATTAAATAATACAAGTCTATGTAAAGCCATGCGGCTGATTGCTAGAAATGTCCATGCGGCTTAGCAAAATTCTATAGGTCAAATTTGGACCAAACGAAATTCTCCGCAACATGAGATCATCAACTTAGCAAAATATGCAAGTTTGATAGATCAAAACTCCCGAAAACCGAAAATACCACAAAGCTAGATTTACAAGAATTTAACCATGGAAATAAAAAAATGCCAAGTACTAAAGTGGGTTAGAAACACATGAGAAAGACAATGGAACAATAAAAATGGACTTCCTCCATGAAGCAAGGTGCACTTGCCTAAACCTTCCACTCTCTCAGGTTGGTGGAGAAGTAATGGTGGGGAAGAAGAAGAGTAAATGAGGAGAGAGAATTGTGTGGTAGGATATTTAATGAAGGTGGTGGTAGGTGGGAGTGGTTTGGTTCATATTAAAATCAAACAAAACTGAACCATGCTAAACCAAGCTGAACCAAGTCAAGTTGGGCCGAACCAAACAAGGAAACATGCAATACGGGTCTAAATACGTACACGTATTCCAAATACGTAATACAAACAATGGTCATTACAATAGCGAACGCCTCAGTCTAATCGAGAACGCGTTCCGTGGTCGGGAACTACTTGATTCAGGCATCTTTAGTCCTTCAGGGACTCTCATGTATATCTCTGTGTCCAAATCCCCGTAGAGATAGGCTGTGACCACATCCATGAGCTGCATATTCAGTTTTTCGGAAACTACTAAACTGATTAAGTAGCGGAACGTTATGACGTCCATTACGGGGGAATACGTCTCCTCGTAATCAATTCCAGGGCGTTGTGAGAAGCCTTGCACCACAAGGCGAGCCTTGTATCGCACAATCTCATTATTCTCATTACGCTTCCTTAGAAAAATCCATTTGTGACCAACTGGTTTAACATTGGGTGGTGTTAGAGCTACAGGTCCAAACACGCTTCTTTTCGCTAAGGAATCTAATTCAGCCTGGATTGCTTGTTTCCATTGTGGCCAGTCCGTTCGTCGTTGACACTCGGCAACGCTGCGAGGTTCCATGTCATCATTGCTCATAATGTCAGTGGCCACTGAGTATATGAACACATCATCGATGACAGTTTCGTTTCGCTTCAAAATATCGTCTAAGCTAGCGTACTTGACGGATATTTCGAGGTTATCGGCATGATTAGGAATAGGCGTTTCATCTGGAATGCGCTCTTCTAATACATCGCCGTGATCCTTAATGATCTCATGTGGCAAAATGCTTTCAACAAGATTTTTCCGCTTCTGGGGTAGAACATCTTTGGAACCAACCGGTCTTCCCTTCTTCTTGGGAATAGCGGCGAACTGGACGGTCGATGGCAGCATCCTTTGCTCGGCGGGTTCGACCGGAGCAACATGTTTCACAGGAACATGGCGTCTCTCATGGACGTCTATCCTTGCAGGCACATTTGCAGCAGGTATAATTGATCTCGTGACTTTTGCTAGGTCGCTAAATGCGTCTGGCATTTGATTTGCAATATCTTGCAGACCTAGAATCCTCTGCACTTCCTTATCACTATGTGCAGAGGGGGGATCATGATGAGCAAAAGCGGGCACATGCCACGCTAATTCACGTCGTTCCTCATCAACGTTAGCGTACATTTCTCTCCCTAACGACGGGAAGATTGCCTCATCAAAGTCACAATCCGCGTGTCTCGCGATAAAGAGATCGCCTGTCAAGGGCTCTAAATAGCGAATAATGGACGAGGAGTTATAACCGACATATATTTCCCGTCGCTTCTGAGGTCCAAATTTTGAACGTCTTATCGGCTCAATTGGAACATTGACTAGGCACCCAAACACACGTAAATGTGAGACGTCAGGCTCACATCCAGTAACCAGCTGGTACGCAGAAAGTGGTTGGGTGGCCATGGGCCTCAGACGGACCAAATTTACAGCGTGCAAAATTGCATAGCCCCATACAGATAGTAGGAGTTTAGTGCGCATTGTCACGACCCGCACCCTAGAGTAAGGGCACGAGAGCGTAACAACGCCCAGCCTACGCCGCAGTGTCGGCGGTAGAACGCTGTTCTAGGTCATGAACTATAACTAACATAATATGAATACTCTCTATAAGGAGGCCAACACAGAGGTACAACTCAATCACAATCTAGAGATAGAATATGGCACGATAAAATAGATAAGAGAATCCTCAACTGAGGTACAACAGAATGAAATAACAAAGTCCCAACATCTCTAAAATATACAACTCTGAAAAATAAAGGCAACAGCTAAACATGAAAAGAAGAACAGTCTAAGCTATCTACACTATACAAGGTATCATCCTGAGCAGCTGCCTGAACCTTCCCAGGGGTCCAGGTCGCGAGTGTCAACTAAGCAAGCTCCAAGTAAGGGGGTGCAGGGTTCCTCATCATCCTCTGTAAAATTTTCAACAGGTCCAGTCAGGACAGGAACGAGTACAACTCATCAAGAAATCCTAAGTAAATGACAGAGAACTATAAAGCAGTTATAGACAGTTTTATTGATGAATATGGCAGTTTATATACAGGTGATGGTATGGAGAACAGATAAGATACAAGAAAAGTAAGAACTAAAACAAGAGAAGAATGATGGCAATGAAGACTGTAAAATAAATCTAGCTGAACTAAGTAACATAATAAGTCCAGAATGTAAATGTAAATAAGTGCAAAACCCAAGTAAATCCAGACAACATAAATCTGATACCAGGTGGTTCCAGTACAAGATGAGTCCGGTATAAGGTGAGTCCAGTTGGTGATCAAAGGTTCCAGGGTGAGTCCAGCCTATACTCTAACAGTGTGTTTTAAAATATCGGGATCGATATGTGAACGGCTGTAGGTAATACGACACACCGCACACTCGGCCAAGTGTGGGATGGCTATCGTTCCAGTATAATTCCAAAGAAGTGGTTCCAGTATTTGGGTATGTTCACATGCCTATTCCAATATTTCTCCGCCCAGCAAGTACATGTGAATCCATAATCCGACACAAAATAGGTATAAGTCCAGCCAGTATACGAATGGTTCCAGTAAATGATTCCAGGGTGGTTCCAGTAGATGATTCCAATAGGTGGTTCCAGTAGGTGATTCCAGTAGATGGTTCCAGTAGTGATTCCAAAATAGAGGCCAGACTTAATAAGTGAGTGTCGCATGAAATGGATCCAGTAATATCAAATCGTGTTTGTAATACAGAATCAAATAGAACTAGCTACAACTGAAGTATAGTAAACGACAAGTAAATGGAAGAACTATCAGAGAATGTACTCGCCTGCTAACTGAATATCCAAGACGAAAGTACTGTCCGAGGAGTGGTGTTTGGCTCCTATTAGAACAGCACAAGTCACAACAAGTCCAGAATGGTAATAATATGCACTACAATGCGTTCTACATGAATCTAGGTCAAACTAGACCAAAGTCAACTCTTGGTCAACTCTGGTCAACCCTAGAAGTCAAACTAGGTCAACCAAGTCAAACCTAAGTCAAACTAGTCTACACTAGACTAACAAGGCTATTCTAAGTCTAACAAGACTACACTAGTCTATTCTAGGCTTACTAGCTAAGCAACACAACCATAGGCCATAGGCTAAGAGACTAGGCCATAGGCTAACCCAAGTCTATACAACCTACAAAACATCTATACACATAACACATATATATATATCTAATATATAGTACACATATAGATCCATTAAATGATATAACTAGAAACACCCTATAGGCTAATGTGATTTAGCATACAACCTATAGGTTAATAAATACATATATGCATAGGCATAGAGAGGGGCACATAAATATGTGTCCAAGTGTATGTGTGTGTGTGTGTATCAGATAGAGGGTGTGTGTCATAAGAGAGTGGCATATATATATACTAGTGTATGTGTGTGGGTCATGAGAGAGTGTGAGGTATAGAGTGTGTGTGTGTAGACATGAAAACAGTGTTATAGGAACATGCTGCAAAAACAGTGAACTATAGAAAACAGTGAACAATTTACATAAGTGTGTAAAGGGTGTATCATGGGAATGTGAGTGACAATAGTGTGCAGAAAAAAACAGTGTAATCAGTGAAAAATCGGTGAATAATGAGGGTGAAAACAGTGAGCAACATCATGAGAAAATCTGGAATTAAAACAGTGAAACAAACTCATGTTGACACAAACCATTCTCAGATTTACATAGGGATTCCCCCCCTCTAATCTCAGTTTTAACTATTAAACAAACAGCTCATATAAAAACCAATTAAACCTAAACTTCATTTCCAGTTTTCACATGAACAACCCCCTACTGAAACCAGTTCAATACTCAGTTAATACACATCCCATAACAGTGAAAAAAGTTTCCTAACTTTATTCTCAGTTTTAAGGAATCAACATCAGTTAACATATTGACATAAAACCAAAACAAAATAGTTCAAAAACAGTCCTTAAATGAAACCCAGATTTATGAATTCAAAACCACATCAAAACATTCCAATTTCCTCATACAAATAGATATCATGTAGGTACACATATTAGAGATTAAAAACCATGAATTTAACAGTGGCTAGGGGGTTAAAATGATGCTAAAAATCGGATTTAAAACCTGGAATCAAACAGTGACATATGGACATAATGTGTGTATCAGGAAAATAGGGAAATAGGGAATTAACTATGAAAATTACATTAAGACACAAATTTTAGGATTGGTAATATCAATACACAATGTGTACGTGTCACACAAGTGGTTTGTGTCCATCAAAGTGGACACAAACGTGTCCAATGAATTAAAAATACAAAACAGTGCAAAAACTGTGCAACACAGAACAATCATCGTGCACGTGTTCCCCGAGTTCGTGTGCAAGACACGACACGACACAACCCACATGGTTATGTCCCAGGGTCGACCTAGACTAGGGCTAGGGATAGGGCACCGTGACACGTGTCCACGTCGCGTGTACGCGACACGTGACACGCGTATCAGTGGCTAAAAACGACAGCCACTGAGACAGTGTATTCCCCGTGCGCACGCTCGTGCGTGTCCGACACGACACGTGGGGCCCTGAAACTTGGGGATCCCCGTGTCAGTGTCGGCCCCGAGCTACACGTCGAGTCTCACGTGTCGAGGAGGCATGTCCTAGGCGCTGTGTCCCCCGAAGTGCAGGGCATGCACAGTGCCCGCGCACGCGTATGCACGACCGCGTGTACACGTGCCCGACACGACTCGACACGACACTAAGACTCGACACAAACTACATAAACGTGTAAGCGAGACCAAAACCTATTTTTCTATTCAAACACAAACCCAAAATTCACACAAAATGCCCATTGAGGCATTTCAACAAACACATCAAACATGACACTGATACGTGTCCTGTTAGGACACGAAATGGACACAACCTTTGGGGATTCCTATTCCTACAGTTAGGTTAGGGCTAGGGCATCCTAGAAATGCAATTAAACAGGAATTTCATGGATTAGAATAGATTATACCTATTGATGTGCAAAGCTCACAAAAGCCCAAAATGGAATGGTTCTCCAAGCCTCAAAAACTCCCATAAATTGATCCTACTCTGAAATATTCTTACTCAAACAGAAAGAATAGAAGAATTAGGTCCTAATGCAATTGATTTGAAGGAAAATGGAGTTGAAATGGATTTTCTATGATTTTAGAAAGATGGAGACTCACCTCTTCCAAAACTTGCACAAATCCCAATGAAGGCTAGCCCTAAATTCTAGGAGGGGGTTAAATAGGGGGAAAAGATCAATAGTGGCTGCCATGGGCTAATTAGGGTTAGGTTTGGTTCATGGTGTGGGCCTATGGGCTATAAGTCAAGTCATTAATCATGACTTATGAAGTCATAAGCCATATTAGTCAAATCAACTCCAAATCTCTCCAAACAAGTTCCTATGACTTAAACTTCACTAAATTAGGTCAAACCAAGTTTACTTAACCTAACCAAGTGGTCTTAACCTAGGTTAGTCACTAGGTTAGTCTTCTAGTCAACACTAGTCAAAGTCAACTATAGGCCCAAAATCAATTCTACTAAAAATCACTAAAAATCATATTAATTCTAATAAATATAATTAATACTTATAATCACTAACCATGGTTAGCTGAGACTATCTATGACTAATCTAGGTTGGGTCCAAACCAAGTTAGGCTAATCACAATACATGGCAATCAATTAAATAATATTAAAATCACACCATTCTTAATAATATATTAAATTCCAATAATATATATTAAATTCAATTAAATTCAAAATGACAAAAATACCCTCAAACTGGAAATGATAAATGGAACACCCTAATCACATAGTCAGGCTCTAGGTTAAGCTGTCTCTAGTGTTACACTATCAAATCACCAAAATCATAAGTCATGAATTTAAATAGTTTAAAAATAATTAAAAATCACTAAAAATAATAATATGAAATAAATATCCTTAAATAATAATTATAATTACAAAATTTCAAAATTACCCTCATCTGAAAAACTGGGTGTTACAATCCTACCCACCTTATAAAAATTTTGTCCTCGAAATTAAGATGATCGTACCCCTTCTAGGTCAAACATAGTCAAGGGTCAATCACTAGTCAATTTTCTCAATACCCTAGTACTTGGTCATTAGCTGGTCAACTTCTTAGGATTTTACCTATGCTAGCTACTGTCACGCCCCAGATCCAGAATACTGGAGAGCGGGGGCAGACATAGCCAGCTACGTATATGAAATGGAATCCATCTCGCTACACGGTCACGGCTGTCTAGATACATGAGGGTTTATCTACAAGCCAACAGTCTCTTAAGGTCGTGAACAAGCCTAGTGTCTCAATCACAAGCAAGTAAGTAAAAGTCACAAGATGTATGATCATTAAATATACAATAGTAAGGCGTCCCAAACATTATATATTCAGTTGATCATGAAGCTAGTCGTTACAAAATGTCAGGACTAGCAAGAGTTTAGTCATACATGATCAACCCTAGGATCTGTTAATCATGTTACAGCCCGTAGGCAGACTGTAAGTAAGTGCAATCGAGCTAAACAGGTGCTCGTCGGCTAAACGCCTCAAAAGAATATTTTTACAATAGAGTGGAAGAGCCAAAAATAACCCACTCGTTGTCAGGGTTCCGTCTAGTGGCCACCATCTGGCAGGAAGGTCGGTAGATCCTCTGGAGCTGTTTCGAAATCTGGCCACACAAAACCAGCTGGGTCAGACCCCAGAAAGAGCAAGTGCCACAAAGGAAGCTTCACTTAAGAACTAAAACCAGCAATCAGCAAAAGATATAAATAAAAGTAAGAACTGGGAATAAAGAAAATACACCAGGATGATATACGACGAGATAACCATGGAACTATTCAGATAACCAGGTTACAATCCATAAACCAAACAAGGACCAGGGTTGTAACCCTTCGTCTGAACAGAACTTGGAATTCTCATCATTTATCGGTAAAATAAATACAAGCATTCTGGTCATTCAATAATCTGGAACAGGATCAGGGCAAGACTAGACTGGTTAGACTCCATCCAATCACTTCACGGCCAAGCAAGAATTACGGCTTGATACTTTAACTAACTAGGGTTATCACAAGCCTAATTACTAACAAGATGCAGTGAGATTATTCCACAGCCACAAGCCCTGCAGACCATCCAGGTTCCCCGGGTTAAAAGATTAGAGTTGAATTCAGGTGGGTACATCGTCCAGGAAACGAATGTACCCTTAGGTAGCTTGAAGGGTGCAACACATGACAGTGTGCTGTAAATGTGTCCTACTCGACGGCAGGCTACAAATCCCAAGGTGTGCCCAGGTAACGGGATTGCCTGTAGCTGGGAAATCTCTTCATGACTAATGTATTAATCTAGTTGTTAGTCCTTAGTTTATTTTAATAGGTACTCCTGACCGTGGTACTCAGGAGTCCCCTCCTAGACATGATGCAAGACAAGACTGGATTATTTATACAAGCACAATCGCCCATGGTGTCCAGGTTATTATACAGGTCATGTCATGTCAGGTAGCCGTCGCAACAGCTTATCAAGGTATAACATGTCAGGTTATCAGGTCAAGTGTACTTGTTAGGAGTGCGCCACGATGGGCCACTATCAGGTCATGTCAGGTTACTCATGTCAGGAGTGCACCACTACGGGTCACTATCAGGTCATGCTCAATTGTCAATTCTAAACATATCAAGTAGATTCGCAATTATCAAGTTCAGGACAAAAGGCGTAAGGATATAAAATGGACGTAAAATATCTAATAAAATATCAATATACAGGGCTATAAAAGAGCCAAGCTTAAGGAAAATAAAACCAAATCTAACACGCTGACATAAGGCCAAGTCAGCCAAAGGCCATACGCTCAATGCAAGCTACGCTCAGGCCAGCGTACACCTTGCTCGCTTAAGCTAGCGTACCAAGGCACGCGTACGCTCAAGCTACAGGTCAGCGTACGCTCAAGCTAGCGTACCAAAGGGTCCATACACTTCCAATGGGAAGCGTACGCAAGGGTCAGCGTACACAAGGGCATGCTCAAGCTACAGGTCAGCGTACGCTCAAGCTAGCGTACCAAAGGGTCTATACACTTCCAATGGGAAGCGTACGCAAGGGTCAGCGTACACAAGGACACGCTCAAGCTACAGGTCAGCGTACGCTCAAGCTAGCGTACGCTCAAGACTGCGTATGCTTGAGCTAGCGTACGCTCGCTAAAGAGCAGCGTACAGCTCAGTGGCGTAAGCTAAAAAGCTAGCTCACTGTTCACTGTCTTCTCTAAATGGCAAGAACATCAAGAACTCTAAAGTTGAAAGCTTCAATTGTCTATATCTTGGTCAAAACAAGTCCGAATCCAACTTTCCAAAGGTCAAAATTGGGTAGAATAAAATTCTCTACAACATGGAACCATTAAAACTTGAAAACAAGGAAGTTTGATAGATCAAAACACCAAAATCCGAAAATAGCAAGACTCTAGATCTACAAGAATTAAAGCCTCAAAATGGAAAATGACAAGTTCTAATGTGGTTTAGAATCATGAGGAGAAGCTAATGAAACCATCAAAAGGAGTTCTCTTGTGGAAGCAAGTTGCACTTGCCTATGGTGTTCTTGGTTGGTGGAGAAGAGTAATGGTAGGGGAAGGAGAAGTAAATGAGAATTATGGAGGAGAGAGAAGGTTGGTGGGGATAATAAAGAAGGGGGTTGTGGTAGAAATGAAGAAGAAGCTGTCACGCCCCGATCCCGGAGGATCGAAAACAAGCCACTGGGCGTGATGCCGTACAAGTCTAGATTTCACTTGTACAAGGCAAAACCATTACAGTTCCTGGTAATTCTCAGAAAACATCGACAAGGCAGCAGAACCAAGCAGATAAATTGAAGTCACACAATTTATGAAGAAATGTATCTCTTTATTGATAATCAAAATGGATTACAAGACTTGCAGCAGAATACAGAGTTTACAACTGTTTACAAGGCTCTTGAATAGCCAACTGAATGTATACACTTGCCCTTTAGGCTACAAATGAATATACCGACTTCTTTACAATGACTTGCCAATTTGGCTACAATCTCACTGGTACATCTGAGTTCCACTGTTCCATACATTATGTCCCGTATAGCAGAAGACATCGTCTTGAAAGAAGAGCTTCTGCACACCCATCCGATTCATCGATGCCAAGCACTGATTCACAGGATTTCCCCCAAGCAAACACCTGTAATATTGCCCACAACGTGGGTCAGTACATCATCAATGTACTGGCGAGCGGTGCTGGCCCAACTCACCTAAGAAGACAGCACTAAGTAATCATATTACAGAACATTATTATCAATGGTCTTTCTCGTTGCCTTAGGGTCAATTTCATGTTATAGCCGACAAGAAGTAAAGCATGCAAATCTCATAGCCAACATAATTTAAAGCATACAGTTATCACCCTTTGGTGATTCTTACCCACGGTCGTATAGCCATCCCTGTACAATTATAATACTTACTCTGCCTGCACAATACATTGTTAGGATCAATATCATGATTCAATATGATTATCACCGTTCAGGTGAATTCTTACCAAAGCCGACGTCCTTCCCTGTATTTGAGTAATAACTTACTCTGCCTGCATAAGACATCATTAGCACCTGACCTATCTATATGAAGGTCACTGGCGACACGCCATCCTGGACCGTCTTACAGATATACAGCGCCCTTACAGTGCAGGTAGCTAGCCCCACTGCAAGTCCTGTATACCGTGCTAGTACATCAGCACTGCCACTACTTCGGCACTGGTTTCCCCTAGGACGAACCGGGTTCCATGGCCCAGGAATACCGTTCGAGAAACCACCTTGTCGACAAGTTGTCCATGACCATGCAACTATATGCAACTTATCTAAGAAGAAAACATATAATGCATGATAAGGAAAACTAAGCAAAAACCATCATTCTCATCCATCTTGCCATCTAGCCATCTTGCCTTGAGCCAACGCTCATATTATCACCTGCCCATCCAGGGTCTTAGCATAATCAACATTCTACATCGGCGACGGGATAATAGAATGTTGTTACCCAAAGCCTTGCCACATCTTTCCAACCAACTCAATGTACTCACCGCCCAGTTCCTGGGACTTAGCATCTGTTAAGCAAACACTCATTCGAATGCAAAGCAAGCATACTCACTGCCCAGTTCTTGGGTCTTAACATCTGTTTGCCAACTATTCATTGAGCCAAAGCTCGATATACTTACCGCCCAAATATTTGGGACTTGCCTTCACCTGTCATGCAATTCATCGCAACATCGCACAAGCATACATTTCATTTAGCCACAACAGTTTACGTTCATGTGATTATTATCTTTCATTATCTTTCCAAATTCCATGCAAGGTGTTATTGAGCAACACAATAAGAAACATAGCAAACTCATCCTTATTTTAAGCGTGAAGCTAAAGGATCTTTGAAGGGTTCAACACTACTCACATTCATAGGACGAATCCTGCCACGATCGTATAGTCTTCCAAGCGATCCTTCATATAATCCCAAGTCCAACAAGGCTTCATCGAACCAACCATCCATCATAAGGCATCTTGCGGGTCGGGGCACTACAATATATACCACCCAGAAAAAGTTTCGTCCTCGAAACTTAAAACAAAACTCATCCCCAAAATTTCAACCAACTCTTCATGAAACTCCTCAACGATCAACTTTGCACCATCTAATCTTTCTCCGCAATCTCTCGATTGATTTCAAGTAATGTACCGTCTCGTTACAGCATCTCAATTGATTCAAAATAGTTTACCATCTTTGATCTTTCCTTCGACACTCGTGCAAATCCTTAGCACATAATAATCCTCCCCGTGGCTTCGTTTGTATTCAGCATATCACTTAGTTGGAATCATACACATATTTTAGGCGTCCCCGAAATACATGCACTTCAGCCAAGTTCAGTGATAGAGAAAGCGAACGAGCTACGGTGTACCTTCCTTTTCGAACATCATTAATTCTTTTTGAACATCTCGTATAATCCCACTTTGTTTATTCAATATTCCAACCAATTACTAAGACGATAGATGTCGCCAATTCCAATTCGATAAAATTTTCCTCAACCGATCCAACATTTCAAAATATTCAAACTTAGATGTATCAAGTATTCCTTTCAAGTTCATTGTCATCCATTCCACCAAAGTTGATAAATCCCATAGCAATATTTTTATTTCGATACCCCGATTCTCATCGGTCAAATCTTGTACTCATCATCGTTCGCATCCATACACATTGTTTACAACTTGTAAATTTCCCAATCATGATCCATCTTCCAAATCGTAACATCCTTCAAATTGTACCACAATTTCTCTCTAGCAACATTTCTTGCTGTCCTCCAACATTTCAACCAAAGCAACTCAATTTCCAAAACCAACATGATCTGTCATCCCATCCAACATTATAACATCAAACTTTTCCCAAATATCTATTCTATTCCAAAGCCTACCTTCCAACACATCTTATTCATTCCAACTATACTCACGCAACACCAATAGGGACATCCTACGATTTTCCAATAGTCAACTTAGCATACAATCAAGTCTCTACGGTCAGCTAATCTAAGCTAAACCAGACATTCAGCTAACCCATATGAGATGAGTAGCTATCAGGGACATACTTATCTCTTATCTTAGAAGCAACCAATTCTCAACATAGGGCAACTCTATGGTCTGACCAACTTAGGAACATGGGACGCCACCCCAATCTTATGAACTTATACCCAACACGGACAACTGAAGAACATAGCTAACCAATCTGAGACTTAAGCAAGCAACCAACAATCTAGGCAACAAACCGACACTCTAGGCAACCAACCAACATTCTAGGGTCAAGTCTTTCTACCCGTACTCATACCCGGATCATATCCAACGAAGTCTCATTCTAGACTTACCCGCAACCGACAAAGTCTATCCGACAATTCTTATGGGTCAATCCAAAGCTATCATATAAAACTCCTCAATCGAATATCCAACTTTCAATTTCCACTTGCATAGACATAGCATCACTTGTTCAATCCGACTTGCATCCTCATATCGTACTCAAATTGTCTATTCAATCTGGTCAACTATTTTGAGTCATCATCCGACATTGCTATTTCAATAGTTTATCACTTATGATCTCTTTCCTACGGTCTCTTTGCGACATATTCGTTTCCCATATTCTTAGATCTTCGATACGGTCTGTACTCCTTAACCAACAATATAGGCAAATATAAAAATTCGTATTTCTTTCGAGGCATCCTTTATAAATTTTTTTCTAGCACCAACACGGTCATCTCTTAGCAATTCACGTTAACCATCAATATTAGTTTTGCATCACCTCCTTGTGATCTCATCAGAAGATTTACTATTCATGCACCAATCCAAATCTCTATAGCACCAATCATCTAGCATCATATATCGGTCATCTTAGTGGACATGACATAACTCATCGGCTAAGTCATAATCCAACAATTCTATATTCCACCCAACTTGTTATCCATGCGACAACATCATCTATTGACAGGGTCTATTACATATCGCTGCACCTCGATACTTATTTGTATTCCAGCCATTCGACTCTCATAAGGAACATCTACTCTTTCATGCATCAAGGGACAAGTACTCATTCTCTATGCCTCAAAATAGTCAAGGGTCATAACTTGTTAATTCGGGACGTCAATTTCCTTCAAGCACACTGCACCACGTGCTAAGATCATCTATTCCACAAGCCCATTCTCTAACTTTTCGGTCGTCGATGCAACTCTCTGCATCTTCTAAATCATTTACAACATCCCGATAAGCGTCTAACATCGCCAACAATTCTGTCGATATCCAACATGCAATTTCTTTCACTCAATTCCAACATCGTTCAAAATTCGGTCCATAGTTATTCCCGCAAAATCATTCGATAGCAACACCACACTATCGTTACTAAGCCTACCATCCTTCTTACCCAACTGATTCAAGTCTTCGCCTGAATCTGAAATTTGTTTCATTCCCAACCAAGCCATTCATTATATTCTCAATTCTCTTATTACCCAACATAATGCTAACCGACAAGGTCTAGCGATGGTTCACCCGAACACATCAAAATCTCACAATGGGTCATCCAACTTAATCATCAAGGGACATTCCTAGCCAACATGTATCAATCGTAAGCTCAGCTACGATTCGATACCACCCAATATTATAGGTAAAGCAATCACAAACTCATAAACACATTAAGGGTCAAGGGACATCTTATCACGACAAGGGTATATGCAATATACCACCCAGAACTCAAGCCATTCCAAACATAATATTCCTTCGCATCAAACCAACGTCCAACATGGACAATCCATCCCATAGTGGTTATGCTGACCATAAATATCGACTCAAGATTCTATCGATTCCCATTCACTGAAATCCATGCACATTCTGTTCCAACATACCATGCCATCACCCACTGTCGATTGCTGCATAACAATCGATTCAAAGAATTCCACACATAAGACATCCAGCATACATCACAAACTTACGCATCGCATCATTGTTATTCTTTTTGGTATCTTTTAGAAATTCAACAAAGCACACATATCACAGCCCACATATTTAGACTTATTGTATGGAACACCCAGTGAGAGGTTAGAATGATCAACGAACTTTCAGTCAAGGGAACAACTTAGAATAGTTTGGAAGCAACACAGAACAATCGCAGAAGCACTATGAATCATCATAGAGGCAACTTTAATTTCTTCGCGGAAGCAACTTTGAGTATTCGTGGAAGCAACTTTGATTCACCGCGGAAGCAACTTTTGAATAATCGCGGAAGCAATCTTTGAATCATCGCGGAAGCAGCTTAGAATCATCTTAGTAGCAACATTGATTCGAAACAAATCGAATAGGAATCCAAGGACGTAAAGCCGTGCTTTGATACCATTATGTCACGCCCCGATCCCGGAGGATCGAAAACAAGCCACTGGGCGTGATGCCGTACAAGTCTAGATTTCACTTGTACAAGGCAAAACCATTACAGTTCCTGGTAATTCTCAGAAAACATCGACAAGGCAGCAGAACCAAGCAGATAAATTGAAGTCACACAATTTATGAAGAAATGTATCTCTTTATTGATAATCAAAATGGATTACAAGACTTGCAGCAGAATACAGAGTTTACAACTGTTTACAAGGCTCTTGAATAGCCAACTGAATGTATACACTTGCCCTTTAGGCTACAAATGAATATACCGACTTCTTTACAATGACTTGCCAATTTGGCTACAATCTCACTGGTACATCTGAGTTCCACTGTTCCATACATTATGTCCCGTATAGCAGAAGACATCGTCTTGAAAGAAGAGCTTCTGCACACCCATCCGATTCATCGATGCCAAGCACTGATTCACAGGATTTCCCCCAAGCAAACACCTGTAATATTGCCCACAACGTGGGTCAGTACATCATCAATGTACTGGCGAGCGGTGCTGGCCCAACTCACCTAAGAAGACAGCACTAAGTAATCATGTTACAGAACATTATTATCAATGGTCTTTCTCGTTGCCTTAGGGTCAATTTCATGTTATAGCCGACAAGAAGTAAAGCATGCAAATCTCATAGCCAACATAATTTAAAGCATACAGTTATCACCCTTTGGTGATTCTTACCCACGGTCGTATAGCCATCCCTGTACAATTATAATACTTACTCTGCCTGCACAATACATTGTTAGGATCAATATCATGATTCAATATGATTATCACCGTTCAGGTGAATTCTTACCAAAGCCGACGTCCTTCCCTGTATTTGAGTAATAACTTACTCTGCCTGCATAAGACATCATTAGCACCTGACCTATCTATATGAAGGTCACTGGCGACACGCCATCCTGGACCGTCTTACAGATATACAGCGCCCTTACAGTGCAGGTAGCTAGCCCCACTGCAAGTCCTGTATACCGTGCTAGTACATCAGCACTGCCACTACTTCGGCACTGGTTTCCCCTAGGACGAACCGGGTTCCATGGCCCAGGAATACCGTTCGAGAAACCACCTTGTCGACAAGTTGTCCATGACCATGCAACTATATGCAACTTATCTAAGAAGAAAACATATAATGCATGATAAGGAAAACTAAGCAAAAACCATCATTCTCATCCATCTTGCCATCTAGCCATCTTGCCTTGAGCCAACGCTCATATTATCACCTGCCCATCCAGGGTCTTAGCATAATCAACATTCTACATCGGCGACGGGATAATAGAATGTTGTTACCCAAAGCCTTGCCACATCTTTCCAACCAACTCAATGTACTCACCGCCCAGTTCCTGGGACTTAGCATCTGTTAAGCAAACACTCATTCGAATGCAAAGCAAGCATACTCACTGCCCAGTTCTTGGGTCTTAACATCTGTTTGCCAACTATTCATTGAGCCAAAGCTCGATATACTTACCGCCCAAATATTTGGGACTTGCCTTCACCTGTCATGCAATTCATCGCAACATCGCACAAGCATACATTTCATTTAGCCACAACAGTTTACGTTCATGTGATTATTATCTTTCATTATCTTTCCAAATTCCATGCAAGGTGTTATTGAGCAACACAATAAGAAACATAGCAAACTCATCCTTATTTTAAGCGTGAAGCTAAAGGATCTTTGAAGGGTTCAACACTACTCACATTCATAGGACGAATCCTGCCATGATCGTATAGTCTTCCAAGCGATCCTTCATATAATCCCAAGTCCAACAAGGCTTCATCGAACCAACCATCCATCATAAGGCATCTTGCGGGTCGGGGCACTACAGAAGCATAGGCTAAGGTGTTCCACCCTTGGCCCAAGATGAACCAAGCATTGGGCCGGCCGAACCAAGCCAACCCAAACCGAGAGTTAAACCAAGCCGAGAGCTAAACAAGGAATCAGGCAATACAGAATAAAAATACGTATACGTATTCCCAAAATACGTAATACGAATACAGGCATTACAGCTACCTAGTGTTGGCAACTAGAGATTAGCAAAAGAAAACTCGATAATAGGCTAGCTCTAACTTCCAAATCCTATCAAGTCACCCATAACTAATTACCCATAAGCTAAGCACACCAATCCCAAATACCACATATATATAAGCTCAAGAACCACAACCCATTACATATATCCTAAGTATCTCACCTGCAATCTATATGTATATAGGCCTCTCAGTCTTAGGTGAATTACAACTATACTCAAGGACGGGCTCTGGTCACTGGGTGCCTCACTGGAAGGATAGAGGAAACAATAAATAATCATCAAGGTTGTATGGCATACTAACATCCTATATGTATAAATTGGTTGGTATTATAGATAACAGGAGAATTATCTGCAATAGGTTACTATTCTAGTACCAATGCTAACTATCACCTCTAGGGTACAGACACTCTACAAGTCACCATATCATATATACTATGAAGGAACTACCTATGAACAAGCTCTACAAACTAAATATCCCTACTTCTAAGTCATTTATAACAATAAAAAGGGTATGATGTTTTAAACCTTCTCAAGATACAATCTGCTAATCATATCCGTCTGCCCAAAATTATGTTATCTAGAGTCTTCATCATGCTAGTGAGCAAGGCTACGATAATCACAGAGTCCTTGACTAAGGTACGTACCTCTAGGTTCATGGTATTTAAAATTTTCGTATTGCCGCATGCGACGGCGAAAACCTTAAATTCCTATACCCAAGAAATACATCAAAAATCTGACTATATGTCCTCGCTATGCCAACTAACACGACTATCGAAGATTCTAGATCCCATGATTTAGGTGACCTAGCCCATATGATTTTTGAAGAAAAACAACATAACAAAAGAACAACATGACAAAATAAATTAATCAGCAAGGAACAGATGGAATCAGATTTCAAGGGAGTTATAAAAAGACAATTTCGGGAATAGAATTGAGAAAAACGGAACTTGCAGCAAGATCTCTAATGGTCTGTGCATCCTTGACTGTTCTGACGATAGCTCGCCCTGCTAGTTTCCTCTGGTCTGCTGCTGATGCTGCATGAATCAACGCTGTTGAGAGAAATCAAAAATGACGGGAGAAAATCTCTGTACAGATAGAGGTGCACCTCTAATGTAGCAGAAATGCCAACCTGAGTCGGCACAACAAGAGCTGCGGTCTCGAGGCCCTGGTGAACAGGACGAGAGGTGGCCAGCCTCTCGATAGTATTCCCCGAACCGAAGTGATGAGATCGTGTCTTCATAACCATCATGAAAACAGATCAAAACAAGAAGCAATTTCTGAGAATGAAGCGAAAATTCAAAGGAGGACAGTTTATATTCAAAGGGAAGTCAATAAGCAACAATTTTAGACAAAAGGAATCTGATTAAGAGTTTTTCCTAATGTGATTGAGTACCTCCAAAAATAATCCTAATCCTACTGCAGGCTGTAGTGATACTCTAGTTCGAATACCATTACATAAACTCGACCTGCATGGGCCACCACTAAAAACGTGTCACGACCCGCACCCTAGAGTAAGGGCACGTGAGCGTAACAACGCCCAGCCTATGCCGCGGTATCGGCGGTAGAATGCTGTTCTAGGTCATGAACTATAACTAACATAATATGAATACTCTCCATAAGGAGGCCAACACAGAGGTACAACTCAATCACAATCTAGAGATAGAATATGGCACGATAAAATAGATAAGAGAATCGTCAACTGAGGTACAGCAGAATGAAATAACAAAGTCCCAATATCTCTGTAACACCCAGTTTTTCAGATGAGGGTATTTTTGAATTTTTGTAATTATAATTATTATTCATTGATATTTATTTCATATTATGATTTTTGGTAATTTTTAATAATTTTTAAACTATTTAAAACTGTTTTAAGTCATGACTTGTGATTTTGATGTGCTGCTAGTGAAACCTGAGAGACTGCATGACCTAGAGCCTAACCACGTCATTAGGATAATTTAATTATTATTTTTAGCCTAGGGGTAATTTGGTCATTTGACTTATTTGAATTATTTGGTGATTTGTTGATTTGGTGAGTTCTAGTTTGACTTGACTTGTTGAGACCTAGTGAACTAGCCTAGAGCCTAATCCTAGCCATGGTGACCCTAGTCTAACTTAGGTTAACCTACATTTAGTCATTAGAAACTAAATTTAGAATGAGGGGATTTGGTTTAGTGCATTTAAGTCATGGTTCATGGTTTCATGAAATGACTTATGGCTAAATGATTTATTTTGATCATGACTTGGCCCATAGCCCATAACTAGAAGCCCTAACCCTAACCAAACCCTAAATGACCAGCCATAGGGATCCCCACCCTATATAAACACTTATTCTCTAGGGCTTGCCTCCTTCTTTCATTCATTTCAACATTGGAAAAAGAAAGGTATTGTCCCTCTTCCAAAAATCCCCATAAATTCATTTTAATTCCTTTTTAATCCTAGTTTTTTGCATTAGAACCTAACACTCTCCTATTTTCTAATTTCTGAGTTTAATCACAACCTTGGGTCAATTTGGGACTTTTAGCACCAAGAGGAAGAATCCCCCATTTGAGGCTTTTTCAAGCTTTTTGCATACATAGGTAAAACCCTTTAAATTGATTTAAATTTCAGTTTTCTTTGCATGTAGGGCTAGATCTAGGAGTCCCCTAGGTGTCCCTGAAATTTGGGTAATTTTCGTGTCCGTTTGGTGTCCGTATCGGACACGTGTCGTAGTGTTGTGTAGGTGTTCGATAGAATGTCTCAATGGATTGAATGTTATTGTTTTTCAAAACAAATTATATATTTGGATAGCTCTTAATATGTAGATTATATATTTATGTGTCTGAGCACGAATTTAGGGGTTTTTCGTGTCCAAATCGGACACGCACCGTACGCACGGGACACAGCACAGGCCTCGTGCAGTCCCCTGCTGCCCGAGTGTCCTACAGGACACGACACGACACTATATGCCACAAAAATTTGTGGGCACGTGCGGGCACCCACTGACATCACGCATGCAAAATTTCACGAGCTTTCGTGCACTGTGCGCGAAGAAATCGCGTTCACACGGGTCACGCACTGTCATTTCACGCACATAAATCGTTCACTGATACGCACTATTTTCTTTGGACACGACTCACGTAGACACAAGGCAGACACGTGTATACGAACACCTAGACCTACCCTAACTATGGACACGTGCACGACACGCGTAGATGTGTGTGTCGTGTCCTTTGTGGCTCGACACACGTGCACGAGACAGTGTATTGCACTGTCTCTGACATTGGGTTCAGTGGCTCTTGGACACTTCGTGTCTCAATTTCTGGACACGAGGGACTCTCCCTGGACACGAATAACATGTCCCAATGTCTGTGCACCCTCTGACACGTGTTGTATATTGATTTGAATGTTTTGATTTCGAAATTGTATCTTCCCATCATTTTTTCTGATACCATTTTCCCTGTTTTCGAAACTGAACTTTTCTTTCCATTTAAACTGAATGATTAGTGTTTAATCGACATGTTTAATCCCCTAACATGTGTATTAATGTTACCAACCTCTGTTTTGTTATTTTATTTCGAATTCCTTCTCTTTTTTCCTGAACTGTCTTTTTTTTTCTGATACATTGTGACATTGGCACTGTTCCTGGGATTGAACTATGATTTTCTCCTAATTAGTTGGTTCAAATGACCATGTGACCTTCCTATCCTTGCTGAAGTTAAGTTCGATAGTATTTATGATAGGTGTTAGGTTTGGTTTCGTATGAGTTTGTATATTAATGACTGAAAAACCCAACTGTCAATGCACTGAGTTCCTGTTTTGAATTCTGAAATTAAACCCTATTCTAAACTGATTTTTCCCTGTTAATTTCCATGACTAATTCGATTATACATGTGTATTAGACTATGTTAATGTTGGTTATTGACCGGGTAGAGTTTTAGATTTCGAAATGGGGTATTGGACTGATTGTTGAGATAATGACTGATACATGTTTCAGGTGTTAGTTCCTGAATTTAAACTTCTATTCTAAACTGAACTTTTTGATGATCAATTACATGTATATTCTTGTGTCAGCTGCTATTGATGACACTGTCAGAACCTGGGAATCATATTCCTGATCTTGGTTCACACATTTGTTCACTGATTCCTATCACAACTTGAGTTTAGTTCACTGTTATCTAGTGTATTGCACTGATTTACATTTCTTGAATGATGGCTTAGGATTCCTTTGAGTTTGGGTTATATGGATTCATGAGAGTGAGTGTGAGTTGGAGGGCAGCAGGCATGATCTGCCTTGGCTTGTATTTGCAGTGGCATTTCAGCAGCAAGCAGGGCAGTAGCAGCATTGCATTTGGATGGCAGCTGTAGCCTTGGCTTGGCCTGACTTTTCAATGCACTGCAGCAGCAAGCAGGGAGTAGCAGTAGGCATTTATTTAGATTTGTGGATTGGTTTTTAGAGTTAGGTTTTGTGTATTTGGGTTGATTTCCACATTGATTAGTTTACTGTTGAATTGAAGCTATGTGCATAGAGGGGTTATGGGTGGCAAGAATTGACATTAGGATTGTTACTGGTAGCTATTTAGGACTTAGATTGAATGGCATCAGCCATGTTCAGTCCAACTAGTGGCTGCCTGTACCAATCCTATTTTTGGATTGAATCATGCAATGTGCACATGTCAGGACTTTTTCCAGGATTTTAAACACTTGATATTAATACCTGTGTTAGGAGATAGAATGAGATATGTGTATCAGCCTGGTATGGAATCTTTACATCTGCTAGGACTGAGGTTTGCATAACCTGGAATGGGATTTAGTTAGGTTCCAGATTTCCTTTTTCCTCATTTTCAGTTTACTTCCATTTCCTTTACATTGGTTGTACTGCCATTGGAAGGGTATTATGGAGTTAAGGAGTAGAGGGGTTTGAATATCCCACATTAGATTACTTTGAGGGTGTCCTTGGTTAGTGGCCTGCATTGTTATGCAATGCAGCCTACACCAACAGTAGCAACTAGTATAGGCCCTGTCTATAGCAGGGCAGTGGCACAAAGGTTGCCCCTGTGTGTGTGTCTATCTATAGATATGTATAGGTATATAGGTGATGTGTCATAGAGTATAGAATATGGTATATAGATATAGCATGTGAGAGTTGGCATGTAAGGTTAATGGGATGTTGAATTTATGTATTATGGTTATGTGAGTTTAGTCATATATTGATATATATATGTAGATAAAGTAATTGGTGTTACCTAGGACAGTGTAAATTCATTAATGAGCTATAGAGTATAGTTGTATATATATATATATCAATACATGTATATGTGATATCTTAGGGTATGTAATAGCATATGGTTAGCTTATGAGATTAGCTTTAGCAGTGTTGACCTGTGGTTAACCCTAGATAGATAGTGGACCCAAGAGACCAAGTTTGACTTAGATCTAATATGACCTAGAAAGGGCCTAGTTAACCTTGTTTGACTTGACTAGAGTTGACCAATTCAACATTGACCTAGACAGTTGACCCAGAGTTGACTAGAGTTGGACTTTGACCTAGATTGGCCTAGAAATCATGTAGATTGTATTGTAGCTTTCATTTTTTCTTGTATTGAACATGTCATAACCCATACTGCTCTATTTAGGACATTGTGACTCCGGTGCAGACATCTGATATTTTATTACTCTTTTCAGAGTAACATGCGAGTACATTCTCTGATAATTTTCTCATTTATTTGTCAATTACTGTACTCCAGTTCTAGTTAGCTGTATGTGATTCTCTGTTACAAACACGTATTTTTATTTCTGAATCCATGTATGCGACACATATACTTACTTGTCTTACCTCTATTATTCGAATCACCATACGAATCACTATTCGAATCACCCTATTCGTATCTTCATATGTTGGTTGGACTTTTATTCGATTGATGTGTCGGACTTTGGATTCATTTGTATTAGATGGGCGGGGAAATACTTGATTAGACATGTGAACATTCCCACTATTCGAACCACCCCCTGTGAATATATTCGAACGATAGCCATTCCACACCCGGCCAGGTGTGTGATGTGCCGGATTTACCCTCAGCCGTTTACATGTCTAACTAAGTATTTTAAAACACACTTGGAGAATTTATTCGAATCATTATTAGAACATCATGTGAATCACTATTCGTATCACCTTATTCGTATCACCTTATTCGATTCACCTTACTAGAATAATGATTAGAATTACATTCGACTCATCTTATATTAGACTCACATTAGGATTACACTCGACTTATATTGTACCATCTGAACTCATTATGTTACTCTAGTTCAGCTAGATTTTATTTTACAGTCTTCTTTGCTATGTTTCTCTTCTTGTTTAGTTACCTTACTTTCCTTGTACCTTAACTGCTCTCTACATCATTACTCGTACAAACTGCCATATTCATCAATACAACTGTCTATAACTGCTTTATAGTTCTCTGTCATTTACTTGGGTTTGCTAGATGAGATTGTGCTCGTTCCTGTCCTGACTGGACCTGTTGAAAATATTACAGATGCTTGCCCTGAGGACATTTGCCCTACTTGCTTTGGAGCAGGAGATGGCTTAGCTACCTATGGCCCCGACACTCAGGAGTGATCGGGAGTTTAGTTAGTCTGTCTTGTTTTAGTTTTCCTGTTTAGATCTGGAGTTGTATATAGAGATTTGAGACTTGAGATGTATTGAGATTTTGAGTTTGTTGTTATTATATTAGTAGTTTTGTTGTCTTCAATTTCTTAGTGATATTCTGTGTTATCTTATCGTGCTTAGGCTGTGATTGAGTTACACCATATCTTATACTTGTCCTCCATTCGGAGTTGATCTTGATGAGTACATTATATACTGCATGAGTTGATGGTTAGTTAGAGACTTAGAACAGCGTTCTACCGCCGACACTGCGGCGTAGGCTGGGCGTGGTTACGTACCCGTACCCTCACAGTGGGTGCGGGTCGTGACAATCTCTAAAATATACAACTCTGGAAAATAAAGGCAACAGCTAAACATGAAAAGAAGAACAGTCTAAGCTATCTATACTATACAAGGTATCATCCGGAGCAGCTGCCTGAACCTTCCCAGGGGTCCAGGTCACGAGTGTCAACTAAGCAAGCTCCAAGTAAGGGGGTGCAGGGTTCCTCATCATCCTCTGTAAAATTTTCAACAGGTCCAGTCAGGACAGGAACGAGTACAACTCATCAAGAAATTCCAAGTAAATGACAGAGAACTATAAAGCAGTTATAGACAGTTTTATTGATGAATATGGCAGTTTATATACAGGTGATGGTATGGAGAACAGATAAGATACAAGGAAAGTAAGAACTAAAACAAGAGAAGAATGATGGCAATGAAGACTGTAAAATAAATCTAGCTGAACTAAGTAACATAATAAGTCCAGAATGTAAATGTAAACAAATGCAAAATCCAAGTAAATCCAGACAACATGAATCTGATACCAGGTGGTTCCAGTACAAGATGAGTCCGGTATAAGGTGAGTCCAGTTGGTGATCAAAGGTTCCAGGGTGAGTCCAGCCTATACTCTAACAGTGTGTTTTAAAATATCGGGATCGACATGTGAACGGCTGTAGGTAATACGGCACACCGCACACTCGGCCAAGTGTGGGATGGCTATCGTTCCAGTATAATTCCAGTATAAAATTGTCAATTGGGGACAAAATGAGCATATTTCAAACTTTTGGGTATTTTAAGAACATGGGATCTTTTAGTGCAAAAGGCACATATTTAACGAGGGGTTTTTGCACTTTACCCTTATTATCACTATTGTTTTTTCGTCAAACTAAATAATAAATAATTATTATCATGGATAAAGAAGAGATTTTTCCATCATCACAAATCACAAATATGTTAAAATATTTTCTTACATTGGTCCACGTTTCTCGCGGCAGTCTACTCAACCGTCCCTCTCACAGTCGCCGGCTATCCAACAGTGAAAAACAAAGCCTCCACTCTACGCACAACAAAAGTATGGTTTGATCGAGATCCTCCTCCTCCTTCTTCTTCCCCAATTAGAAACCCTAGAAACCTTGGGTTAGGGTTTCCGGAAGGACGAATGGATCCGGAGCGGACGTTCCTCCGGGTTCACGCCCGGGCCACCGGGATGCTCTCCCAGCTGCTCACGCCGAGGATCCGGCTGACGATGGAGTACGTCTACCTCGCTATCGCGGTGGCCCTCTTCTGCCTGCTCGTAGTCATGCACACCAATTTCGTCCAGCAGGTGAGGATTCGTCGTCTCAATTTGGAGGGATCATTATTTTTTCGAGTGAAATTTGGTTGACTCTGCTGCAATTTTAGGTTTCTTGCGTATTTGACGTTGTCGCTGTTGGATAATTTTAGCATGGTTGAATAAAATGTGTTCTTTCTGGATGCGGCCGTGATATCTTTGTAGTATAATTGAGGACATCAGTGTGCTCTGGGATTCATACGGTTTATATGTCAACTTTACTCCAACTATTAGTTAATTCTCCAAACTCCGAAGTGTTTAGTTGTGTGTTGTGTGGGCACGAATACAACACGATATGAGGGAAACACGGGGATGGGGACGCAACACCTATATTCGCCTGCCCGTGTTCGTGTACATGTACGACACGGCACAGCACCGACACGACATAGATATTTGGATTGTCCAGGGCCGGCCCATGGGTAAGTCAGACAAGACTTGGGGCTTGGGCAACCCCCCTTTGCATAGGGCAACCCCCAGGCTCAGCGTGATCCCAATAGAGGTCGGGGGTCGCGGGTAACCCTCCAGGATCTGCCTACAATAAGGGTCAAGGGGCAACCAAAACTAGCTCGGATAGGACAACCCACCCCCCGGGCCGGCCCTTTGTCCCTGCTTCCTAGGTTCAATATAATAGGCCATTCCGTCACTGATATGTTTTTTTATAAGCTTTCTGATGTTTTGAGTGGATTAATCTCCGGATAAGAGAATGACTTTCTTATTCCAGGTGAGCGTGTGTAAGTTCTTGGTACCCATGTTCGTGCCTGGAACTTTACTTTCTGTAAGTAAGGTTGAGAAATACGGTCGTTCAAGGCATTTCCTCTTTTCTTCCTAAAAACTCTTTGAGTGAAGATTGGTTGAATGGGAATTTTCAGGAAAGGCCCCCTTAATTTCCATTGTTAGCTAGAGTCCCCTCGAACATTTTAAATTCCAGTTGATATTCTTCACAGTTAATGGTAACTTTTCACCTTGGCTATTTCTCTTCATGTCTCCTTTGCAATTGGGTCGCGCCACCATCCTCTGATTAGCACTTTTTCCACTACTTTCCTGTAGCAGCTAACCGCCCTTGCACCCTTCCAGGTGAAGCAATCTATGGCAGGGTTCCACGATAATGCCATCAACAACCACATCCAAACCTTTGTCAGGAATCCTCCCATCCACCAATAGGCCAAGACTTCTTAGCCATTGTGTTCCATAATTTCTTATATACTTGCCAACTGCTAGGCCACCATGTACTCCGGAACTCCACCTTACTAACTTTGGAAAGGATAACAGCTTTTACAGTTTTTAGATCTTGTATCTCCTACATTCAGCACTTCCAAATGTTTAAGAGCCCTGCTCCCCTCATTATCTAGGAAAATTATGAATTTGGCTATTAAGCCTTCAGGAGCATAGCGAAGAATTATTTGTTCAAGAGATCTACATGACACATCAGAACTCTGGTTTTACATCTTAATCTCCCCGTCCAACCAGTTGAAAGTACAGTTCCTTTTTTACACTCTCGTCAGAAGTAAATAACTGTCGTATGTATAGCCCACTTGGGGAAGAGCGAGAGGAATGAGATACAAGTTCAGGGATAGCAGACAGTCCGTGGAGATGCAGGCTTTTATCATGGGCGATGGTTGTACAGGCTTCCTGCATGGCCATCGAGACAATAGGCTTCCGAGAAAGCTCGAAGGAGGTGATGGCAGGCTGCAGGAAGTTAATCTGTCACTGAATGAGTTTGCCGTCAGTGGTTAGTGGGGCCTGCAATAGGAGAAGCTGGACTTTGTACGTGTAACACTTTGACTGCGATAATGTTTTGGTAATGGAGATAGATATCCTTATAGAATATCATGGGGTTCTAAGCAAATAGTGAAAATTAAGGGACCTATACCTAAAGGGACTTCATCTAAAACCCCTGTTAAATTTATTTGCAAGTGCATCTGCAAAGCATGTTCATGAAAACCTTTTTTATTATAAACTCTATCATGTAAGTGAACCTTCTTATGTTTTGCTTTTACTTGTGAAGCCGGGCTGCTCAGAGGAGCTTGCAGGAATCGAATTCACAGAAGCACAACTTGTCCATATCAAGGTACATTCAAGTGTCTCTTTAGTCCTACAAGTGATCACCATATTTGCATATTCCTACATTGGATATCTGCTTTTATTTTACTTTTACTCTTTCTGATGTGTTTTCCAATGTTTGTATGGGGCATGATTACCTTACTGATTGCTTTACTATCCTCGTTAGAGGATACTTTAAAAGATCCTCGCTCGTTGTAGGATACTTTATAAGATCCAGTATACTGCAGTTATCTAATTATGCATGTTTCAGAATATTCTTGATTTTTATTGTCTGGCTGAGAAGACAATTCTCAGAGGTACTGCACTTGCTGAGATATAGTCAAGTTTGAAATTTTGGTACAAGACATGCTAATATTAATCTTTGATAGATTATCTTTCTTTGTAGATTATCAGTGCTGGGCTCTGGACTCAGGATTTAGATGACAAGGAGGTGGCGGGTGTCCATAAGCAGGGAAGTACGACAGAGAATTGTAAACTTCCAGATGCCAACGGAGAAAAAATGACAACTTTGACATCTAGATTATGGTCATATTGGATTAGTTCAGGTGAAAGGAGCAAACTGATTTTCAAACCCTGGAAAAATGATAAAGAAGTTATTGAACCTCCGACAGAAAATGTAGTCGACAGTAGCATAATGAAAGTCGTTCCAAATGAAGCTGAGGACCAAGTTCAAAAAGGTCTGCATCCAAGTATTCTTATATCTCCCAAAGAGTCATCTTGGGCAGCAATTATTTCTTTCATCCATAACTGGTGGATATATCTTTCTTCCTTCTGGAAAGATGCAGAGCAATTTACTATAAACAACAGTCAATTATGGGTAGGAAGCCTTAACAGAAGCACTAATCTAGTTCCATTTATATCTTTATCGTCATGAAATACATAACTCTGCAGAAACATTTTTTTCCTTTGTTCTGGCTGATATTTCATCTGGTTGATGATGATATAGGCAACCTATAGGAAATGGAGGTGTCAGTTGTTTTGATCTAAATATTTTTATTAATATCTTATAAGATGCCATTCTCCCATGCCTCTATGATTGAATTCTCTTCATATTACATGTTTTCTATGTTAAACTAGGATAAGCAGGAGTATTGGCATCCAAGGTAGGTACCATATGTACGTCCACCTAAAAATATAGTATTTGCTGGTTTTTTGAGACAAAGGATGGGATCAAGGAGATCCCAGCCATGTCCATTATAGTAAAGCACTGAATTCAGCAGTAAAGATAACAACCATGTCTAGTAAATAACTAGACAAAAAGTATTTGTTGAGAAGATGGAACCCGAATACGAGTGACTCATCAAGGTAGACAATTGAGTGTCGTCGGGAACATATTTGCCTCTATAAAGTCAGTTTCTCATAACCTTGTGTCACGCCCTGCTCCCGTAGGAGCGATCGTCCTCGCTAAGGCGTGATGCCGCACGGGCCTAGGTTGCGTCCGTGCAAGGCCAAGTCCAGAAACGGCCGATTTGAGCTAGGCTACAGAGTCGCACAGAGTGTCCCCATTTGCAGCGAAAAGTAAATGAACACAAGTAGAAGCGAATTCAAACTCTTTATTGATATTCAAGAAGTTTACAAGCGGCGCTAGGCCGAGTTTACAAGTCTCTCAAGCTCTCTCTCTCTGAAACATAAAATGCGTGCCAAATGGCTTACAACATGGAATGATTCATGACGATGTTCCAATACATTATGTCCTGTACATGGTGCTCCAGCTCCTTGCAACGCTCCAAGGCTCCAGAGATAGCTCCGCGCCTTAGCACGTTCGAGGGAAGCTCCGCACCCGATGACGTCTCATGCATCCTGCAAGCAGACTGTGGGGTTATCAGTACATTGTTATGCACTGGTGGGGAGGCTAGCTTGCCCATAATGCTTATTACCAGACACGTTCCATTTACTTTTGTGCACCATCTATCATTCATTGTCTTTCTAATCTTGCCTTAGGATCAGTTTCATGGCATATTCTATAACATACGTGTTGCCGAATTCAAGTGTCGCATGAAAATACATGCACGACTTACCCATACTTACCGTTCCGGCCTTCCCTGTCCAGAGTAAACCAAGTTAGTCAACAATTCACAAGTAGTAACTTAACGTGATTCATGTAAATATTCAATGTTAGGGGCGTGTCCCTGTCTCAGGTTCTAGCACGTCGTAGGCACGTCGTAGGCATGTTCTAGCACGTCGTAGGCATGTTCTAGCACGTCGTAGGCATGTTCAGAGTGTTACATTTCAAGCATGTTCAGGATGTTACAATTCCAGCATGTTCAGGACGTTACATTTCAAGCATGTTCAGGATGTTACATTTCAAGCATGTTCAGGATGTTACATTTCCAGCATGTTCAGGATGCACTTCATTTAGTTAACTTAGTTACTGTTTCAATGCAAGAACTTGCACGTGAATTGCCACCAGCATGTCCACTTAATCTACATGCATGGGTCGCTGGCATCACAAGCCATTTTGGACATATCACGTGGGCATTCTCACCTATCGAAGCGTGATGGCTGGTACACCTTGATAGTCTCTTGAAATGCCTGGCATTACGTCTCTTTGAGTGGCCGAGCCCCCACTCAAAGCAGCCCGTAAGTCCCATGTCTGATTCCGCCTAGGTCGGCCACGGTATTTTCCCCCATCGCCCGTGCCGCAGAATCCTTCCTCATGACGGTCACGGTATTCCCCCCATCGCCGTGCCGTTTGTCCACGACCATTTCGTATTGACTTGTCATTTAACTTAACGGCTGTCTTTAGCCATAATGCGTTATCGACCAGGTTGGCGTCCGTGCAGCGCGGGTAGCGAGCCCCGTTTCACGTGCCGTCATACCTGTCGCTAACGTCTTTCATGTCTTATCTTTTATTCACTCTTTCATTTCTTTCTTTCACTTGTTCGTTCATTCATTCATTTCTCACGTATTCATTCATTCATTATGCAACTCCTCGTGCGGGAGTCGCCTTGGCGACCCATCGGTCACGAAGTCTTTCAATGTTGCTATACTCTACTCGGAACGACTATGTCGATAGTCTTCCGTTTCATTGTTGTAACCCATTCATTGTTTCATCGTTGAACGCGTAAGGGACTTGAACGTAAGCTTGTGCCTTAGCACGAGCGTAGAGCGCGGTACGAGAGTTTCTATATTTGTCGAGTTCTTTTCCATGTTCTAAACAAGCATGCAAGATGGGATTATTCCCTTAGCTAGGTGCGTTGAGTCATTCATTTATTAGCATGCGCGCTGTTGACACCTAGTGATTCTAGCAATAGTATCCGTATTGTTATGTGTCTAGGCTAAGCAAAGACGGGTTCATCGGAGCCACCCACCTTAGCGATGTTCGCATCGGCCGAGCGATACTCCGAGCGCGCCTTTAAAAGTCTAAGTCTGGATTCGTCTTGACGGGCCAATGTAAGCCTTGCATCGATTCTTCATCAGGTCGATGCCAACTCTTCGGGTCGACGGCTCGTTTGAGTCGTTGCACTTGCCGTTTGAATCGGCGTTCCGCTAGGGCGGAGCGGGTCGTTACATAATACACCACTCAAAATAAGTCTCGTCCTCGAGACTTCCTGAGTGCAGGTCATCCTACCATTCCTTAACCCATGTCGTGTACGTAGCTTAGACAATTTCTATCGAATGGCTTTACCGTTCGATGGCATCGAACCATACTCGATACCTTCCATGTCCCGTGTCTGCATACGTTTGGTCGATTTTATTGAATAACTTTTCATTCATTTTTGAGTTGATGGTACTTATTCAATTCAAGTGTTTCTTCGTCTTGGTTGCTATTTCTTCGTGTCATGGGACTGAAATGGTCGCACGAGGCACGTTGTAATTCGTCAAATGCGCCGGTCGTAGGCTGAGGCAAACTCACTTTCGTTTGTCTCGGTCATCGAGATGACCCGATTCTCTTCTCAAGCGTTCTTGTCCACAAAATCAGTATATTTCTTCTTAGCGGGGTTGACGAAGTCTAAGTAATTTTCGTCCGATTCAAGACCAAGTATTGCACTATCATCGAGTATATCTTCCTATCAATGGTTCAATTCGTTATACCAACTTTTACTTGCACGATATCGATTCCATACCATTCACTTGTTTAAGGCTAATCTCGTCGTCGTTCACGCACACTCTGCCTACACGTTTCTTTGATTCCGAGCCACGCTCGTACTAGTATCATTCCTTTCTTTTAACACGATTTCGAGTTCTCGACACTCTTCCATTCCTCAAGTCATGCTTGAACTCAACGTATCACTTGGCTGGATCGTGCACGCATTTCAGGCGTCCCCAAAATACATGCATTCAGCCAAGCCGCATGATAGAGAATTCATCATTCTCACTCGAGTCGCATCGTGCACATACTCAGGCGTCCCTGAAATATATGCATGTCAGCCGAATCTCGTGAGCAGGATTTCCTATTCTTGCATCATTCAATCCATCCATGTCAATCCTCAAGATCAATCTTTTGATTGCAAACACTTAAAACAGGACGTCTCGCCTAACCGCTAGGCCATTTCTCAAGGCTAAGTCAATGTCAGGATTGGAATCATAGTTCCCCAACAATAATGCCAACACTGACCCCAATCCTAGGGTCAAACCAAAGTCGGTAGTACAGGATTTTCTATCCAAGCTCGCGTCACTCAGATTTCTAAACATCGAGCACGATCACCTATTCGCATCAATGCATTCGTTGCGCGTATTCGAATCCATTCAAATCACCAAGTCTAACCAATTCATGTATTCGATCACGAGGTCGTCTAGCTTTGACAATATGTTGCGCCCCAATCTCACGTGAGTCCGATTATCCACGGTGGTTCATGAATCACCACGCAACGCTCCCGTGGAATAATCATTCTCATCGGGGCTTAACTCTTGCTTGAGTCCAGACTAATTCATTCTCGATACGCGGATTGGACCTACTCAATCCTCAAGTTCGATCATCAAGCACGCTAAGTCATTCCCGAGTCCACCTTCGCGTCAAACCACAAGTCGAAACATACAAATTGCCACGCCAGGCTAGTTCAATCACCCCCGCTGTATGAATCACCATACTAGCGCTCACGCGGAGTGATCGCCCTAATCGGCGCGACGCATGTGCGAGGCTGTAGTTGCGCTCGCATAAGACAAGAACGTCAAGTTGTGGTTATCGACGAAGCAAATCCAACATTTCATTTCCATCCAAGTCAAGATCCAGTTCGATAGTCCGTTTATCATTCGTTCAACTAGAAAATCCTCGAGCCAAGTTTTTCTTTTCCTCGACACATTTCAACATCCCGAGTATAGCATCCACCGGAACAATGACATTTGCACGATCGTCATTTGCCGAGTCAGAGTACCCCCGAGTTATCGCATATCGATCTTTGATACGTCTCAATACCATCGACGATATGCGTAACCTGACGATCTTCCTTTGCAACCAATTTCGAGTCGTACGACTGATGCTATTGTCCGAACTGGATATTCCACAATTTTTCTCGATATTCAAGATCAAGTTCGATCGCTATTCCTCAAGCTCGTTTCAAGATCGTTGTTCAAAATTCAAGTCATATTTCATTTGAATCAATCCGAAATCGTACGTGCGATCCTTTAAGTTTCCTCGATCAAGACCATTCATTTTCATTCATCGTTCCGAATTATTTTCTAACACGCGTTGCTCATTCACAAGTTGTCCGAACGACATCTCGTTCGGGACACACGAAGTCACGATCAACTAAGCGTGACGCGTTCTAAGGCTTTGCGCGATACCATCGCCTCGCCGACATACTCGTTCTATCCGTAAACCATTTAGTCTCGCTCGAACAATTTCTATAACGTCCATACACCACTCAGGGTTCGAGCCACTCGACTAGTCGTCGACACTCATTCTTATTCTTCGATCAACACCACTCGGGTTCAAGTCATTCTATTTAATCCATAAGCACATTCGCATCATTTGCTAAGACATATTTCAGATTCGTTCGACGAATCTCTAGCGTAATCGCTCACGTCGTATCGACGCACTAAGTCATTCGCACTATTCCTCAAAATCCAAATCAATCTTCCGTGCACGCCGAAGCGTGAACTCGATAGCGTTCCTATCGATATACACTCTAAGTGTAGCTTCGTTCCTGACCGAGCGGTACTTGATATCGCTCGCAACTCGATTGAGCCAAAAGTCGAGGTGCGCGACACGCGGACTAAGTTGTGCCGCATAACCATCTCGTGCGGACTATATTTCGAGTTTGCACGCTCAATTGCTAAGGTCATCGTAGGACTAGTTAGGCATGCACGACATGTTAACTTTAGCACGTGTTTTCATTCAAGACAAGTTGACACCGTTCGGCACAAAGGCGTAGCGATGCATTCGATTGAATGCCTGAACGAGCTTTTGAAAATATTAGACTTATTGTATGGAACATTCCAAGGCACAATGAGAGAGAGCGTACACTTATTTTTCCAACGACGAGCTTTCAAAATTGAGAAATCGACGTGAAGTCCAAGGACGTAAAGCCGTGCTCTGATACCAATCTGTCACGCCCCGCTTCTGTAGGAGCGATTGTCCTCGCTAAGGCGTGATGCCGCACGGGCCTAGGTTGCGTCCTGCAAGGCCAAGTCCAGAAACGGCCGATTTGAGCTAGGCCACAGAGTCGTACAGAGTGTCCCCATTTGCAGCGGAAAGTAAATGAACACAAGTAGAAGCGAATTCAAACTCTTTATTGATATTCAAGAAGTTTATAAGCGGCGCTAGGCCGAGTTTACAAGTCTCTCAAGCTTTCTCTCTCTGAAACATAAAAGGCGTGCCAAATGGCTTACAACATGGAATGATTTATGACGATGTTCCAATACATTATGTCCTGTATATGGTGCTCCAGCTCCTTGCAATGCTCCAAGGCTCCAGAGATAGCTCCGCACCTTAGCACGTTCGAGGGAAGCTCCGCACCCGATGACGTCTCCTGCATCCTGTAAGCAGTGTTCTAAAAATCGGCCTAGGCGCCCACCTAGGCGCCCGCCCACCTAGGCGCCCGCCCACCGCACCGAAAACTCCCTAGGCGGTGGGCTAGGCGGCTAGGCGGGCCCTAGGCGGCGGATTTTTTGAATTTTTTGATTTTTTTTGATTTTGTTTTTTTGATTTTGTTTATTCTTAGTTGTATTTTGGATATTTGTTTGGGTTTTAAGATAGTATTTGGATTTTAGAACATTGAAATTTCAAATTTCAAAATTCAAAATTTCAAAATTTTCAAATTTTTTTTCTAGGCGGTCGCCTAGGCGGGCTAGGCGCTAGGCGGACCTCCGCCGCACCGAGTCCGCCTAGCGCTTTTTAGAACATTGCCTGCAAGCAGACTGTGGGGTTATCAGTACATTGTTATGCACTGGTGGGAGGCTAGCTCGCCCATAATACTATCATTACCAAACACGTTCCATTTACTTTTGTGCACCATCTATCATTCATTGTCTTTCTAATCTTGCCTTAGGATCAGTTTCATGGCATATTCTATAACCTATCTCGTGTTGCCGAATTCAAGTGTCGCATGAAAATACATGCACGACTTACCCATACTTACCGTTCCAGCCTTCCCTGTCAAGAGTAAACCAAGTTAGTCAACAATTCACAAGTAGTAACTTAACGTGATTCATGTAAATATTCAATGTTAGGGGCGTGTCCCTGTCTCAGGTTCTAGCACGTCGTAGGCACGTCGTAGGCATGTTCTAGCACGTCGTTGGCATGTTATAGCACGTCGTAGGCATGTTCAGAGTGTTACATTTCAAGCATGTTCAGGATGTTACAATTCCAGCATGTTCAGGATGTTACATTTCAAGCATGTTCAGGATGTTACATTTCCAGCATGTTCAGGATGTTACATTTCAAGCATGTTCAGGATGTTACATTTCTTGCATGTTCAGGAGGCACTTCATTTAGTTAACTTAGATTACTTGTTTCAATGCAAGGACTTGCACGTGGATTGCCACCAACATAGTCCACTTAATCTACATGCATGGGTCGCTGGCATCACAAGCCATTTTGGACATATCACGTGGGCATTCTCACCTATCGAAGCGTGATGGCTGGTACACCTTGATAGTCTCTTGAAATGCCTGGCATTACGTCTCTTTGAGTGGCCGAGCCCCCACTCAAAGCAGTTCGTAAGCCCCATGTCTGATTCCGCCTAGGCCGGCCACGGTATTCCCCCCCATCGCCCGTGCCGCAGAATCCTTCCTCATGACGGTCACGGTATTCCCCCCATCGTCCGTGCCGTTTGTCCACGACCATTTCGTATTGACTTGTCATTTAACTTAACGGCTGTCTTTAGCCATAATGCGTTATCGACCAGGTTGGCGTCCGTACAGCGCGGGTAGCGAGTCCCGTTGCACGTGCCCGTCATACCTGTCGCTAATGTCTTTCATGTCTTATCTTTTATTCACTCTTTCATTTCTTTCTTTCACTTGTTCGTTCATTCATTCATTTTTCAGTATTCATTCATTCATTCATTATGCAACTCCCCGTGCGGGAGTCGCCTTGGCGACCCATCGGTTCCGAAGTCTTTCAATGTTGCTATACTCTACTCGGAACGACTATGTCGATAGTCTTCCGTTTCATTGTTGTAACCCATTCATTGTTTCATTGTTGAACGCGTAAGGGACTTGAACGTAAGCTTGTGCCTTAGCATGAGCGTAGAGCGCGGTACGAGAGTTTCTATATTTGCCGAGTTCTTTTCCATGTTCTAAACAAGCATGCAAGATGGGATTATTCTCTTAGCTAGGTGCGTTGAGTCATTCATTTATTAGCATGCGCGGTGTTGACACCTAGCGATTCTAGCAATAGTATCCGTATTGTTATGTGTCTAGGCTAAGCAAAGACAGGTTCATCGGAGCCATCCACCTTAGCGATGTTCGTATCGGCCGAACGATACTCCGAGCGCGCCTTTAAAAGTCTAAGTCTGGATTCGTCTTGACGGGCCAATGTAAGCCTTGCATCGATTCTTCATCAGGTCGATGCCAACTCTTCGGGTCGACGGCTCGTTTGAGTCGTTGCACTTGCCGTTTGAATCGGCGTTCCGCTACGGAGCGGGTCGTTACACCTTGCCTCCATAATACAAGTTCCTCATAACACCATAGCACCATAGAGAATGTGGATGATGATCGAAACAACAAGAGAGTGCCCTTCAACAACTATTATAATCCGTTCAGTCCATATATGTATGTACTATCTGCTCATGAGGTTTTACTGCCCCTTCGTCTCTTATTTACGAAATGTATGCATAGAGTTAACATTCTTGTCATTTTGAAATTTGTTTTATGAATGCGTGTATGTTTTCGTACTATTGATTGCAATATATTATTTTGATATCAAAACATTTAAAAATTTATGAAGATGCTCTTAATCTTTGTTTGGTTGTAGATACCGAGAAAGGTTTAAGAAAGGAAATAGTAGAATGGATAGAAGAGCTAAATCTAAATTGCTCATGCTGAATTTCTATGCAAAGAAAATGGTTCTAGGTCCAAGTTTTTAGGATTTCTTTTCCAGCTAAATGTTTCGGCAATCTTCGACAACAAGAAGAAAACTAGCACAAAGCGAATGTTATATATATATATATATATATATATAACATGCAGGTGGCTGCGACCAGAGGACGAATTAGGGCTCATGGAGTTGGCTTGGGATACTGGAGTCTGGCAGCGAGAGGAAAGGGATAGCAGTCATCCCTTAGCGGCTCCACCGGCCGAAGACGTAGGGGGGTGGACAACCGTTGATCGTCGACGTCGGGGGAGGTTGCAAGGAAGGAGGGAAGGGGTGGCGGCCGAAACCAACTGGGTGTAAATGGATTTAGGGTGAGCGAAGGTCGAAAGTGTACCTCTGGCACTGACTCAGGGTCGCGGGGGCGGGGTGGTTCTGGTGGCGTGCTGAATCACCGGGGAGGGGAGGATGATGAACCCTAATGGAGTCAGAGGGTAGACGACACTCGGTAGAGGGGGACACAGGGCTGCGGAAGATGCCAGAAACAAGTGGCCGGTAAGAACAAAGGGAATTTGCTCCCCATAATTCCTGCTTTGGGGAGCATATGTTGAACCACAATACAAAAGGGAAGTCCTGGGCTGAGGTATGCCGACCAAGGGTATCTCAACCTACTACTGAAATGTTGTGCATGGAACTGAAGATTGTTAATGGTAGACGGGGCGCCCAATTCACAACATAAGATTTGGAGCACCTTGATTATCTACATACTGGGTGATAAACCATACTACGAACAAATCAGGGCCTACGCGAATCAAGTCTGGAGACCGAGGGCAGTATATAGATTTTCTTCCGCGACAATGGATTCTACTTGGTTCGATTCAGACTGCAAGAAGACGCAAAACACATCTTTCAGGGGGTCCATGGACTTTTTGTGGGCGTCTGATTATTCTCAACTAATGACACCCGGACGCTAAATGTGAACATGATCTCCTTCATACGGTCTCCATATAGAACTGTTTTCCAGGATTGCCCATTCAGTTTTGGAGTATTCCAATGTTGATGAAGCTTGCGAGCCTAATCGGGAAGCCTATTAAATCAGATGATGCTACGGCTATGAAAGCGAGACTTTCTTACGCTCGATTGTTCGTTGAGATCGAGGCCATCACTGAACTTCTGCGGTAAGTTGAATTTGAATTGCCAACTAGGGAAGTCCTGACGCAAGTAGTTGACTACGAGTGGGTGCCACATGTGTGTTGTTACAGCTTTGGACGTGATCAAATCGTGCTCGAGGGAGACCGTAGAAGATGACTATGAGGCAAGGACTAGCAATTGCCACCTGCCACTAGCATAGAACATAAAATCAACCGACAAATGGAGATGTGCTAATGGAGGCAGAGAACAATCCGCCAAGGGATATCGACCAAATTATGGTCACCCAAGTAGTGGTCTCATCTAGTGTACTGGGGAAGAGAGACACCAGGGAGAGGAAGAAAAATATGGATGGGCCCACTTTCGGATAGTCCCATACAGAGCTCAGAGTTCTGTGCAGACTAGAAACCAATCAACAGTTGCTACTAGAGGATGGGAAGCAGGTACTACTCCTAGCGCCATTCTAAGTTATACCAAAAAGAAGCGGCAAGCCACGTCAGAGACAACAATTGGGGATGGTATAAGTACGGATGATTCCAATAATGGTGGTATGGAAGAGCAAGACGTAGGATCTGAACTCTTAGCGCACCTGGCGGGGAGTTCAAGTGGAGTTCAAGGTACTGGTAACATACTTTAAAGTCAATCCTTGCATGGAACACTTGAGGTACTAACTTGTTGGATAGATGGAGGAAGATTAGAGCGGTAGCGAAGAAAGCACAAAGTTCAATTACTACTTTGCTGGAAATGAAAATAAAATAAGAACGGAAGATGACTAGAAGAACTCATAACTTCTGGTTACATACGCACATCTTAGTCAGAGTGATATGGCGCGAATTTGGATACTGTGGGACAATCTAACTTAGACGGGAGATATAATAGACAACTCGGATCATCTAATAACTTGAGTGTTCACTAATAAAGGAGGTTTCAAGATTATGTTCATGGGTGTATATGGCCACAATCACAGGTGTAAGGGAGATTATACATATAAGTGTGGTAGCTGAAACACAACTTTAACTTCCACTTCTTCTGGTTGGAGATTTCAATACAATGTTTAGGAGAAAATTGGGGGTCGTCGAGTCCCAAACTCTATACTCGATGATTTTCTATGGATGTCTTTTGCAATTCTGCCTCAAATGCCTGGAAAGGTCAGGGCATATATGACGTGGACCGATAGAGCTATCAATAATTTGATTGCTTGTCAGTTGGACAGAGCCATCAACAACAATCGCTGGTTTGACATAATGCCAGATTGCCAGAGGTAAAGGCGGAAGGGCTTGCGGCTTCCACCACCAACCACATGCCTATCCTCATGCGCCTAACGGAGCTATCTTCGATTGGTGGCCGACCATTTCGCTACAACGCGTGGCCCATGCTACCTGGGTACAAGGAGGCAAGGTTCTAAATGGCGGTAGGTAGGTGCGCAGCGGAGAGAGTCCGCCTACCGCCTAGGCGGTTGATATATTTTGAACATTTTCTTACTATTTTATCACCTTTTTTTTGTATAATATGCATATTTTAAAGGTGTTCCGTGCATAACTAAGTTGTAAAACGAAGATTTATGAAGTTTTAGTTTTGTAAAAGTGAACGATAGGCCCATAATACTTGCAAAACCTTTTGGCCAAAACATCTTGTTAGGTATTGTTCCGCCTAGGCGCCCACCTCCGTCGCCTCACCTCCGCCTACGTCGCCGAACCTTCATTGGCCGCCTACTCTACCGTCTACTGCAAAAGTGGTGCGGAGAGAGACCGCTTACCGCCGAGGCGCAGCCTAGACGACCGCCTCAACTGCTATTTAGAACACTGCAAGGAGGCGGGGTAGACGGTAATGGCTAATACCGTTTAGTTCAACAGCTCAAGGCAGTGAAGTGTTCCCTGAAGGCATGTAATCGTACTAGACCAAAAATGGTTATAGCCCAATGGGAAGCAGAGCTATAGGCGGTACAAGATCACATGCAAGCATACCTTCAAAACCTAGACCTGGCGCAAAAGGAGAAGGAGATATTGGAGGAGGTACGTTTTATTTCTTTGCAGGTGAAAATTCAACTGGCACAATATGCCAAATGCAATTGGCTGAAAGATGATGACATGTGTTCAATTTTTTATGATATAATACGGACGCGGCAACACAAGAACAACATTAGTAAACTCATTGACACAATGGGCGGAGATATTTCCTCTCCAAAGGACATTCAGACGGAGGGCCATCACATTATATGAGAATTTATACAACCAAGATGATTATCCTCGAATGTTCCTAGAATTCATATGCAAGAAGATAGTCATCTATTAATGGCTTCAATTACTATGGAGGAGTTGGAGGAGATGATGAAACATGGAGACCTGAATAAGTATCCTTGGTCGGATGGTTTTAACAGTAAATTGTACAAGACACATTGGGAAGAGTTGAAGAACCCCATTCCAAAACGAAATATTGCTTCGGGAGTTGAATCACACATTCCTCACTCTTATTCCGAAGAAAGAATGTGCTACATTGTTGAATGATTTTCGTCCCATTGCATGCTGCAATTTTTATACAAAATTCCATATTATGTGTCGTCATATGGAAAGAATCATGCAGGGGCTTTTTTTCCCCTCTAATCAAGCTGCATTTGTGAAAGGAAGGTCAATTACCGAAATAATTTGTTATCGCATGAAATGGTTAGGGGCTTTAACAACATTGGTGGAAACAAGGCTTGTATGAAGCTAGATCTCATTAAAGCTTATGACATGGTTAATCGCAAATTTGTTTGCCAATGGGTTTTGATAAAAATTGGGTGGATAAGGTGCACGAATGTGTTTCTACGCCAACTTTTTTGATTCTTATTGAGGGTCAACCATATGGATTTTTCTCCAGTAGTCCGGGTATGCAACAGGGGGATCTGCTATTCCCATATTTATTCACATTAGTCATGGAGTATTTACGTGTCTGATGGATGTGGCAGTGCACAAGAAGCAAATCATTCCGTTGTATAGAACAGTCACCCAATTGCGTCATACTTCATGGTTCCAACTAATAGGGGATTAACTGCCATTGCAAGTATTATGGCGGCTCCAACTCAATAGGAATAAGAGCAAGGTCTACTTCAATTTTCGCTGTCCAAATTAGGAGTTGAAAGACATTATCCAAGTCAATAAGGGACATCTACCGGTGAAATACTTGGGGTTACCGCTATCTCTAATTATGCTTGTGCCATTGATTGCCAAAACATAGTTAATTATTGTCCAGTGTAGAGTAGAAGGGTTGTAGAGTTAAAATTTATCATTTGAAGGTCGGACCAAACTTGTGCTCGGTCATCTCGACCATCACATTGTTCTGGCTCTAAGCATTAATGCTCCAAACGGCTACAATTAAGAAAGTGAAAAAATTGTGTGATGATCTAGTATGGCGTGGAGGTATACATGCCATTGCCTGGGCAGACTTATGTCGTCCAAGAGAAGGAGGAGGGGTCGGACTTTGTTCATTATTTGTTCTTCGGGATATAGCAGTTGGAATTTTATAGAAGGGTAATCTCTATGGACAAGATGGACTAGAAACTTATACTTAAAGGAAGCAAACTTCTGGGTTCAACCAATCAACAATAACTATTGTGTAATATATAAAACAATTATGCAACACAGAGAGAAGATCAAAATGGTGCTCACAAGGGTTATTAGCGATGGAGAGGACACAAACTTGTGGTTTGATCCGTGGCTACATCATCAAAGTATTGTTCAGACACTGAGATGACATACTTATACATTAATGGGATGTAATGAACATGTTTAATTCGACAAGAAATGTGGAGGGTGGAGGAGCATCCGGTGGGTAGATTGTATAGAGTAGACATTACATGTCTTCCAATAGACCATAGTCACCATACCAACGGTAATGACAAATGGGTTTGGGATGGTACATCACGGGGTAAGTTTGAATTCTACCGAGCTTTCGGACAATTTCGACGAACTAGAAAAATCCAACGTGCGAGTTTATTTGCATGAAAGAAATCTCGCGTAAAATGAAATTTATTATGCATAAAGCATTGACAGGAAGATTGTTAACATTGGATAGATTTGCCAGGTTTGGAGTACATATACGGGTGCAAAGCTGCTCATTGTGCCAGCAAGACAGTGAATCAATCAACCATTTTTTTTACTTGCCCGTTTGCTTGAGATATTTGGTTTGTACAAAGAAATAAGTTGGAGCTTAATCCCTCTAATGTCTAAGACATTAATACACAAATATAAGACATCTAATCAAAGGAGAAGAAGGGCCAGATGGTTCATGAGAGCTCGAAACCGATTATCGACATCTGTGTGGCATGCTTGGAGAGAAAGGAACCGCCACATTTTTTAGGGGTTGCGCACAACTCAAGTGGAAATCCTGAACAACATTGAGTTTTTTGTAATAAGTGTGAGTTATTAATTATGGCAGAGATGTACTTGTTCTAATCAGCGACAAAATTACATTTTTTTCAATATATATATATATATATATATATTTTATATATATATATATATATATATATATATATATATATATATATATATATAACACAATTACCAGTTCTATATATATATATATATATATGGAACTGGTAATTGTGTTACCGACTCCTGGCCCAAAGGCCTACAAACTCGGTCCAGAGGTCCGTTCCCATACTTGTATCTCACTGCATCAGGCTCGACCCTAAGGTCCGCACCAGCACTTGTATCTTACCGCATCCGGCCCGCACTCACATTTATTCTTCCACATGGAATTAAATGTGTTTCTTCCGTTGCTCGAATCTGCAACCTCTTGGGAGGATGTGCCTCACTCTAACCACTTGAGCTAGAGGTCATTGGCATATATATATATATATATATATATATATATATGAGTGCCAATGACCCCCTAGCCTAGTGGTAGCGGTGAGGCATGTGACTTGAGTGGTCAGGAGATCGATTCCCAGTGGGGAGCGCTCGACACAATTACCATTTCCAATATATATATACACACACACACCTGCCGCGGGAGACCCGTCGAACCCTGTCCCCCTGCACGATCGGATCGGGGGAGGGGGGGCTGCTCAATCCAACGGTCGAGGGGCGGACGGGGATCCCGATCCGGACCCATATATATATATATATATATATATATATATATATAGCCAATGACCTCTAGCCCAAGTAGGTAGAGTGAGGCATTCCCCCCCTCCCCCACCCCCAGAGATTGTGCAGATTCGAACAACGAGGGAAGCACTTTAAATTCTTTGATGTGAGAATTAAAGTGAGGTGGGTGCGGTGCAGCCTAGAGTGGCGGACGTGATGTGGTCTGTATAGGTGCAGGTGCTTGTGCGGTACGATGCAGTTGGAGGAGGCCTTCGGGCCATAATATGACCATAATCTGGCCTTCAGGCCGGGATGTAGCCTTCGGGCGGAGTTTGTAAGGCCTTCGGGATGTAGCCTTCGGGCGGAGTTTGTAAGGCAGTGATTGTAGGCCTTATAAATATAAGAGTTTGTATGGCCTTCGGGTTGTGATTGTAGGCCTTATAAATATAAATGGCTCATATCTTTAAATGAGCTATGACACGGTGGCAGTCCACATGGACCAATAAATCATGGATTCTTTTGAGGTATAAACAAAGAAAACAAGAAAATATTTAACTTACCCAAAATCAAAACAAATGAAAAAGAATTTTTTTAACTAACAACCAAAGAAACAAAGAAATAAGAGTCTATATATTCTCTCTCTCCATTCTTCTCTATTTCTTTCTCTATATTTTCAAATCTCTCTATTCTCTCTCCAATTCTTCTCTTTTTCTCCCTCTATATTTTTTCTCTTCAATCTCTAGTCATGGTTTATAGTGCCCATTATATGGATCATATGTATATATCAATTTGGTTGACTGTACTCTTCATCATTTATGTTATTCCGTGGCTTCTTAATCTGTTAGAATATTATAAATTCCACTGTCCTAGTTGGCCAAAATTTTCTATACTGAAATGAACTCTAAGGAAAGCTATTCGAACTATTTTCCGATAAAATTGTGAATTAGATGAACTACAAGGAGTGTTCAGTTTCTAATCATTCCTTGGCGTGCTTGATAAAATTATTGTGTTATATGTTTTATCCAAGAAGAAAGAAGAACGAATGAGGACTTTTTTTACTTTGCCATGGATCTTAGGAAGGACCAATACACACTTAATAGAAAGAGGAGACACTAGTTGAACATTGGAAGATACTCTTTCTACATTTAATATTAGTGTCTACATTTTATTTTGTTTTGTGGCCCTTATGTTTGCTATTACTTCTCTCGTTGTTTAGTATCATGGTGTCTCAACTCTTCAACAATCTGTCCTTCCTAGGCCCCTAGGGACCTGTTCTTATCAGCGAGTCAGAAGAATGTAAACCATGTCTCCGATGTCTCAGCCATGGTTTACACTGCCATTATAGGGGTCATGACAACATTCCTTTACACTATCATCGTTAGACTTTGGATTCTCCTTTACCCAATAAGGATGTATATCTCTGATTCTCGTCTTCATCTCAAACAAGTTGGAAATCCCCATAGAGAAACAGAAAATATAGAGGGAGAAAGAAGAACGGAAAGAGAGGATAAAGAGATTTGATAATACAATGGAAGAAAGAAGAACGGAGAGAAAAAATAGAGAGATCCTTATTCCTTTCTTTCTTTGGCTGTTAGTTAAAACTCTCCTTTTTAAAGTTGGTAATTTCAATATATTTTTTAAATTTTTTCTTATATCTCAAAAGAATCCATAATATCTTCTTCTTGTATGCTATTGGTCCATGTGGACTACCAGCGTGGCATAGGGCATGGCTCATTTAATGATATGAGCCATTCGCTCATATCTCGTTTTCATATATATATATATATATATATATATATATATATATATATATATATATATATATATATATATATATATATATGGTAAATGGAATATGAGCCATTTGCTCATATTACTACATGAGCCATGCACATGTGGACCAATAGGAATGGAAACATCCCATGTGCACTAGTACGCTCCATTACTATTGGTCCACATGTGCATTCCTATTGATCCACATGTGCATGACTCATGTAGGAATATGATGAGCCAGTGGCTTATATTCCGTTTACCCATATATATATATATATATATATATTTTTTTGGAAAAAGGGTAAATTTTATTCCAACATCTCAATAAGGTTACAACATAGTGATACAAGCCCAACTCAGGGGGACATTACTAGTACATCCGACTCAGTGTTATGAAGTATGCCCACCACTGGGGTGGATAGTCCCTCATAAATGCGCCGGTTCCTCTCCCTCCAGACATGCCAAACTGACGCAGCAAGTCTCAATCTAGCATGCCTAGCCCAGCTCTGCTCCTTGCCCCTGCAATCACCAATCCACTTAAGGATTTCTCTGAAGTCCCGCTCCCTGCCAACCCCTCCCAAGTGTCTCCGGCACTGCTCTGCCCAGATGCTCCATGCCACATGGCACTGAAAGAACAGGTGCCCAATAGATTCAGGCTCTGTCTCACACAAAACACACTCAGGCTCAGGAACAGAAACCCCGAACCGAAGCAATCTGTCCCGAGTAAGCAACCGGCCCATCACCAGTTTGTATGCAGACAATTGCATCTTCCTGGCGAGCCCCTTCCCCCAGACAAAGTCGTACTCCTCAATATCATCGAAGTGGGGGCGGACAAGGTCGTAGCAGCTGCTAAATCTGAACTCCCCAGCACCCTCCGAGCGGCCGGGAGGGGCCCACATCCAGACATCAGACAGTGCCGTAGGAGTGATCTGCACCTGTCTGATCTCCTCAACTAACGCAGCAGTGAATCGATACTCCTCAGGCCTCCAGATCCCACCACGTATGATGTGCCTACACGTCAGACCTCTGTATGCCACGCCGTCCCTCTGGGGCCCCAGAATCTCCAGGAGAGACTGACCTGAGATCCACGGATCGAGCCATAGATCCGTCTCCCCTCCCTCCCTCATCCTCCTCCGCAAGGCCGTCCGAAGAACAGGACGAGTCCTCAGGATATGCTTGAAAGACACAGAGAAGTTGTTGTCAATGTCACACACCCAGAAGTTTCTGCCCCGGAGATACCGACTAGTCATCCAGGCCGACCATAGAGAATCACCCTGAAGGAACCTCCATGCCAGCTTGATCTCCGCCGCCTTCCTGACAGAAACAAGTGATCGCAGACCCACACCTCCCTCTTTCCTAGGCCGACAGAGCTGCTCCCAGGAGATGGCATGTATCCCCCCATGCCAAATGAACTTGGCACAAATGCTCTCAATCTTTCTGATAGTAGCCAGAGGCACCATAATCGATTGGAGCCAGAACAGAGCAATAGCAGAAATGACTGAGCGTACCAGCTCAATACGCCCTCCAAACGAAAGGCCAGCCGCCTGCCAGCCCTCAACCCTCCTCTGTGCAAAATCCACCAGACTCTGACAGTCACGGTCCTTCGCGTATATATATATTGCCTCTACATATGAAAGCAAAGCAATAATTGAATCACATGCGATAGAATAGAGTTATTTTTTCTGCTATCTGCAATTCATATGACATCAAATTGATAGTTCTACTTATTATTTTTTGAGATAAAGTTCTATCTTGTAACAACTATATTAGTCTGAACACGGAAGTTTGAACTACAGAATGCTGCAGGCTGGAATGTGTTTCATGATATCTCAAAGAGGTTCAAAATGCTTTGTGTGGAACATCTTGACTCACTCATAGGTGACCGCTGATATTATTACATTGGACAACTCCTTTTCTGCGTCATGTTAATAGAAGTTATCACCAACTCTCCCCATGTTAATAAAAGTGGCAACCAACTCCCTCCTTTTCCTTGTAGCTGATTTTCATCTCCTTATAAATTATAATTATAATGCATTTTATTCCTGTGTCTTAATTTAGCAATGGCCCGTATTACGTTTTGGTTTTGTGACAACGTTTCTTTTCTGTATTGAGATGAGTCAGATCTGATAGTATGAATCTAACTCAAGAAATGACTTTTGAATGGACATCTTCGAAGCTAGCATGGCAGGGCGAACTTCACTTAAGAAGTTACGGAAAAAAATCTATGCCCCAACATTAAGAACTTGATAGCCTTCCTCAAATTTCCTTTTAGGCTTTCGCCTTGTTAAGCTGATCCTATTGACTGAAGAAAATGGCAAAAACTCACATAGCTCGCCTCAATATTGTACAACACATTCAATATTGTATGAACTCCTACAAGTTTTTTTTTTCTCTCAATATTTTGCTCATTCAAGACTTTCATTTTAGTTCATTGGCAATGGCTTGACAAAAGAAGCAAACCTTTCGAGGCGACTTATTTATATACTGTTGAAAAGGTTAGATACTTTCCCTTTAGTATTATACTCTTTTTTGGACAGCATATTTGTAGGCATTTCTGTTATCATTGTTCCTATGGGTAAAAGATGTCCTACCTGTTAGCTGTACATGTTATTGGGCGGGTTGGATGGTGCATTGAAGGTATTGTAAATTTGAAGAGAGCACCTTTTTCTTGTATTGGTTTTACAGGGATTTTTTATGCTGCCTGAATCAGCAAGATCTAGGCACAATATACGCACTGCCAATATTACAATTTCTGCCCAGAATTCCTGCTTTGGCAACAGGTTCTAATCAGCTATCCATTTGAGATCTTTAATCTGTTTTCTTATGCAAATGCATTATTCCATCATCTTAAAGTTAATGGTGCTAAAATGCTACAATAGGATGAGATTGCCTCACCTTTCTTTCAATTTTATAAGCATTAGGCGTTCATGCTGTAGACTCCGTCCATTCATGACATAGTACTACTGGAGCATCCCTTGGAGGCTTGGATATGTCAACACTTGTCAAACATAACTTTTGTAATATAGTATAATTTAGGTGTTTTTGAGACACTTGTTGGACATTTCCCCTTGGTCAAAATGTTGTAAAAACATGCTGTTTGCTTACATGGCTGGTGAGTGCCTGGATTCATGCTGTTGCCAGGCTAGGCTCCTCCAATAGTCTAATTAAAATTTGATAGCTTCTTTTTTCGAGATATAAATCTTTTCGACAAGGCGATGCATAATTCAGGTTTCCAACACACATCATTTGATCACCATATACTGCAAAACATGACATAAATCAATTTAGAAGTACTGTAGTCTTCAACATCGACATAACTATATAAATCTTGAATTACACTAGTTCACAACATTGACATGATACACTTGTCCTCGACATCGACATAGCTTGGTTAAGAATCATTGTTCTTTGATGCCTCACAAGTAACACTCAAAATACTCATTAAGTTCGAAGCTGGATCTGCCATAACTGCAAAGTGCAAACACCTCCGTAGTAGATTAGTTGTCATAGGTTGTCGATCGTGTTCCTCTGTATGCTCTGTTCACTATATAACATTAGAAAACATCATTAAATAAACTAATTACAGTATTACGCATACCCATTTTGACTATTCTCATGGAAAGGTTGTCACACAATCTGTATGATTGTATTATTGGCTTTTGTATCCCATCCTGAATAATATCAGAGCTGTGATTCTATCATGGCATTGCGATGCCATCCCGAATAATACCGTCAACTGATCTCAGTGTGGAATAGATCCATGTCAGCCCATACACACCCTAACCATTACTAATGAACATTAAGTAGGGCAAGGATATTTGTAACGGGAACTGAAGTTATACAACCATAGAAAGAATAACGACTGAGTGTTTTTGTCAAAAAATTGGAGGTGGCTTAATTGAAGATAAAGGTGAGACAACCGTTTAGATGGTTTGGAGTCTTTGGACATGTGCAACAGAGACCATTACATACACCTGTTAGGAGCAATAGACTATTAGTCAAAGGAGCTGCGAGAGATAGTGGCAGACCTAAGAGAACTTGGACTGAAGCTATAAAAAGTTATTGCTTGTGCTAACGAGAGGAAGGGAGAGGGGGGGGGGGGGGGGGGGGGGGGGGGGTAATGGCTGCTGGCCCTTAACCAAGCTGAATCAACGATGATTCATGTAACTGGCTAGCAGACCCGAGAATTTGAGATAAAATGAAGTTATACTACAAATTCCTGCCTGAAATACAAAATATTTTCATTCTTATCCAAAAGCTAGGTCTACTAACCTGACAATTGGCCACCTAGATTGTATGGAATGACCCCTCTCATCTCAATAGCTACCTTGGCTAGAAATTTGGCACCAACATAGAGGGTCGATGTTAGGTTGACAGCCCATCATAATGTCAAATCCTCTATGGAGCTTTGTTATGCTCCATAGCGATCCCATTCTGACCCTATTCTGGTGGGAAAGGCTTGGGTGATGATGATGAGACATTCCTCATACTTGAAGGTGAAAATAGCACAATCTGAGGAGAAAACCTCTGTTGAGCGACCTCTATTATCCTCCAAGTCCCAGTGCATGTGATCCATCCTCTTACATGTCCCCCATCTTCTATTGTCTCTTTGTTGGCTCCGTTGTCTTCTCTAGATTATATAGTTCTCGCATGTGAGTCTCAAAAAAGTTACGCAACTATGCAACCTATAACAAGAAGATACAAGCTCATTAACTAACAGGGTAAAATACCAAAATCTCCTCAAATTCAGAAATTGACATGAATAACCCCAATAACGACCTTATGCACCCCCTAGCAAGGTCTATTAAGCCCCCAAGGAAAAGGTCTTATTCCCTTAATCAAAAAAAGAAATAAAAAGAAATGAGAGACATTGTCAAAGGGAAGAAAATACGGTAATAGACAAACTTTATTTTATAATGTAATTGTCATTACTTCCTACTTAGTTCTACTATCTTGGTGCTGTTTCAAATTTAAAGCATCTCTATTCTACTTCTATACACATTTTCCTATACTTGGACCTTTTATTGGTTATCAGTGGATAATTTTACCTTCCACCTTTTGAGTGGTTATTCCATGTTCCTTTTTCTCATATAGTTAATTTGTGCCCGTTTTACTTGTAATGGAAGCCTTCGAATTATCTTTCCTTGTAAAATGTATCGCTGAGTGCTGGGCATACATTCTTGTTCTTTGTTACTAATGCCATTTAACTAGCTTGAAGAAAACACATATCTTTTGCAGGTGGCAGCGATTTCTTATTAGCAGTTTTGTTGGTTATGATACAATTATCATGAATAGCTTAATGAGTTCTCCAGGACAAGGTAAGTAATTTTCGTGAAGAAGAATATTATTTTCCATCATCTGTTCAGTCGGCAATGTGTGAGTGCGAGATAATTATGAAGTTGACTGTTAGGGTGTGTTTGGCAAGATATCTTCTCATGAACCTCTAGATTCTAGACCCATGAAACACCAACCATATTTTATTTAGTCTTGGCAATTGATTTCAAACATGGTGGATCGATTTCAAACATGGTGGGCACCCCTTTGGCACGTAACATTTCAGCAACAAGTTTCACTCCTTTTGGAGTTGTCTGTTGAAACCTCATGAAGCCTGTATTTTATTAAGAAAGTATTAAATTTGTTTCACTTCTCTCTCTTGGTTTCAATGAGTTCCAATTCAACTCCAAGCAAGCTTTGAAACCTATTGAAGCTCATAAAATAAGTACTTCTTGTTGATGCCAAATCAGTATGGATTTCGTTTTGCACCCAAGTTTCATGGTCTCGTGCAACCCCATGAACCCTAGTTATTTTGAGTTGAATTAGGTTTCTGCTTTACTTAAGGGTGCCTGATATTCTTTGCTTGTAAGACCTCACATATTTGTTGACATGTCTAGTTCAGATTATGGTTACTCGTGAGCTTAGAAAGTTACCATACGTGTTTTTTTTTCCTTTTTCTGATAAGGAGGTTTAGCTCTAAAAGAATCACGTTTCTATAACAATGCTTATATTGGTGCCTTTTGAAAAGTATTCCTAGGTACAGGTGACATAGGTCCATACTTTATAATTGCAAACATAATAAAACTAGGTCCCTTACTGGTTTTCCTTGTTTGATTGGCTGACAGGAGGTTTACTTTCCTTTAGAATTGCACAAAAGATTGTTTTTTTGGGAGAGCTCTTGTGTGTATTTGCTTATTTGAGTGCATAGCAAATTTAGCAAATTCTTTCAGGACAGTTTATTCCTTAGTTTGTAACTGTGCCTGCAGTGCCATATTTACCTGCAAGATAAGCAGAACACAAAAGCTGCCAATTCCAATTTATTCTGTCATTATTAAACTGTAAAAATTCATTGATTGTATATAATGTGCAACCAGTCACATTGCAGTTAGATTTTTGTGACATAGAGTCAATTGAGTCTTAAGCTCCAATAAGGATGAGCGATAAGATAGTAGTTAAATGACCTTCTAGGACTAGAGGTAGGCCTAAACGGATATGTATTGAGGTTTATAAGAAGGATATGTTTTTTGTTAGTGTTACATTACAGAGGACATGACCGTTAACACAATTGAATGGAAGGATTCAAACAGACGGGCCAAAATATTTGAGATAAAGGCTTTCTTGTTGTTGTCAAGTTAGTCTCAACTTAGTGTTGAGTTTAGTCGAATCAAGTTTGAGTCGAGTTTAGTTACTAAATTCCACATTTCTTTCATATTTGTATGTTTTTGTATTATTTTTATTTTATTATTTCTCTTTTGCATATAAGTTCCCAAATGTAGTTTATTTTTAGTAATATCCATCATATTTCATTAATTTCTAATAAGTCTCCCAAATCAACAAATCAACAAAAACTAGAGCACGAGTCCTCTGGTTAACTTAACCCATTTTTAAAGGACATTCCGTTAGTTTTAAGAGTACATTTTTTTTCTGGCCATTTTGTCCTTCTAATAATGAAGGCAAGGTTATCTTTTAACTAAACCATTTCTCATCCATTATTCATCATCACCAACCTCTTTCCACCTCTACTAAACTCTCGTCATCACCTTCCTCAAGCAAGGGACACTGTTTTCCTCTCCCTCTCTCTCTCTCTCTCTCTCTTCTTACAACCTTATTCCTCGACCTCCCTCCCCCTCTTCTACACATTTCTCTCTTCTCCTTATCTTCTCTTACTCCTTAACTAGTGGAAACTAAAATTACAAGGTGCAAATTTGAAACTTTTTTGAGGAAGTCATCATTTCCCCCAATGCACCATCAAACTATCAAAGCATGCTTCGTAGATGTTGATTTTGATGATCAAGGGTTTCTTGCAAATCCGCCATAATCATGGAAAATCCAGTGTAATCATGACATTTATTTTAGGGAAGTATGATATTAAGGTTTCCTTTTTTGAACGAGCGTTGGAAAAAAAAATTGAATGGGTTTTGTGGTTAATGGGGGAAAAATCGTCTGTTGGTTATGTTAACCCTTGGGTCGGGTTAAAATAGATCAAACTGAAACGGAGGGGACTACAACTTACATTTTCTGTTGGTTTGGGAAAATTATTAACAATTCATGAGATATGGGAGATTTTATTAAAAATATACTAGACTTGGGGGACTTGTATGCGAAAAACCCTATTGTATTTTATAGTTATAGGATTTTTTTGGGGAGAATCAATTCATTACATGGTTTTTCTGTGTCAGATAGGCAACAAAACTATCAACCAGCAGTTGATATACTGGAGTTAATTCATTGCTACTTAATGTGAATACCTTTGAACTACCTAACCTTCATGTTTAACCTTGTAACCTTTTGTAGAAATTCTGTACTGAAAGTCTATAATACATATTATTGTGTTTTGTCAAATTGGATAGAATAATATCAACATGATACATTTGTATAGTTTTGTTCCCAATTGTACACTTTGCTAGGCTTCTATCTAGAGTCTAGACAATGGTTTCTTTAACGTCGCGTCAAAAATATTTGACACAGTTCTATTAGCATTATGACAAAAGGTCAGTTGGCTGTGACGGCCAAGAATGGGAGAATCTTGTTTTGTTGTCTATCAAAGAGTGTGTCTTACTGGAGCAGCCTTATATTTTACTGTTCTCTACCTTCTTATATCAATTTTCTTGTATGAATTATGACTTGCTGCATTATATCAATAATGCTAAGGGGACACGAAAACTAAACCACATTTTGTTGACCACATGATGTGGCAACTTATGTGTTGATAACATTAATGCAGTGGTCCCACACGTGATCAACACATAGGATGCCACATCATTGATCATCAAATGTGGTCAGATTTTGGTGTCCCCCTAGCATTGTTCGCATTATATAGAAAGGTCATACTTGCTAATGCAACTGTGGATGTTTTGGCTGAATTTGATACAACATGAAGGCACCTAATATATTTTAATTAATTTAGCTGGGTTGGACGTTGTGAATCCAATTTTGCTTTGAGTTCCAATCTAAGCCCAAGTTGCAGAAAGCTTCCATGCAGATTATTCTCTTATTTGTCATACTCTGGAGTATGAATTCGAGCTCATTTCCAATCAAATGATTATTCTCCACTGAATCTATCCTTCACCCTTTTAACTTTTTGTTCGGATGAGTATCCAATATAATGAGCTTACTTTATGCTTGTGAATTAAAGTTTGTTATTTATAACTCTTTGCAGGTTATCTATATAACTTCCAGACAAAGGAATTTCATGATCTTAGTTATGGGCATGAAGCATCAGAAGGCCCTGCAAGATTTGGAGGTTTGTCAGATTGCTGATTTTCTTACAACATTATCCTGTTACTTGCTGCCTTTGAATTTACTACCGCTCTTTGATGAGTCTTTATCAGTAAACTTTTTCTAGCATTCATCTTTTTCTTAGTACTTAATATGGGTCCCTGTATCATTGTATTAATTGTATGTGTGCAGAATAGATCAAGTATTTAAGCTGAACAAAATTGCCGGTTATTTACTTATACTTACTACCTTTGGTGTTTGGAGAAATGAGCTAGCTTCCCTAAGGATATAGGCATCCTGAAAGGTGTTAACAGCTTGGTTTGTCGACACTGTTCCAGCCGAAATCTTTACAGTTTTGTCTAATTCTAAAGGCTGCATAAAAATTTATTCCATGAAAACTACAAGTGTTCCTTGAGGGAATTGTCTTACAGATTGGGCAGCTTCATGTTTAACGTCTCAAAAAATAGAACCCTTTGCTGCACCATCAAGTCTCTTTATGATCACATAGACAATAGCTTGCAATTTCTTTGTTATGGAATTTATAGATACATGAAGCGTATCTTCTTGTGGAGATAATACACAATATATTTCCCTGGTAACAAGACAAAATTAAGAAATTCTTAATCATGTAGAAATAGTAGAATCAAGAGTAGAAATTGGGTCGAAGCGGTACACTGCGAACTAATTTTTACCACATTGGAAAATAAGTGAAGCTACCACAGATGAATGTTTTTAGTATTGTGGTATCATGTTTGTCAGCCCATATTTAATCTGATCTCAGTTTAGAAGTGATAGGTAGTATTTCTTTGGAGAAAAAAGATTGTTAGGGTTTGATACCTATCATACCTTGAGTAAAGCTATATATCTAACTTCTTGTATGTTCAACATCAGGAATTTCTTGTATCTGGAGGCTCAAAGTTTATGATTGATAGTAACTACTGATTAAGAAATATGCCCTTACAAAATTTTGCATTTTGATGGCTCAAGTGTACAAGGACAAAATGCCATACTTATGTGTTTATTAGTAAATAGTGGGAAATACAATTGTTTGGAAAGCCTCCTTTGTCTGAAGGGATGGCTCCTCTTTGGGCAATATATTTTTACATAACACTTTGCTGAGGGGAATTTGATGTTCGTCCCCTCTGTAGATATCTATAATGATGTTAGCTGTAGAAATAGTAACTATAGGGGAAGGAGGATTGAAGGAATTGTATTGTTCTCCACTCGGGTATGAATTTGTGAACTTCTTTATGTGATTTTTGAACTTGTAATTAACTCTCGAATACTCGAATCCACTGTTAGTGAATTCATTTGTTCTAAACAAATATTTTCCATGATGAGGTACTTCAGAACTGTAGCAACTTGGTTATGGAAATTCACAATCACTATCATTTCCTATCATTTCAATGTCATTAAACATGTTTATTAGTGAATTGGAATCCTTTTGTGATGTTGGAAAGAAGCTTACAAGAAAAACAAGAGTCTTTTACTTGCACGAATCCTTATATTACACTCTGCTTACCTGAATTCACCATTTAGGTAACATTCCACGACCTGGGAATGCCGATTCTTGAACACGTGTTCCACAACCCGGGAACACGTTCCAAACGTGGAACTTCCGATGAATTGAAACATGGAACATCTCGGCAAGTGAATACTTCATGTATTTACTTTAGTTTCAGCAGAGTGTTTAAGGGAAGATAATGTAGTTTTTTTTTTTTTTTTTGGATAAAGTTTTTAGAGCCCGAGACTTGCTACTTCTTTTTGAAAATACATTGTTAGGTTAGTTATGAATTTTTGATGATGCTATATTTTGGTACTTGATTAATTTTGAATCTTAAATAAACATTATAGATTATATACATATTTGTTCCTTAAAAACATTCCAGAGCCATGTTCAAGAAAAACGTAAAATACATAATGAAGAAGCTATGGGTCCGATCATGGGGCCCGGCCGGGACTGCAGCAACAGCCACCCAGCCATCCCAGCGGGGGACTCGAACCTAGGACCTCCCCTAGGTGAGTCCCCCGCTCTAGCCACTTGAGCTAGAGCCCATATATATATATATATTTATTTATTTATATAACTGAATTCATTTTTTTTATTTAAGCAGTACTTAAGGTTTATATATATATATATATATATATATATATATATATATATAGAGGAGGGATCCGCATCCCCTCATTTTTTGCATCCCCAAGTTAACAACCGTTGGATGTACTTTAAGTCATCTAATCTTAACCGTTAAATCAATGGTTAAGATTAGATGACTTAAAGCACCATCCAACGGTGTGAGTAGGGGGGATGCTTGGGGATGCAAAAAGTGTGGGGATGCCTATCCTTCCTCATATATATATATATATATATATATATATATATATATATATATATATATAACTGAATTCATTTTTTATTATTTAAGCAGTACTTAAGGTGATTTCAGATAAATGCAGAAGAAAAGCTGAATAGGAATATTAGGAAGTGACATGTTGAAGAGCTAGTAAACGGAATCAGCTGCTTGAGTATTTAACAACCATCATTTAAGTTTATTCAGACACAAGTATATCTTTGTTTAAACATAAAAATGGATGTAATTCATGAACCATATCCTGCATTTGTACAATATCAAACTACAAAGTATTCAAATACAAAAGCATCATAAGTAAACTTTGGTGTTCAAAAGTAACACATTTTCAATAAACTAGTTCCCATAATCCAGATGATACTAAAAAAACTGGAGGGGTGTGATTGTTTTTGTTGGAGGAGGGTCCATGATTGTGATCAGAGGTGAAGAAACCACCATAGGAGGAGGCGAGGCTGTAATCTTCTTCAACGTTGGATGAGATGTTGTGGTTCTGGTCAGAGAAAGGGCTATAACTTCCATTGGAGAGGAGAGGATCGGCGTCAGATGGTAAGAGGGCTTATTGCCATCACTATATGAGGGGTTGTGATGGTGGTTACCGAGGAGGAGATGTCGTCGTCGTCTTTAGAGTAGAGGTAAGACCGGAGCGAGTGGAATGGGCGTGGTTGGAGAATGTCCACTAACCCCTGCCTAGGTGTACTCCTTGCACAATCAAATCCTTTGACTGATAGCATATAGCTCTTAACTGCTGCTTCATCGGTCTCTAACTCTCTATATCACGTCCAAAGCAAAACCATTTTGGCTATAATGGTTTAACTGTTGCATCTGTTGTAAAGAATCCTATAATGGCTAAATGCTGTGCTTAAAAATAACTGTATCTGCATAGAGCCAAGTTTTACCTGCCTTATCGATGACCTTGATTCTTTATCAGGTAGTTTACACTGATTAAACTCATAGGATCTTGACAGGAGCCTGGTGTTATGTTCTTGTGCTGAATAGCTCCTTATGTCGGTGGGTTGTCTAATATGATTTTAACTTTTGTCCCTGCAGACTACTTTGTGACTAAATGTGGTGTGCTTATAATGTCACTGTTTGTTTTCTTCACTACTACCATGTCAGTGTCATTTACCCTGAGAGAAACACAAGCTCGCATGCTTAGGTTTACAGGTTTGCCCACTTCCATTGGATATAATTTTTGGACGATAACTCATGATGCCATGACTGTTACTTTCTAATAGGCTAAGGCATTTTCTCCCCTTGCATTACTGCAGTTCAGCTCCAGCACCATGCTCGTCACCAACTTCCAACATTCCAGTTGATTTTTGTGCATGTAATTGAATCTCTAGTTTTTGTCCCCGTAAGTGCATCTTCTAAATAAGTTGCATGAATTTCAAGGCCACGTTTATCCTTGCATATTTACCTCCTAGCAAATACATTTGATGGCTATTGCAGATTATGATAGGCATCCTGTTTTTCTTGTTTGAGTTCTATGATGACCAGTTACTTGCATTCCTGGTCTTAACTCTTGTTTGGCTATGCGAACTCTTCACGATGATGAGGTACTTGTTTTTTTTTTTTTTTTTTTACCAAGAGTATCATGTTAATGTTTCGTTATAACCTAAGCCACAGGATTTTGTATGGGTTCTGTTCTAATTAGCAAAGAAGTCTTAATAACTAATTTTGAACAGGATCAAACAATTTCTGCAATTGGAGCTCATTTAAAATTGCACCACTCAAAGCTAGCATCCTTTTCTCTTGAGCAAGTTGGCATTGTTATCTTAACCTGATTGGAATATTAGACCTGAATTATCGTCCTCTTCAGACAATTGTACATTCAGAATTGCTGAATCTGCCTGACTACTATATGCTAAAACAATGATTTCGCATCTGACCATGGTTACTTTGCAGTGTGCGCACATCTATCTCTATGCAGTTTTTTCCTCGCTTCTTCTTGCTCTATTTTCTGGTGTTCCACATCTACTTCTTTTCTTATGCCTATGGTATGTTATTTTCTTTCAAGCACTAGCTAATATTGTCTGATGAATTGCTGGCTTTCTTAATTTGTTTTGAGAAGAGACATGCAACTTTTGTGTCCATCTTTAACTGCTCCAGGGTTTACTTATCTGGCGTTCTCAGCAACTACAGCTTTCATGCAACACTTGCTTCTATATTTCTGGAATCGCTTTGAGGTAACTTTTCAAATCCCAATCTTTAGATCATTCGTACACTGTGTTTCTTTACTGAAAAATGAAGAAAGGTGAGACTAAACGGAAATGACAATTGTCAACAGTCGTAAATAGTATATATTTCACCTATAACCTATAATATCTTTAGCTTTTAAATTCCAGCTTGATTGTATTCCAGCTAATTGTCCATTTGTTCTACTTGCCAGCTGCCTTCTAGATTCTATGGCAAGTATCAGCTCCTAATTATAGTCGTCTTCACTAGGAAGTTCGCAACAACTCACAGTGAGTTGATGTCAGTGTGTATAACTTGATCAACCCGTAAATGGATATTTTTCAACAGAGTGTCATGCTCGACACTTGAACCTGTTCTGATGGAAAAAGTTCTTATTTACTTTATCTACTTGAAGCTTTCTTGTGATGATGGTTTCTGTTCGACTGCTAGTCTGGTACAAGTACATTCATTTGCAGTTCTTTGTATAGTCCTTCAAAATACTACAGATGCTTCGTAGCTCATATAAAGCCTATCTGCAACGAGTCGTGTAGAATTACTGAGCCCTTCCTTTCCCTTTTGAACTAATTTAGTACTGTTATTAGGCCCACTAACACCTGCTATTCATTGGGTCATTTTAGGTCCCAGCCTACCTGCTACTATTCTGCATTTGAACTTCTTTCCCTTGCCTGATAGCACGCTGGTTGGATATGTTCTATTTGTATTTTGTTGAGCTATCGGACTCATTTAACTCTTTCTAGTGCTATGCAGGTCCCAGCCTTGCAGAGATTTTTGAGGATCCGAGGTCAGCAGCAGCAGCATGCCAATGTTCAGATCACATCATCCACCATCTACACCTCGACCTTGCACATTGCTAGAGTTAACGTGAGAAACTCAAACATGGTCAACAGTGAGCTGGTATCTGGACCTCAACTCTCACGGCCTGATCATGCTAGACCTGATACCGGAACCCAGGAACAAACAGCAAGGGACAACTCAGTGAGCAGCCCTCTTGATTTTCCAGATTCGAATCCTCAACAGACAGGAACAGCTCCTAGGCCCAGCTTGCTCAACCCATTTGCTTCTTTCCTGCTTTGGTTATTAGGAGGTGCTTCTTCCGATGGCATAGTCTCCTTCTTCGCCATGCTCAGAGATGTGTTGGACCAAGGTCAAGCTTACGAAGAACCACCAGTGCGAGTAAATGAACTGCCAGTGCATCATGAAGGTGAATCACCACGTGAGACACCACACCAATGACGACCTCCTTTCTAACGGAAACAAAATATGCTCCTGCATTAGAAACTCGGGAAAAGGGGAAAGAAAGAAAAAGCAGAGTTTTTACAGATTGTGGTATACTATGTCATTGATCAGTACATATTTTGTTTATCGTTGTTTTCCTTTTCTTTTTTTCCTCATTAACATGTAATTCAAACCCATAAAATCCGAACCTGGCACCGACAGCTTACAAAGCATATGTGCAATATTATCTTCATATTGTGTCTCAATCTTCGATATGGTTATTGAAAATGTTTTGTTGCTGGTTCTGGAGCATGAGAAGTATGCATGCTCAATGCTGGAGTTTGTTCCCTCTGAAGATTGTAGATTGTTCACTTTGAGATCACTTGATGAATAAACGGAATCTCCAAAGACTCCAAATTTATTTAATTTTTTTGTTATAGATGTGCAGAAGGAATTTATTTTCTATATAATTCTCTCTCTTTTTTTTTTTTTGTTGTTGGCTAAAGGGAAGGTGCCAGAAGATCATCTCAAAGGAATCTTGGCATTTGTTTTCAGAAGAGTTCCTCAACCAAAAGCAAAACAAATGGAAGAATATGAAAGCTTGGTTGTTCCTGTGGTATGAATTATTTATTTATACGTTTATTTATAATTAACACGTACATGGACCATAGTGATTGTTGCACGAGCTCAGCAAACCTGATGATGATTGTAACTTTGTAGCATCTTTGAAGTAAATTTTTTTTCTCAACTCCCTCAAACCTTGCATAATTTTGATAGTAACCCACGACATCTTTAAATGTGGTTTTTGTTCCCACTCTTGTCGTACTCCCCAAAAATATGCAACTCCTATCGAGTTGGGTTAGGATATTGGTAGGATTCACAAGGAACCCTATCAATTTGTTAGCCACAAGATTTGAATCTCACAGTATATCCTATACTAGCAGTATGAGATCGGTTCTCAATGAATTTTAGTGATTTAGAGTGTTTTTGGTTTGCAACCAAGTGGAGTCAAGTAGGAAAATAATTCATAAAAAAAACTGTTTTGAAATGAGTTTTTGAAGTAGTATATTTCGTTGCAAGTCTTTTGTCTTTTGGAAGTGTTACTTCGAGCATTTTATTCATTTGGTAGTATGTAAGTAACATGATTTATAGTATGGATTTGTGCAAGTCACTTTGTAATTAGTGAGTGTTAACTAAAAAAATTGTTTAGTCTCACTTGTATAACATCGAACTTGAAATAGAATATTTCATATTTCATATCTATATTTTTTAGGGAACAAATCCACATTAAATCATAAATAAAAAGTGATATTCATATTTCACTTGTAACTAAAAAGAAAAGATAAAAGTGTAGCAAAAAAAAATTAACTTTTACTTTTTTTTTTTTTTTTTTTTGAAATCACACGCACACACACAATTAACTTTTACTTGTTAACAATCAAACACACAAATCCAAACCGCTATACCTGTATGGGATGGGATGGGATGGGATAGGTTATGTTGTTCCTAAATACCGTGTTTCAAATCTGTTCCCCCTCACATAAAAATGTGGGTTCCATCAGTTTTATAAAAAAAATAACACTCACAACTAATAATCCAAACCACTATACTTGTATGGGATGGGATATGTTGTTCCCAAATATCATGTTCCAAATCGGTTCCCTCTTACATAAAGATTTGGGTTCCATCAGTTTTATAAAAAAAAATAACACTCACAACTGATGGAATCCATGCACATATTTATGTGAAAGGGAACATGTTTGGTATATCGTGTTTGGAGACAACAGATCCCATCATTTTTGGTAGTAGTCTGGTAAATATTCCACTACACGTGTTAACCTTTGAGTAAAAAAGATGAACATTTTCACCAATTTTGGTGGGTAAACAAAAGGGATATTTAGTAATAGGGGCTCACATGATAGTTGAAATTAGGATTTGGGTTTCCAAAATGTTCGACGTTAGTCTTTGAAACTTAAAATCACCATTTACTTGCGTACGTGAACAGTGATCTTAAGACTCAAACACTAACTTCGAATATTTTTGAGATTCAAACCCTAATAATATTAATAACTATTATGTGTACTAAGTAAAACCCTAAACAGAAACGTACTCCCATATGGATGGATATATGATGATATCAACTGTGGGGACTGGGCCTCAGCTCACCACAGCCATGCATGACTTTCCAAGAAAATCTCGTCAGTACACCAAAACCACACTCCCTCCACCAATCCCCCACTCCCAAACTCCCCCCACCTTATCCCTCTCCACCACCACCTTATCTCCCCCTTCCCTTCAAACTCAACAACCAAGTAGACTAGTAGAGTGAAGAGGAAGAAGAAGAGAGAATTAAGCACAACAACAATGGCCACACTCTCCTCCATTCCTTCCACAGCCATCAGCAAGCCCCTCAGCCCTGCCAAGCCCAAGCACCACCACTTCCCGAAGCCCCGTCTCTCGGTCTCTTGCTCCTCCGCGCCTCCTCAAGAGCAAGACCCTTCCTCCTCCCTCAAGACCTTCTCCGCCGCCGCCGCCCTCTCCTCCATCCTCCTCTCCTCCGCCTGCGCCTTCCCCCCTCCCCCCGCCTCCGCCGACATCGCCGGCCTCACCCCGTGCAAGGAGTCCAAGGCCTTCGCCAAGCGCGAGAAGCAGTCCCTGAAGAAGCTCGACTCCTCCCTCAAGCTCTACGCGCCCGACTCCGCGCCCGCGCTCGCCATCAAGGCCACCATGGAGAAGACCAAGAAGCGGTTCGAGAACTACGGCAAGTTCGGCCTCCTCTGCGGCTCGGACGGCCTCCCGCACCTGATCGTCAGCGGGGACCAGAGGCACTGGGGCGAGTTCATCACCCCGGGACTGCTCTTCCTGTACATCGCTGGCTGGATCGGGTGGGTCGGGAGGAGCTACCTCATCGCCATAAGGGGGGAGAAGAAGCCCACCCAGAAGGAGATCATCATCGACGTCCCCCTCGCCAGCGGCCTGCTCTTCAGGGGCTTCATCTGGCCCGTCGCGGCTTACCGGGAGCTGATCAACGGGGAGCTCGTTGTCCCTGACAAGGATGTCAGCACCTGGGGCTGACCACCTGATCGACCTACCTCAAAGGTTATATTATCTATATATCACATGCAATTCTTATCAGCCAAAATATTTCAAATTGTTGGGTTGTATCTCGTTTCCGGTTGAGTGCCCAAATGGGGGGGTGACAATGGAGTTGGTAATTTAGTCTCACGTCGGTTAGGAGGTGGGATCATGTGGTGTAGATAATTGAGATTGGTTCAGGCTTTACACGAGAATTCTCCTTTAAGGCATATGAGCCCAATTCAATATCGCACCTCATGGTCCAACTCCGATTCGGATCACACCGCGTTCGCAACAAGTGGTATCAGAGCCCGTGTTTACGGGAGAATTCGCAACACAAATGAACTATGTATTATCTTTCTTTCTTTAGGCTAAATTATCATAATCATATCTCAACTATAGCACTTCCACGTTTTTGGCACCTTAATTTTTTATTGTTCAATTTTGATACTCCAACTTGCTAGTTTAAAGCATCCTTCGTCAATTTAGAACACTTCAGAGGAATATAAGTATTTAAATTATGCTTTTGTACTACAAGATATCCTTTCGAAGTAGTCCCGATGTGCTTTAAAACTGACGAAATGTGCTTCAAAAGAGCAATTTATAAAGTTGGAGTGCCAAAATCGGACAGTGGTGAAAGTTAAGGTGTGAAAAACATCCAAGAACTTATAGTTTGGAGACATTAGGTAATTTCGCCTCTTTCTTTATTATTATCGATAGATTAGGATGTGTTTTTCTATTTTGATAGGGTTATAGTAAACATATACGTTACATAGGGAGATTGCATATAACAAAGTTTACTGGAGGAATAGAATAGAGCTAGGTTGCACAGACACAGATGTGACACAGTAAGAACATATTGAACATGGTGTGTTGTAGTATATTTTGGAGTGTCCGAATCATGTTCAGCACGACATGATCTTGCTTCACAGTCAACCCCAGAAGATTCAGGATTTCCTTGTCTTCTGGCGTGATAAACTCCACATTTCCATATGTACCTACAAATGAAGGTTTCCACTTCAACAAGTATTGAGTTGGAGTTCACTCTTTACAAAACAAAAAAAAAATGATGCATTCATTCCAAAAGGTGCCTAACCAAACTGCTTATTCAAGGATTTTCCATGTTTAAGATACATTGAACTCTTATACAAACAACATGAATTGGAGGTTCATCTGTGTGATTCTCAGTATCATTATGGTACTTTCATACATATATGCAGGGCCGACCCAGGGGTAAGCCAGACAAGACTTCGGATTTGGACAACCCCCCTCTACTTGGGGCAACCCCAGTCTCGGCATGACCCCACAATAGGTCCTGGTCGCGGACGACCCTCCAAGATCGGCCCACAATAAGATTCAAGAGAGACAACCAAAACTAGCTATGGATAGGACAACCCAACCCCGTGGGCCGGCTCTGTATATATATGCATTGCCACCCCACTCATAGCCGGATTAGATTAATCTGTTTCAATGATATTCTTGGTCAATTTGTTACAAAAAAGCATAACATCTGGTTAACTTTGTGCATTATGTGTAAACTACTAAACTTCAATCAAGAACCTACTGAGCATCTGCTGATTGTACTCGTCTCTCTCTTTAATGTTGCAGTTGAGTTTGGAAGGAGGGGATTGGTAGACTTCACAGGGATTGGCAGATGAGAAAGATTGTGGAAGACCCTCTTGTTTGTATTTATAATGTACCTTAAATATTTTTATAAAGGCAACTGATCTTTTTTTTTCCTACTGTATTATTTTTTTGCAAATATCTTCGTTCTTTTGAAGAAATCGTGTTAATACTCAAGTTTGCAGAGGATCGAAGAACAGTTTTCGCGCATATGAACAATTTAGCCAAAGTATAGTTGTACATAAGTGAAACTTTCTTCTACCAAAACTCAGACGAGAGATTAAATTACACTACAAAAAAATAGGCTTTTAGCGACGGCGGGATCCGTCGCTAAAAGTCGTTTTTCCGTCGCTAAAGCCAAATAGCGACATATCAGCGATGGAAATGGTTTGTCGGGAAATCACGTGTCGCTAATTTAAATCAGTCGCTAGTTTGTTGGAAATAGCGACTGATTAGTGACACATTTAGCGACACGCTATTTATTGGAAAATGCGACGTAATAGCGACGGAAACTCTGTCGCTATAGTTACCGACGAACTACCGACGTCGCAGCGGTGTAATTTAGCATGAGAGTAGCGACGGACTAGCGACGGAAAATTACGTCGCTAAGATGTTTTCGATACGCTTTTGGTGTCGGACAGGAATATAGCAACGGAATAGTAAGTAAAATTTACGTCGCTATTCAGTCGCTATACTGGAATATAATATTTTCCATAACCTTAGCGACGGAAACTACAGTCGCTATTCCGTAGGGAGCCTGCAAAGTAAAATTTTCAAACATGTAGCGACGGAAAAATCGTCGCTGTTCTGTCGCTAGCCTGCAATGTTCCAGGTTTTTTGTCGCTGTTCCGTCGCCATTCCGTCGCTAAATACAATATTGCATGTCAGTATTTGTGTTTCCTGCACTCCACATCCCTGTTGACAGTTACACACACAATATACAGTCATATAAACAGTTTTCAAATACAATATCAGTATTCGTATTTCCAGCAGTCCTTATCCCTGTCGACAGTTTTACAGTAGGCACACGTATCAGTATTTGTGTTTCCTGCAAATTCTCAGTTTCATGCACACGTATCCCAAATGTTTTAACATACACACATATCCAAAATTAACTTCATACACACATACGAATAATGTTTTAATATAAGAAATATTAATACACATATCCAAAATATTTTAATACAAGAAAGTACTGGTACAGTAAATTTAGGTCGTCGGACGTGATGGAAATCTCTCGGCGGGTATGATGAAGACCTCTCGGCAAACTTAATAAAGATCCAAGCTGCAAACGTGAACGTCGACCTCTCGGCGCCATAGAAAAATTTGAAAGAAATAATAAGTGATGATGTGTTAAAAATAAAAACTATTGTCATGTCATTATACTAATGGAACTCGTATATTAAATTAAAACGTACGTACTAGTCTGATTCATCTTCCCAAGAGTCTTCTGAATCATCGCTTGATTCCGAAGTGTCTTCTTCTGCTTCTTCATTTTCACTATCACTATGATCTTCATCTTCATCTTCCAATACTTCTTCCTCAACATCTTCCAACTCTTCATCAACGTTAACCTCCATAACGTCATCTACCGCAACCTCTATATCTTCTAAATCTTCTTCCTCAACACCAGCCAAACTTATATATGTTGGTTGAGGCTTGACCACCTCTTCCTCTTGGTAGGCTACATCCCCAACATTATATGTATTTCTTGCTTTGGTTTTGCATACAGCCCACCAATTCAGGGTACTGCGCCGTCAGCTAGGATAACTCGTATAGTACACTTGAACGGTTTGACTAGCCAACACAAATGGTTCAAAACCTCCATATCTTTTTCCATGTTTTGTATCAACAAAGCCAAATTATTTGTCAATCTTCCATCCTTGCTTGGGTGTTGTGTCGAACCAACGAAATTTAAAAAGCACAATCTTCGTATCAACAGAATATTCAATCTCTACGACATCTCTTACAACACCGTAGTAGTCGAATTCGGGATCGGCATCGTAGACTGAGGCTCTCACACAAACTCCCGAATTTTGGTATAATTAGCCTCCTCATCGACAAATGAATGATTGATAGGCTTATCAGTAGTTCTAAAGTTAAAGCCATTGATTGTATATCCGTTCCAACACTTCGCCTTCTTGCTCGGTCCAATAGCAATTGCTCTTAGCCCCTTGTTCTGCAACTGTGTACCAGGACGGAAGACCTAGTGTGGGTAGTATCAGAAAAGTCATTAGACAAAGTGTGGGTAGTAACATATCAAATTTAGAATGGCTAATGATTATAATCCTTACATAATTTCGGAACCACGACGGAAACTTCATATCGACCTCTCTAGCAAGATCATCATCATCAATATCAGGTTTTTCCATTCTAATCTCAGCTCTAAAAGTACTGTAATAATAGGAAGAAACATTAGCGCACTTTTAAATATCGAATTTAGAATGACTAAATGATGTTGCTTACTTTTCAATATCTTTCATCTCTTGGATACCGCTATTGAGGCATATATACCGATATGCGGCTTCAAACTCATCGTCATCCAACCACCGTAATTTAGTCGCACTTGTCGGCTTGCCCCCCATATTGAAGATTGTACGGATCCCTTCGTTCGATGCATTGATATCACCCTCATCATTCCTCGACGCTCTATTTCGATTTATTCGGACATGAGTATCGAAGTAGATCGAACAGAAGTTAGAAACCACCTCAATGATGTACGCTACGTATATTGAAGCTTCTACATGAGCCTTATTGCCTACTTTCTTCTGCAGATGACCTAGATATCTATAAGAAATATATTGAATATTAGAATTATTTAATAAAAAAATTACAAATTAGAAGATTATTTTATACCTCTCAAATGGGTACATCTATCGATAATGGACGGGAGCACCGACACGTGCTTCGTATGCAAGATGAATCGGCAAATGTTCCATACTATCAAAGAAGCCGGGAGGGAACACCCTTTCTAACTTGCACAACGTTACTACAACTTTCTCCTCAAGTTCTAGCATATGTTGCACCGTCAACTTACTTGAACACAAATCTCTAAAAAAATAGATAATTCGGCCAGCGGAGTCCACACATGAGAAGGTAGCATCTCTCTAAAAGCGATAGGAAGTAATCGCTCCATGAAAACGTGAAAATTATGACTCTTCATCCCTATCAACCTGCGTTCGTTGATATCGACACATCTCTCCAGATTCGATACGTAACCGTTAGGAAATCTCAACTTTGAAATCCATTTACATACTATCAGTTTATCATCTCTACTCAATGTAAATGGTGCTGGAGGCTTCACCCAGTTACCATTGGACCTTTGTGACATATGCAACTCTGGACACTTGCAAATAATTTCTAAGTCCTTCCTTGCTTTAATATTGTCTTTCGTTTTCCCCTTAATATCCATCACAGTATTAAATATGTTGTCAAATATTTTTTTTCCAATATGCATGACATCAAGATTGTTTCTTATGAGATTGTCCGGCCAACAAGACAAATCCCAAAAGATACTCTGTTTCGTCCAATTGTGATATTGTCCGAAGCCTTCAATGTGATGGCCCGATCCCGGATTTTCCATGACAGTCGGTAAATCTCGAACCTCTTTCCAAATTACATCTCCCGTTAATCTCAACGGGGGAAGAGATACTTCCCGTTTACCAGCCCTGAAGTCATCTCTGTTCCTTCTCCACGAATGTGACGAAGGAAGAAACTGGCGGTGGCAATAAAAAAACACGCCTTTCCTCCATTCTGAAGGCGGAATGCCTTACTCTTCCCCATGCATATCGGACATGACATAATACCATGAGTACTCCACCCCGATAACATCCTGTAAGCTAAAAAATCGTTGATGGTCCACATGAGCATTGCCCTCATCTGAAAGTTCTGCTCCATCGATATATCAAACGTCTGGACGCCAAACTGCCATAATTGTTTCAACTCGTCCGCCAACGGTTGCAAGTAGATATCGATGTTCTTCTTTGAATTTCTAGGACTGGGTATGATAATTGTGAGGAACATGTAAGGAGTTTTCAGGCACATCCACGGTGGTAGATTGTACGGGGTCAAAATTACCGGCCAACAAGAGTATTGCGTCTCCGACTGTCCGAATGGAGTGAATCCATCAGAACATAAAGCCAATCGAACATTCGTAGGCTTCGCAGCAAAATCAGGATGACACCGATCAAAATGCATCCATGCTTCTCCATCGGCATGATGAGATAATTCTCCTTCATCCATCTTCCGTTCTTTTTTATGCCATGTCATGTGTTGTGCAGTATTTGCAGACATATACATCCTCTGCAGCCTCTTTGTGATTGGCAAGAACTGTATGTACTTGTACGGGCGCATCCGCGTCCGAGCAATTGATTTTCTTTTGCCCCGGATTGGCTTGTACCGGTCCTCGTCACAGAAAATGCATTTGTCTTTATCACTATTCTCCTTGTAGTATAGCATGCAACCATTTTGACAGCAGTTTATCTTCTGGTAACCCAATCCGAGTTTCCGTATCATCATCTTCGACTTGTAGAAGCTTTCAGGCAAATCATTTGATCCTTTTGGCAACAACTCTCTTACAAGCTGAATTATCCGGTCATAGCATTCTTGCGGTAAGTTAAAATCAGATTTAAGGTTCAACAGCCGCATCACCACCGACAATACCAAATGAGAATCACAACCCGGATATAACGGAGTATCAGCATGCTTGAACATATCGTAGAACTCCTTTGCATCAGGATTCGGATCCTCACGTGCCACAACAAAATCTAATACCATCTCACGTGCCAAGTTTGTTGGTTGTCGATATTCAAAATGATCTCCGAGAGTAGAATCTCTCACCTCGGTATTGAAGGACTGAGATTGCGAAGCCGGAGATTCTCCTTGATTAATCCACACGTTGTAGTTTGGTATGAAACCCTTCTTGTAAATGTGCTCTCTCACGAGTGACACCTCTCTAAATGGTATATTCTTACATTTGACACAAGGGCACTTTATGCGCCTTCCGTCCATGAAATCGGCATGGCTACTGCATATATGAGAAATTACTTGACGCCCTCCTTGAAATCGTCCGTCAAGCCAATCATACTCTTATGTTGCCGATTGTACATCCACGAACGGTCAAGTAAGTATCGACTCATTGTTTTAATCCACGTGAATGATTCTGCACCAAGAATTAAGATGCTATATATCACTTGGTATCATAAAACAAACCTAGTATAACTTAGTATGACGTACCCCTCACGTACATTCACTCATAAAACAAACCTAGTATAATTAAGTATCACGTTGATACTCAAGTATCAAATTGATACTCAAGTATATATCGCATTGATCAATCAATTACCTTAGTAATCTAAAACTACTACACCTATTTATTTCGTGTCCGTGTCCCGTCAAATTTCTAAAACTATTATATCGATAAATTTCTATTTATCTACTATACCCACTACTATACAGATAAATTTCAAACACGAAATTGAAATTGAAATCTTAGAACATGTTGAGAAAACACAAACAAAGCATAAATAAAAATAAATATAAATTAGGGTTTAGGATTTCGGACCTTGAAGAGGTTGGTCACGGAGAGGATCTCGGAGAAGGGGGGACGTCGGAGGGGGGGCGCCGGAGGGGTAGACACCAGAGGGGGTGGTCGCCGGAGGGGGGGTCGCCGGAGGGGGGTACGACGGAGGAGGAGAAGAGGGAGGGTGTATGGGGTTTCAAAGGAGGAGAAGAGGGGGGACGAAGTGGGGGGCACGCCGGAGGGAGGTGGTCACGGGAGGTGGGGGCTCGACGGAGGAGGAGAAGAGGGGGTGGTTAGGGGGTTCGATCGGAGGAGGAGAAGATGGAGGGCGCCGGAGTGGGGGAGGGCGCCGGAGGGGGCCGCAGTCGGGGGGGGGGGGGTGATCGCCGTTCGGGGCGGGGGGATAGAGGGGAGGAGAGAGAAGGATTTTGAGAGTGAGAGAGAGATTGGGAAATTTTTAAAATTTAAGTAACTTTCGAATTTTCACAGCAAATTAGCGACAAAAATTTTCCGTCGCTACGCCGTTGCTACATGGAAATATCATTAAGTAGTCGCTCGTTAGTCGCTACCTTTATGAAAAAAATTTAGAATAAAAATTAATCCTTCCATTTCGACATTTACAGCAGCTTAGCGACGTATATATCTGTCGCTAATCAGTCGGTTGACATATTCCGTCGCTAAATGGTCGTCGATCCGTCGCTAAACTTATAAAAAATTTAAGTGAAAAAATTCATCGCCCGTAAGTCGCTTGTCGGTCGCTAATTGGCGACTGCTTACGTCGTCTCTAATTTTCAGTCGCTATTTGCCTGTATTTTGGTAGTGTTACCAATACTGCACACAGAATGAGCATGGTATCATCTTACTGGGGTAAGAATTCACATGAACATTTTAGTGTTAAAATTTGGTTTTCGAATCGATTAACATAACAAAATCTCATCAAAAGCTTCTCATGAATGCTAAAATGATATGTGTGTGCCTGCACATTGCAATTTTTACTTGCTTAGATAGAGCCGCAACAAGTAAAGCTTGGAGTTTATAGTTTTTGTCATGATTGTGTTCGTTATCCGGGAACTGCAAGTAGAACTGCATGCAACTTAGTAAGCAAAGTTTCTTGCTAGGGGTATAGTGCAGTTGAGCCGCACGATGGTGTGATAAAGAATTTCTCTTGGGTTCCTGAACAAGCGTGGCTTTTCCCTTCTGATACCTTGTCGGTGTTGTTATCCAACATACTTTGATAACATTGCCATTTCCATAGCCAAACCAAAGATTGATTATGGATAGACTTGGCGATTGAAGGAAAGGTTGACAACATGAGTTTTGTCGGGGTTAGTATTTTTAAATAATCATGTACCAGTATTCCATTTTAGAACAAATTTTATGTATTTGGTTCATCATTTATTGAATGATACACATGATATGGTGCGTTAGTCCAAGTGGAAAGTGTAATGGGAGTTTTCCAATAGACAAGGATGCAAAATGACAATTTCGTCGGCGCTCTTTGCATGTTGGGTAGCCTAGCGAGTAGCCTCGCAGGAGCACCGCGTGTGTAGTCTAGCAGGTTGCCTCGCAAGGATGTTGCATGCGTAACCACGAGAATAGCTTATGGCCAAGGTTGCAAATCTCAAAAGACTGGTTGTTACATCCATTAATTCAGGAGTTACTTCTTATTCAATGTTCCATTGTTACAAGTCCTTCAAGAGTCATAACAGTGGACTATAGCGGTTCATACTACTTCTATAGCGGTTCATATTGCTTCTAACCTTCATAGGGGTTTAAACCACTTCAAATATTTATAGCGGTTTATTCTTTCGTTTTAAAACCAAATTCTGGTTTAGTCATTTAAACTTGTTTTTGTACAACAATCTCAAAGTAAGATTCCTAGTAATACACAAAGTTTGCACTTCATTAACATTGAGGTCGAAACTAGAAATAAGATCAAAATAGACTTCTTGTTGAAACAATTTTCTAAGGCAAACATGACCCAAAATGTAGATAAGAAGCAACATTAAAGGCCTACTTTTAAAAAAGGAAGTACTTCAAGAAACTAAATGTGAAAAAGTCCAGGGAAGAAGTGGTATACTACAATTGTGACAAGAATTGTGTCTACAAAAGAAACTACAAGTTCAAGCTAAACTAAAGGAACATGAAGATGAGCTTAACCTAGTTGTTATGGTTTTATAAGTAGACAAGTCTGCAATTGGCACTGAATGGTGGGTAGGCACTGGAGCCTTCTGTCATGTGTGTTTTTATCAAACATCTGCAACTTATAAATCTTCGTTCAAGAAAGTGACTATATATAGAAAAGAAGACTCAAGCTGAAGTGAAGGGAGTTGGGACTGTGGTGTCGAAGCTGCTTCAGAGAAGTCACTTGCTCTACGAAACGTGAAACATGTGTCTATTGTCACTAAGAATCTGGTCTTTGGAAGTCCCATATGTAATGTTGGTCTGAGAATGGACATCAACAGTGGTCAAATGATGATGTCTTACAAAGGTGTCAAGCCCCGAATCCGGAATATGGAGAGCATGGATATGACATGGCCAAAGTACCCTATCACCCCACAATATGGTAACAGTTGTACAAGATGTCACCACCACTTTCTAGAGCAAAAGATATTTTGGTCATTTGTGAATATTAGAATTATTTTGAATTTTTATTATTTAATATTGGGCTAATTGATATGTTAGGCCTTAACCTAGAATTGCCCTAATCCAGATGTTGATCATGAACCTAGAGGCTCAATTAGTAGAATTAAGAAAGTAATGCAAGCCCTAGAATATTTAGATATTATGTTAGGAGTAAGATATTTGTCTAACCTAAGATATTTGTAAGAAACCCTAATTTACATGGGCCTTTACCTAGAAAGCCTTGATTTCAACCATAGGAAGCCCAATTACTTGAATTGGACCATGCCCTAACCCTAGGCAACCCTTGGTCGGCCACAATGTTATGCCCCGATTCGGAGAATCGTTCGCTTTCGCTTGGATTCACGCCGAATTGTTCGTCCTCGCTAAGGCGTGATGCCGTACAAGTCTGGAATTGCACTTGTACAAGGCGTACTCGTGTTTCTTTTATAAAAGAGATATTTTGAATAGATATTCACAGCAAGTTAACAAAGAAGTTAGACAACACATATATGATATGTAAGCTATTTATTGATATCTTTGAAACGAAAAACATAAGGCTCTCAAACAGCCGAGATGAAATGCCAAACTTGGCTACAACTTGCAAAAATATTGAAATGAGATACAACTTAGTCCATACATCATATCCCTTTATTAATAATGCAGCAATAACCACCTTCAGCAAAATGCCTTCTTCTTCAAGTAGAAACTTCAAGAACGTATGAAGCTTCTAAAGAGTCAGACAACAAGTCTTCAGCGTCTAAGATTATCCACGAGATTTCTGGCACCTGTGGAGACGAGGGTCAGTACATTGCCACATATGTACTGGTGAGCGACCGTAACCAATCTCACCATAAATCAACAGTAGTCAATTACATAAATGTTCACTATTGTTTGTGATCTTTCTATCTTTGCCTTAGGGTCCATTAACAATTCATATACGATAAGAAATATAAGAAGCACACAGTGATGTTAGAAACATAAGAAATTCATGTTATTCTAACAATAGGAATTCATATTGATCACAAATTTGGTAAATTTTACCCACGGTCGATAGCCATCCCTGTATATATCTATGAATACCACTTACTCTTGCCTGCATAAGACATTGTTAGCTATGACACCTGTCTATATGAAGGTCACTGGCGACACACCATCTTGGACCGTCTTACTGGTTTAACGGCGTCCTTGCAGTGCAGGTAGCTAGCCCCACTGCAAGTCCCGTATACCGATGCCAGTACGTCAGCATCAATCCTTGTTCCCCCTAGGACGAACCAGGTCCATGGCCGTGGATTACCGTTCTGGGAACTACCTTGTATACAAGTTGTCCATGACCATGCACGCAATGCAACTTAACTAATAAGAGACATAACATGCATGATAATAACATCTTCCACACATAAGTCATAGTTCTCATTTCATCTTACCATCTTTCCATCTTACCATCTTACTTTGAGTCATAGGCTCGTATAATCATTCATCCAACCGAGGGACTATTCATTAGTGTTATCAATCTTTCAAACCAAAGTCCGATATACTTACCGCCCAATACTTGGGTCTTTGCATCACCTGTTCAACAATTCATATTGCAATATACAAGCATCATTTTATTTGCAACATAAGCCTAGCCATGTGATAATTTATCTTTCATTATCTTTCCGAGTTATTAGTAGGCATCTTTTATTAAGTACCGAACGCAATAACAAGTCTACCATTGTTAAGCACAAAGATTAAGAATCGTCGAAGGATCAAAGCCACTCACTTCTTGGTGAATTGCCGAGAGAAAGAGGTATTTCACGCAACGTCAAGCTCGATTCACTGCGTTAGCACCTGCATTGGCACCAACGTCTGGTCAGCATACTTCTTCTCTTTCTCTCAGTGATTCGATATGAAATGCATAGACAGTGAAAGTAAATCCATGAAAACATTCATCGAAAACAATCACGAAAATGCACACAAAAGCCAACAGCAAAAGCGACATCGAAAACTAGCAGGGCAACGGTCTCGGGGCAAGCGACTCTTATATAGAACTCTTCCTCCAAGATGCGCGCTACTGCATCTTGGCATTATTTCAAAAGAGTCCAATCCATAACGAGGAAAGGATCTCAATTCATTATCCCGCAATCCTGGTAAAGTTTCTCCAATTCTCATTCGATTCGGCCATTCGACCGCTAGCCCGTTCCGTGCTCCACAACGGAATTTAGGACATTACATATTAATACACTAACAAAAAGTTCCGTCCCCGAAAGTTAAATACAAACCCACCTAGATCGAATAACGAAGGAAACTTTTCCTTCATATACGCTTCAAGTTCCTAAGTCGACTCCTCGACGGAATGGTTTCGCCAAAGCACTCGAACCAAAGAAACAACTCGATTCCGTAAAACTTTTTCCTATCCAAAATCTGCACGGGCTCCTCCACATAAGACAAGTCATCTCTTAGTCCTAACTGACCGAAGTCTACCACATGGCTTGAATCATGTACATACTTCCGTAGTTGGGAAACATGGAAGATATCGTGCACTCCATCCAATGTCGGTGGTAACACGATCTGATAGGCAACTGGGCCGACTCGCTTAAGGATTTCAAATGGGCCAACAAATCTCGGCCTTAATTTTCCTTTCGTACCGAATCGTATAACTCCGTGCATCGGTGATACTTTCAAAAAATGTGATCGTCCACCATAAATTCCAATGGTCGTCGATGAGTATCCACATAACTCTTCTGTCGACTTTGTGCCACAAGTAACTTCTTCTGAATCATGCGGACCTTCTCGATGGCTGTAATGACCCGCTCCGCCCTAGCGGAATGCCGATTCAAACGGCAAGTGCAACGACTCAAACGAGCCGTCGACCTGATGAAGAATCGATACAAGACTTACATTGGCCCGTCAAGAGGAATCCATACTTAGACTTTCAAAGGCGCGCTCGGAGTATCTCTCGGCCGATGCGAACATTGCTAAGGTGGGTGGCTCCGATGAACCCGTCTTTGCTTAGCCTAGACACATAATAATACGGACACTATTGCTAGAATCGCTAGGCGATAACACCGCGTATGCTAATAAATGACTCAATGCACCTAGCTAAGGGAATAATCCCATCTTGTATGCTTGTATAGAATATGGAAAAGAACATAAAAAAATGTGAGAACTCTCGCACCGCACTCTACACTCGTGCTAAGGCACAAGCTTACATTCAAGTTTCCTATGCGATCAACAATAAAACAAATAAAAGGTTTACAACAAAGAAACGAAAGACTATCGACATAGTCGTTCCGAGTAGAGTATAGCAACATTGGAAGACTTCGTGACCGATGGGTTGCCAAGGCGACTCCCGCACGGGGAGTTGCATAATGAATAGATGAATGAACGAATAAGTGAATGAATGAATGAATGAACGAATAAGTGAATGAATGAATGAACGAATAAGTGAATGAATGAATCAAAGAATGAATGAATACGTGAAGAATGAATGAATGTACGAACAAGTGAAAGAAAGAAATGAAAGAGTGAATAAAAGATAAGAAGGAAAGAATGGTTAGCGACAGATATGACGGGCACGTGCAACGGGGCTCGCTACCTGCGCTGCACGGACGCCAACCTGGTCGATAACGTATTATGGCTCAGAAACAGCCTATGGCTCAAAGACAGTCGTTAAGTTAAATGATAAGTTAATACGAAATGGTCGTTGACAAACGGCACGGACGATGGGGAGGGAATACCGTGGCCGTAAAGAAGAAGGATTCCGCAGCATGATCGATGGAGGGGTATATCATGGCCGGCCTAGGTGGAATTAAAACATGGGACTTACGGGCTGCTTTGAGTGGGGGGTCGGCCACTCAAGGAGACGTAAGGCCAGGTATTTCAAGAGACTATCAAGGTGTACCAGCCATCACGCTTCGATAGGTGAGAATGCCAAAGAGAATAACTCCAAAATGGCTTGTAATGCCAGCGACCCATGCATGTAGATTAAGTGAGCTATGCTGGTAGCAATCCACGTGCAAGTCCTTGCATTGAAACAAGTAGTCTAAGTTAACTAAATGAAGTGCCTTCTAAACATGCTTGAAATGTAACACACCAAATGATAAAGAGTACTTCATGCTAATGAGTTAGAGAACGTGCCTACGACGTGCTAGAACCTGAGGCAGGGACACGCACTTGACATTGAAAGTTTATATTGAATTGTTGACTAACTTGGTTTACTTTAGACAGGGAAGGCCGGACGGTAAGTTTGGGTAAGTCGTGCATGCATTTCCATGCACATACTTGAATTTGGCAACACGGGATAGGTTATGAAATATGCCATGAAACTGATCCTAAGGCAAGATTAGAAAGACAATGAATGATAGACGGTGCACAAAAGTAAATATAACGTGTTTGGTAATGATAGCATTATGGGCGAGCTAGCCTCTCCACCAGTGATAACAATGTACTGATAACCCCACAGATTGCTTGCAGGAAGCAGGAGACGTCGTCGGGTGCGGAGCTTTCCTCGAACGTGCTAAGGCGCGGAGCTAACTCTGGAGCCTTGGAGCGTTGCAAGGAGCTGAAGCACCGTATACAGGACATAATGTATCAGAACATCGCCATGAATCATTCCATGTTGTAAGCCACTTGTCACGCCTTTTATGTTCAGAGAGAGAGAGAGAGCTTGAGAGACTTATAAACTCGGCCTAGCGCCGCTTGTAAACTTCTTAAATATCAATAAAGAGTTTGAATTCGCTTCAATTTGTGTTCATTTACTTTCCTTTGCAAATGGGGACACTTTGTGCGACTCTGTAGCCTAGCTCAAATTGGCCGTTTCTGGGATTAGCCTTGCACGGGCGCAACCTAGGCCCGTGCGGCATCACGCCTTAGCGAGGACGATTGCTCCTATAGGAGCGGGGCGTGACAGATTGGTATCAGGGCACGGCTTTACGTCCTTGGACTTCATTTCAATTTTTTCAGTTTTGAAAGCTCGGTTTTGAAACCAAAGAAGTGTACGCTCTCTCTCATTGTGCCTTGGGATGTTCCATACAATAAGTCTAATACTTTCAAAAGCTCGTACAAGTACTCGGTTGAACGGAATCGATAGGCGAAGGCCTTTGTGCCAAACCACGACGGACTTAAGTCGAAAGAAAACTAAAATGCTAGAAGTTAGCAAACGTAAAGCGTGCTTGAATAACCTTACGCTGAAAATAGCGAACGAGTACACGAGACCAAAGTATAGTTCGAACGGGATGGTTATGCACGCAGCCTTTTGGCTAAGTTGTGCGGAGTATCGCGCACCTAGACCTTATGGTATAAACGAGTTGCGAGCGAGATCGATTATCGCTCAAACGAGAATATGTGAGCGTGCAAACTCAAATATAGTCCGTACGGGATAGCTATGCACACGGCCTTTTGGCTAAGTTGTGCCTCGTATCGCGTACCTCGACTTTTTGGTGCAATAGAGTTACGAGCGATATCAAGTACCGCTCGGTCAAGAACGAAGCCACACTTAGAGTGTATATTGATAGGGACGCTATCAAACTAACGCTTAGGCATGCACGGAAGATTGATTTGGATTTTGAGAAATAGTGCGAACGACTTAGTGCGTCGATACGACGTGAGCGATTACGCTAGAGATTCGTCGAACGAATCTGAAATATGTCTTAGCAAATGATGCGAATATGATTGTGGATTAAATAGGATGGCTCAAATTTGAGTGGTGTATGTGATAGCTTCGAGGAAGAATAAGAATGAGTGTCGACGACTAGTCGAGTGGCTCGAACACTGAGTAGTGTATGGACGTCATAGAAGTTATTCGAGCGAGACTAAAGGATATACGGATAGAACGAGTATGTCGGCAAAGCGATGTGATCGCACAAAGCCTTAGAACGCGTCACGCTTAGTTGGTCGTGACCCCGAATGTCCCAAACGAGATGTCGTTCGGACAACTTGTCAATGGGCAACGCAAGTTAGAAAACAACTCGAAACGATGAATAAAAAGATGTATGTCTTGTTCGAGGAAGCTAGAGGATAGCACTTATGATTTCGGATTGGGTCAAGTGAAATGTGACTTGAGTTTTGGAGAACGATATTGAAACTAGCTTGAGGAATAGCGATCGAACTTGATCTTGGATTGAATCGAATGGAATTGTGCTATATCCAGTTCGGACAATAGCATCAGTCGCACGACTCAAAATTGGTTGCAAAGGAAGATTGTCAGGTTACGCATATCATCGATGGTATTGAGGCGTATCAAAGATCGATATTTGATAACTCGGGGGTACTCTGACTCGGCGAATGACGATCGTGCAAATGTTATTGTTCCGATGGATGCTATACTCGGGATATCGAAACGTGTCGAGAAAAATATAGACGTGGCTCGAGGATTTTCTAGTTGAACGAATGACGGTCAGACTATCGAACCGAGATCTTGGCTTGGATGAAAAATGAAAATGTTTGGATATGCTTCGTTGACAACCACAACGTTGACGTTCTTGTCTTATGCGAGCGCAACTCCAGCCTTGCACATGCGTCATGCCGATTAGGGCGATCACTCCGCGTAAGCGCTGGTATGGTGATTCATACAGCGGGGTGATCGAACTTGCATGGCATGGCAAATTGGATATATCGACTTGTGGTTTGACGCGAATACGGACTCGAGAATGACTTAGCGTACATGAATTTGAGGATTGCGTAGGTCCAATCCGCGTATCGAGAATGAATTAGTCTACACGCAAGCATGAGTTACATCCCGATGAGAATGATTATTCTGCGGGAGCGTTGCATGGTGATTCATGAACCACCATGGATAATCGGACTCGCGTGAGATTAGGGCACAACATATTATCAAAGCTAGATGAACTCGTGATCGAATACATGAATTGGTTAGAATGGATATGTGAAGTATGTCGATTTGGTGATTTAAACGGATTCGAATTCGTTGCGCTGCGCGACGAATGCCTTGATTCGTATTAGGCGATCATGCTCGATGTTTAGAAATCTGAGTGACGCGAGCTCGGGTAGAAAACCCTGTACTGCCGACTTTGACCCTAGGATTGGGGTCAGTGTTGGCATTATTGTTGGAGAACTATGATTCCAATCCTGACATTGACTTAGCCTTGAGAAATGGCCTAGCGGTTAGGCGAGACGCCCTGTTTCAAGAGTTATCAATCGAAAAATTGATCTTGAGGATTGGTATGAATGGATAGTGTAAATCACGAATATAGGAATACCACTCACGAGATTCGGCTGACATGCATATATTTCAGGGACACCGGAGTATGTACACGATGCGACTCGAGTGAGAATAATAAATTCTCTATCACGCGGTTTGGTGAATACATATATTTTGGAGACGTCTGGAATGTATGCACGATCCAACCAAGTGACACGTTGAATTCCAAACGAGACTTGAGGAATGGAAAGTATCGAGGATTGAGATCGTGTTAAAAGAAGGGAATGATACTAGTACGAGCGTGGCTCGGAATCAAAGAAACGTGTGAGCGGAGTGTACGTGAACGACAACGAGATTGGCCCTAAACAAGTGAATAATATGGAATCGTTATCGTACAAGTAAAAGTTGGTATAACGAATTGAACCATTGATAGGAAGATAAACTCGATGATAGTACAATACTTGATCTTGAATCGAACAGAAATTACTTAGACTTGGTCGACCCCGCTAAGAAGAAATCATACTGATTTCGTGGACAAGAATGCTTGAGAAGAGAATCGGGTCATCTCGATGACCGAGACAAACGAAAGTGAGTTTGCCTCAGCCTACGACCCTCGTATTTGACGAATTACAACGTACCTCGTGCGACCATTTCAATCCCATGACACGAAGAAATAGCAACCAAGACGAAGAAACACTTGAATTGAATAAGTACCATCAACTCTAAAATGAATGAAAATTTATTCAATAAAATCGACCAAACATATGCAGACACGGGACTTGGAAAGGTATCGAGTATAGTTCGGTACCATCGAGCGGTAAAGCCATTCGATAGGGAGTCTAAGAAACATGACGACACGAGTTAAGGAATGGTAGGATAACCTGCACTCAGGAAGTATCGAGGACGAGACTTATTTTGAGTGGTGTATTATGTAATGATCCGCTCCGTTCTAGCGGAATGCCGATTCAAACGGCAAGTGCAACGACTCAAACGAGCCGTCGACCCGAAGAGTTGGCATCGACCTGATGAAGAAATCGATGCAAGGCTTATATTGGCCCGTCAAGAGGAATCCAGACTTAGACTTTCAAAGGCGCGCTCGGAGTATCGCTCGGCCGATGCGAACATCGCTAAGGTAGGCGGCTCCAATGAACCCGTCTTTGCTTAGCCTAGACACATAACAATACAGACACTATTGCTAGAATCGCTAGGCGATAACACCGTGCATGTTACTAAAAAACTCAATGCACCTAGCTAAGGGAATAATCACATCTTGTTTGCTTGTATAGAATATGGAAAAGAACATGAAAAAAAATGTGAGAACACTCGCACCGCACTCTACGCTTGTGCTAAGGCACAAGCTTACATTCAAGTTTCCTATGCGATCAACAATGAAACAAATAAACGGTTTACAACAAAGAAATGGAAGACAATCGACATAGTCGTTCCGAGTAGAGTATAGCAACATTAGAAGACTTCGGGATCGATGTGCTGCCAAGGCGACTCCCGTACGGGAAGTTGCATAATGAATAGATGAATGAACGAATAAGTGAATGAATGAATGAATGAATGAACGAATAAGTGAATGAATGAATGAACGAATAAGTGAATGAATGAATCAAAGAATGAATGAATACGTGAAGAATGAATGAATGTACGAACAAGTGAAAGAAAGAAATGAAAGAGTGAATAAAAGATAAGAAGGAAAGAATGGTTAGCGACAGGTATGACGGACACGTACAACGGGGCTCGCTACCCGCGATGCACGGACGCCAACCTGGTCGATAACGCATTATGGCTCAGAGACAGCCTATGGCTCAAAGACAGCCATTAAGTTAAATGACAAGTCAATACGAAATGGTCGTGGACAAACGGCACGGGCGATGGGGGGAATACCGTGGCCGTAAAGAAGAAGGATTCCGCGGCACGATCGATGGAGGGTATATCGTGGCCGGCCTAGGCAGAATCAAAACATGGGGCTTACAGGCTGCTTTGAGTGGGGGCTCGGCCACTCAAGGAGACGTAAGGCCAGACATTTCAAGAGACTATCAAGGTGTACCAGCCATCACGCTTCGATAGGTGAGAATGCCAAAGAGAATATGTCCAAAATGGCTTGTGATGCCAGCGACCCGTGCATGTAGATTAAGTGGACTATGCTGGTGGTAATCCACGTGCAAGTCCTTGTATTGAAATAAGTAGTCTAAGTTAACTAAATGAAGTACCTTCTAAACATGCTTGAAATATAACACACCAAATGATAAAGAGTACTTCATGCTAATGAGTTAGAGAACGTGACTACGACGTGCTAGAACCTGAGGCAGGGACACGTACTTGACAATGAAAGTTTATATTGAATTGTTGACTAACTTGGTTTACTTTGGACAGGAAAGGCCGGACGATAAGTTTGGGTAAGTCGTGCATGCATTTCCATGCACACACTTGAATTTGGCAACACGGGATAGGTTATGAAATATGCCATGAAACTGATCCTAAGGCAAGATTAGAATGACAATGAATGATAGACGGTGCACAAAAGTAAATAGAACGTGTTTGGTAATGATAGCATTATGGGCGAGCTAGCCTCCCCACCAGTGCATAACAATGTACTGATAACCCCACAAATTGCTTGCAGGAAGCAGGAGACGTTGTCGGGTGTGGAGCTTTCCTCGAACGTGCTAAGGTACGAAGCTAACTCTGGAGCCTTGGAGCGTTGCAAGGAGCTGAAGCACCGTATACAGGACATAATGTATCGGAACATTGCCATGAATCATTCCATGTTGTAAGCCACTTGGCACGCCTTTTATGTTCTGAGAGAGAGAGGGAGAAAGCTTGAGAGACTTGTAAACTCGGCCTAGCGCCGCTTGTAAACTTCTTGAATATCAATAAAGAGTTTGAATTTGCTTCAATTTGTGTTCATTTACTTTCCGCTGCAAATGGGGACACTCTGTGCAACTCAGTGGCCTAGCTCAAATCGAACGTTTCTGGGATTAGCCTTGCACGGGCGCAACCTAGGTCCGTGCAACATCACGCCTTAGCGAGGACGATCGCTCCTGCGGGAGCGGGTCGTGACAGATTGGTATCAGAGCATGGCTTTACGTCCTTGGATTTTATTTCGATTTTCTCAGTTTTGAAAGCTCGGTTTTGAAACCAAAGAAGTGTATGCTCTCTCTCGTTGTGCCTTGGGATGTTCCATACAATAAGTCTAATACTTTCAAAAGCTCATACAAGTACTTGGTTGAACGGGATCGATAGGCGAAGGCCTTTGTGCTAAACCACGACGGACTTAAGTCGAAAGAAAACTAAAACGCTAGAAGTTAGAAAACACAAAGCGTGCTTGAATAACCTTATGCTGACAATAGCGAACGAGTACACGAGACCAAAGTATAGTTCGAACGGGATGGTTATGCACGCAGCCTTTTGGCTAAGTTGTGCGGAGTATCATGCACCTAGACCTTCTGGTGCAAACGAGTTACGAGCGAGATCGATTATCGCTCAAACAAGAATATGTGAGCATGCAAACTCGAATATAGTCCGCACGGGATAGCTATGCACACGGCCTTTTGGCTAAGTTGTGCCGCATATCGTGTACCTCGACTTTTTGGTACAATCGAGTTGCGAACGATATCAAGTACCGCTCGATCAAGAACGAAGCCACACTTAGAGTGTATATTGATAGGGATGCTATCAAACTAACGCTTAGGCGTGCACGGAAGATTGATTTAGATTTTGAGGAATAGTACGAATGACTTAGTGCGTCGATACGAAGTAAGCGATTACGCTAGAGATTCGTCGAACGAATCTGAAATATGTCTTAGCAAATGATGCGAATGTGATTGTGGATTAAATAGGATGGCTCGAATCCGAGTGGCTCTTTCTCTCCCCGGTGCACGCAGTGTCACTCCCCGCTCCCGTAGGAGCGATCGTCCTCGCTAAGGCATGATGCCGCACGGGCCTAGGTTGCGCCCGTGCAAGGTCAAGTCCAGAAACGACCGATTTGAGCTAGGCCACAGAGTCGCACAGAGTGTCTCCATTTGCAGCGGAAAGTAAATGAACACAAATTAAAGCGAATTCAAAATCTTTATTGATATTGAAGAAGTTTACAAGCGGCGCTAGGCCGAGTTTACAAGTCTCTCAAGCTCTCTCTCTCTGAAACATAAAAGGCGTGCCAAGTGGCTTACAAGATGGAATGATTCATGGCGATATTTCAATACATTATGTCCTGTATATGGTGCTCCAGCTCCTTGCAACGCTCCAAGGCTCGAGAGATAGCTCCGCGCCTTAGCACGTTCGAGGAAAACTCCGCACCCGTCGACGTTTCTTGCTTCCTGCAAGCAGACTGTGGGGTTATCAGTACATTGTTATGCACTGGTGGGGAGGCTGGCTCGGCCACAATGCTATCATTACCAAACATGTTCGATTTACTTTTGTGCATCTCTATCATTCATTGTCTTTCTAATCTTGCCTTAGGATCAGTTTCATGGCATATTTCATAGCCTATCTCGTGTTGTCGAATACAAGTGTTGCATGGAAATACATGCATAACTTACCCATACTTACCGTCCGGCCTTCCCTGTTCAATGTAAACCAAATTAGTCAACAATTCATGTGTAATATCATAACGTGATTCTTGGGAACATTCAATATCAAGGGCGTGTCCCTGCCTCAGTTTCTAGCGCGTCGTAGGCGTATTTTCTAACTCACTTGCACGAAATACTTTTGATCATTTATATGTTACAGTCAATGTCTGTTCATAGGGTGCTTCATTCAGTTAACTTAGACTACTTTGATTTCAATGCAAGGACTTGCACGTGGATTGCCACCAGCAAAGCCTACTTAAATTTATATGCACCGGTCGCTGGCATGTCAGCCATTTTGGACATTTTCCCCTGTGGCATTCTCATCTATCAAACGTGATGGCTGGTATACCTTGATAGACTATTGAATAACCGGCCCTACGTTTGGTTATGTGCCCAAGCTCGCACATTCTGTCCGCCCGTAGGCCATGATTCCGCCTAGGCCGGCCACGAAATCGTCGTTCGTTGCCCTTGGAATCCCTTTTCGCTCGTACACGAGCCGTCCACGACCATTTCGTATTTTATTGTCATTTTAACTTAACGGCTGTCTTTGAGCCATAGGCTAACCTTTAGCCATAATGCGTTATCGACCAGGTTGGCGTTCGTGCAGCGCGGGTAGCGAGCCCCGCTGCCACGTGCCCGTCATACCTGTCGCTAACCATTTCTTTCTTTCTTATCTTTTCTTTTATTCTTTCCTTTCTTTCCTTCTTTCACTCGTTCATTCGTTTATTGATTCATTCACATATTCATTCATTCATTCGTTGATTCATTCATTCACTTATTCATTCATTCTTACATTATGCAACTCCCCGTGCGGGAGTCGCCTTAGCGACCCTTCGGTCCCATAGTCTTTCAATGTTGCTATACTCTACTCGGAACGACTATGTTGATAGCCTTCCGTTTCCTTTGTTGTAACCCATTCATTGTTTCATTGTTGGAAGCTATAAGGGACTTGAACGTAATCTTGTGCTTTAGCACGAGCGTGGAGCGCGGTACGAGAGTTTTCGTATTTTCCATGTTCTTTTCCATATTCTATACAAGCATGCAAGATGGGATTATTTCCTTAGCTAGGTGCGTTGAGTCATTTATTAGCATGCGCGGTGTTATCGCCTAGCGATTCTCGTGATAGTGTCCGTATTGTTATGTGTCTAGGCTAAGCACAGACGGGTTCATCGGAGCCACCCACCTTAGCGATGTTCGCATCGGCCGAGCGATACTCCGAGCGCGCCTTTGAAAGTCTAAGTCTGGATTCATCTTGACGGCCAATGTAAGCCTTGCATCGATTCTTCATCAGGTCGATGCCAACTCTTCGGGTCGACGGCTCGTTTGAGTCGTTGCATTTGCCGTTTGAATCGGCGTTCCGCTAGGGCGGAGCGGGTCACTACACGCAGGGCTCTCTCTCTCCCCAAGTAATCCCCTTTCTCTCTCTCTCTCTCGGTGGTTGGGGCGGCGGGGGCCGATGATGGTGGGGGTGGGGGTCGGCGGTGGTGGGGGTCGCTGGGGGTAGGGAAGCGGAGGGGTGTTTCGGGGTGGGGGTGGTGGAGGTCGACGATGGTGGAGGTGGAAGTCGCGTGGGGGGTAGTTAGGGCAACGAGGGGTTGGGCAGCGGAGGGGGGTTTCGGGGTGGGGGTGTTGAGGTCGACGGTGGGGGGGCGTAGGACAGCGGAGGTGGGCCGGGGTGGTGGTGGTCGCCGGTGGTGGGGGTGGGGGTCGGGTGGGATGTAGGGCAGCGGAGGGGGACCGGAGGGGGGACGAAGGGGGGCCGGGGGTGGGGGGCCGGTGGTAGGGGGGATGGCGGTAGACGGTGGTGGGGGTGGGGGTTGGGGGCCAGGGGTGGGAGTTGGGGTCGGCGGATGGGGGCCGGCGGTAGGATTTGGGGTCGGCGGTGGTGGGGGTGGGGATCGGCGGTGCTGGGAGTGGGAAGTTGGGGGTCGACAGTAGCAACACACACACACACACACACACATACACACACACACACAGTGAAACATAATTTTTTTACATCTCTTAGTGTATATATATATATATATATATATATATATATATATATATATATATATATATATATATATATATATATATATATAAGCTTAGTAAAAATATTTCGATCGTTGGTGGATACTAGTGTATCCTAGTGTAGAGGAGTATGACTACTAGCCTGTGTGTAGAGGAGTATGGTTACTAGTGTATCCTAGTGTAGAGGAGTATGGCTACTAGTGATAGATAGGTTTATGTGTATCGGTATCGGATTGTTTCTATGAGTATCGATATCGGTATCAGATTATTTCTATGAGTATCGGTATCGGACTATCGGAATCTGTATCGGTATCGGTATCGATATCGGTATCAATATCTGTATCAGAATCAGTATCTGTATCGGTATCGATATCTGTATCAGAATTGATATCGGTATAGGTATCTATATCAGAATCAGTATCGGTAGCCGTATCAGAATCGGTATCGGTATCGATAGAGGATCCACCTCTTCGACCGTATGTACTTAGTATCGATCGTAGCGGATTCACCTCCTCATTCTCTAGTATTGCGTCCGGACGATCGACCTAAAGACCCGAGAAGAACAAACTGACGGGTACGAAGTGGGGGAAGCAGCACAAAAGTGCTTGGAGAATAAGTTTCGACATCGTTCATAGAGAGCTGCTTGAGTGGGAACGAGCGGTGGTACTGGTAAGTAGCATAGTTAGGAGAGACGTAGTACCAGAACTCAAGCTGAGGCTGAGGAAGGACTGGAGCGCATGCATAGTATATGTTGGTCTGGGCTAGGCTTTGGTTGGCTGAGAGTGAGGAGCGATAAGAAGGGTAGTAGGGAGGAGCAGATGGGTCCAAAAAAATATTATTGATGTTTACGAGAGTGATTGGACAGTTACAGGAGACTTAACTGGCCAATCACTCTCATAAACATCAATATTTAGGAGATTTTTTACACTCTCGTGACTCTCTTGCAATGGTATTCTACGTTTACGAGAGTGATTGGCCAGTTGCGAGAGAGATTTGAAGTAGGTTTGTACGTGGTAGGTACAAATTTCGTGTTTATGGTCTGGATTAAGATTCTTCTTGTGTTCCCGAATTAATTTGAACTGTTTCTAAAGTGTGTTTTTATGGATAATTCAATACTCGAGACTGTGCAAAATTAAATCGTCAAACGAAGCTGAGTTGAATTTTGTATATACGTGCTCTCATTGATATTTAATGGTCTTACCAGATGGCACCCAAGACCCGAGGATCATGCTTGAGAGAGGCACAGATGGATGCTGAGGAGGTAGTAGTACCTCATGCTGCTGAGGAGATAGTGGGACCTCTTGCTGCTGAGGAGATCAAGGAAGATTTTCATCCTACTATTAAGGAGGAAGTGATTCCTAAAGCCGAGATAGCTGTGAAGGAGGAGGTGGCACCAGAGGACAGTTGCACCGGGAGTTCCAGTCATCCATCTCCTCTGGATATTGATCTTGCTGGCGTGGATCCTATTTATGCGTGCTGGCTGAGGGAGTTCTATCTGCCCCAGCATAGACGATAATATATATATATATATATATATATATATATATATATATATATATATATATGATATAATTTTTGACTGGATTTGTTTCCAGTAGACTTATTAATTCTGACAACCGACTTGTATGGTTTTACAACTCTTCATGTTTCTTATTTTCTAAACATGGTTTTATCTAGACTTCGATGTTTTTAGATGCTATTATCTAGACTTGGGGGATATATATATATATATATATATATATATATATATATATATATATATATATATATATATATATATATGATTTTTATATTGGTGTGTATTGTATGTTGGTTTGTGTAATGTATTTGTGATGGATATTTATTTTTTGGTGTGTGATGTATATTGGTTTGTGTGATGTGTGATGCATATTGTGATGTTCCGATGTTTCAGATGTTGTGTGAACAGGAAATGCTCTATGGAAAATAAATTTCAAAAATTTTCCAGTTAGCGACGTACTAGCGACTCAAAAGCGACGGCTCACGACAACCAAGCAACGGATTATCCGTCGCTAACTGAAAAATTTTAATTTCGCGACGGACGACAACAACCAAGCGACGGATAATCCGACGATTAGGTTCTGGAAATATGAAAGATTTTCAGAGCATTACCGACGGATACGTCATCGCCAATCCGGGTTTGTGACTACGCACGACGGAATAACGACGGAGGTTGCGTATCAGAAAATCTCTGATACGCGTTCAGCGACAAGTTGCCAACGGATTACCGACGGATTGACCCCGTCGATAAGACGATGTATTACTAACTTTATGATACTTGATTTGACGAAAACCCGTCGGCCAGTCATTGCTAGTTGTACGAATATGGCTATCGAAAATCTGTCGCTCAATCGTCGCTTGGCGACAACTTGGCGACGAATTTTTTTTAGCGACGAGTCAAATATTGACGGATGTATTTGACTAAAATCCGTCGGCAATCCGTCGGTAATCTAATTTACCGACAGATTGACGAAGGATAAGGCTGTCGCTAAAATGTTAAATTTTGGTTGTGGTGGTTTTCATTAAGAGAAAATATGCAGATTTGGTTAATCGATCAACGATGACCCAAATTGCATCATTTCCCCGCTGCGTTTTCGGTAAGCCAACTATAAAATCCATGGTTTTATGATCCCACTTCCATTCTGGAATTGTAAGGTTCTGTATCTCTCCGTCGGGCCTCTGGTGTTCCACCTTGACTCGATGACAAACTAAACATCGCGAGACAAGGAAGGCCACATCTCGTTTCATACCATGCCACTAGAAGGTCGTACATAAATCTTTATACATTTTTGTACTTCCCGAGTGCAACAAATACTTGGCGTAATGGGCCTCCGTCAAGATTTCTTTCCGGTGCTCTTCATCCTTAGGGACACATAGTCTTCCCTTGAGTCGCCATGATCCATCTCCGTGCCTGGTGAAGTTGCTTGATTCACCCCTTTCTATCATTCCGCCAATCTTAATCAAGAACTCATCCGCCCTCTGTGCAGTCTTAATCTTTTGTAACAAACTCGACTCAAGTTGAAGTTGAGCCAGTTGTGCATTGCGACCACGAATCTGGAGCTCAATTCTCATGCTCTCTAATTCTTTCAGTATTCGTTTATCAATACTGATTGATCCCACAAAGTTCCAACTCAACGTGTCCGCCACCATATTGCCTTTTCCGGGGGTGTATGCGATCGTCAAGTCGTAATCTTTTATAAGCTCCAACCAATGTCTTTGCCGTAAATTTAAATCCTTTTGAGTAAAAATATACTTCAGGATGTTATGATCAGTGAAGATCTCGCAAGCCACTCCATACAAGTAATGTCGCTATTTCAATGCAAACGCTATCGCTGCCAATTCCAAATCGTGCGTTGGATAATTTTTTTCGTGCAGCTTAAGCTGTCTTGAGGCATACGATATCACTTTCCCTCTCTGAGTAAATACACATCCCAAACCCAATTCGGACGTGTAATACCCAGTTTCTGAAATGAGAGTATTTGTGAAATTTTGTATTTATAATCATTTTTATTGCTAGTTAAATCATGATATGATTTTTGGTAATTTTTAAATCAATTTAAAACTTTTTTAAGTCATGGCTTATGATTTTGATGCTTTGCTAGTATAACCTGAGAGACTGCCTGACCTAGAGCCTAATCATGTCATTAGGATAATTTATTTATACTTTTGAGCATGAGGGTATTTTGGTCATTTGGCCTCTTTGAATTATTTTAGGATTTATTGCATTGGTGATTGTTAATTTTAACTTTTTGCTAGCTGTGACTTAAGAGACTGTCCTAGACTTTGACCTCCTTGACTTTGGTGACCTAGTTAACATGGTATGGACCCTCGTCTAACTTAAGTCAACTCAAGTTAGGTCACTTAGGATCAAGTTTGAAATAGGAGGATTGGTGATTTGGTCCATAGGCTTGAGACTTAGAAATTGGTTCCATGACTAGTGCAACTAGGCCCATAGCCCATTAGACGAAACCCTAACCCTAATTTTCACTTTATGACCAGCCACTAGGGCTCCCCCTTCCTTATAAATATTCTCCTAATTAGTTCTTGCCTCTTTTGTATCATTCCAACACATAGGAAAAAGAAGGTTTGTCCATTCTTTCCCAACCCATAGATTATTCATTTTAAATCCTTTTCCACTCTAGTTTCTTGCATTAGAGCCTAATACTCTCCTATTTTCTGATTGTGGAGTTTAATCCTAGCTTTAGGACAATTTGGAGCATTGGGCTAGCAAGGAGGAACCCCCCCATTTGGAGCTTTTTCTTGCTAATTGCACCTATAGGTAAAATACCTCTAATTGTTTTAATATTCAGTTTTCTTTGCATTTAGGACTAGATCTAGGTGTCCCCTAGCTGTCCCTCAAATTTGGTAGGAAACCATGTTCGTTTGGTGTCCGTATCAGACACGTGTCTATATGTATGTTTATGTGTTTGACAAATGTCTCAAAGAACTTTTTATTCATATTTTTGAAAACTAATTAATCAAATTTGTAGCCCTATGTATGTGCTTTGGATTTCGTGTGGACCGAGTTGATTTTCGAGCCGTGTCCAAAACGGACACGAACTCCCTGTACGAGCAGCCGTACACATGTCCTGCTGCTCGGGCTTGCTGTGGGATACGACACGGTGACTCAGGTCATGATATTTGGTGGAAACATGGGCCTAGTGACTGACACGACACCCAAAAAATTTCATGAGTTCCCGTTTAGTGTGCACGAAGAAAATCGACGCGCATGCATTTTTGCCTGCACTGTTTCAGGCGGGATTTCGGCTCTGATACGGTGTCCGTATCGAGTGTACGCGTGTCGTGGACATGTTGCAGACACTCGAATGGGAATACCTATCCTTGGCGAACCCTAGGACACGAGCACGAGCTCTCTAGTGTCGTGTGTCGTGCCGTGGGACTCGCTGCACCTCTGCACGAGGCTGCCTGTGCTGATTTTTGAAACACTGTATAAATCATGTTTTGGACATGTCGTGTCCACTTGTGTAGACACGAAATCACTTCTATTGACACGCATTCATGCTTGACACATGTGTGTACACTTTATTTTGTCATTTAATTTGGTTTTCATTGATTTGTGATTCGAATTTAGGGAGAATCCCCAATGTTCTGATACTCTTCTTTTCACAGTTGGGTGTTGTGGTTTTATTCGATTTCATTTGATAAATTCAATGTTTAACATGTTAGTTAGGATGTTGTATACATGTTAGATATAATAGGGTTCATATTTGTGAATTGTGTTTGGTTTTGAGCATTGAATCCCCATTTTTTTCTTCTAGTTTACTGATTATCGATTTTCTAAGTTTTCGAATGTAGATTTAACTGATGATCGATTAAATTCGTAATGTTGGTTCACTAATCCATCCCTGGATTGACCTACCATGTATAGGTTTTACGATTAGCATGGAATTTGTTTCGAATTTGCATATGGGGCTTTGAATTGCATTGGATTGATACCTATCTACACACATTAATAACTGAGAAAACCTGTGAATGAAATGCAAACCTGAGAATTCCTGCACACACATACTGTTTTGTTTGATTTAGTTCAATATGGACACACCCTAGCCTATTCAATCACACACGCTGTTTTCTATATATCTATCACACTACACACACACACACACACAGGTACCATTTGCACACTGTTTTACTGAAACTGGAAAGTATGCCCTGAAAAGCTGAGAACACAATGTATCCTTTACCCACCATTGATTTGGGGTTTTATTTGTTTTCAAATATAAAATTGGTTTTTCGAAAGGGGGCATGCATTAGCAGCAGTGGCAGCAACCTGCTGCCTAAATTGTTGTTAGTAGCAGTAGCTACTATGGAGTTTGAACCTGTATTGAGGTTTTGGGTGAGTGTGTAGAGTTAGCATAGAGAGTGAATGAATGTGAATGCAAGTATGTATCCTAATATGTAATGTAGGTAGGTAAATGTATAAATGAATGCATTGACTGTTAATAAGTAAAGCTGAGAATGAGAAATTGGTTGGGTTAATTTCAATGATTGACTTCATATGCTTAGCTGAGAATTTACACACATTACACACTATTAAAGTAATATATATAAGCAATCTATACATTCATTGATTCCTACACATTTCACATATACTTTTCACACTGTCAAAACACATTGAAAACTGAAATACACACACAGTGACTGAAAACTCCCTGTTTTACATGAACCAGTCCACACACATAATGTTATTACACACACACACTCCATATCTAAATCTAGGAACACATGGCTGAAATTGTGCACTGTTATAGGTTATGTTAATTCCTGAGTTTTGATCACATTGGACTGTCACATGTTGCCACACCTAGCACTGTTTCCTGAGACACATTATGTTAACACACACACACACAACCTTAGCCCTCTCTATCTCCTTAAAATATATATCTATGTATGAAAGTATGTAAATATGCATGTATGTATATAGACTACCATGAATAAATGTAATGAAGGTAATGCAGGATTGTATGTAATCATGTATGCAACATATGATTAAATGAATGCATGAAGGAATGTATGTATAAGTGCAAATACAAGCATGTGTATATACATACCCTTGATGTCATGTATGCAAGTTAGATATGCATGTATGTAAGCATAAGTGTATGCAAAAATAATGTATGATGCTATGTGTGGATGATAAATGACATGTATAAATGCATGTATATACCTTAGCCTATATATATATATATATATATATATATATATATATATATATATATATATATATATATATATATATGATTGTGTGTTGCCTCTGTGACTTTGTGATTGTGCTTGAATGCTAGTCTAGGCTTGGTTAGGCCTAGTGAGACTTGACTGGACTAGGATTGACCTAGTTGACTAGTATAATTAACCAAGGTTGACCAAAGTTTGACTTTGACCTAGATTAGCCTAAAAATCATGTAGATTGCATTGTATGTTCTTATTTACCATTCTGGATATGTCATAACCTATATTCCTCTGTTTAGGATATTGTGACTCTGTTGCAGACATCTGATATTACACTACTCTTTTCAGAGTAGCAGGCGAGTACATTCTCTGATAGTTCTCTCATTTATTTGTCAATTACTGTACTTCAGTTCTATTTAGTTGTATGTGATTCTCTGTTACAACACGTATAGATATTTCTGGATTCATGTATGCGACACTCATTTATTGTCTGGCCTCTATTACGGAAATCATTCTGGAATCATCTACTAGTATCATCATGTTCTGGCTGGACTCATCTTGAATCTTGTGTCGGATTTCTGGATTCACTTGCTGGGAGGGGAAATACTAGAGTAAGATATGTAGACATACCCCAATTCTGGAACCACCCTCATGCTAGAATCAAACTGGAATAATAGCCATCTCACACTCGGCCAGGTGTGTGATGTGCCGGATTACCTATAGCCATTTACATGTCGATCTCGGTATTTTAAAATACACTGTTAGAGTATAGGCTGGAATCACCCTGGAATCATTGATCACTATGACTGGAATCGTCTCGTACTGGATTCATCTTGTATTAGATTCGTTCTGTACTGGATTTACATAGTATTACACTTGTATACATTTACTGTCTGGACTTATACCATGTTACTCTAGTTCAGCTAGATTCTATTTTACAGTTTTTTATTGCCATGATTCTTTTCTTGTTTTAGTTACCTTACTTTTCTTATACTTTATCTGTCTCGCTATACTATCATCTGAATATAAACTGCCATGTTCATCAATACAACTGTCTATAACTGTTTTATAGTTCTCTGTCATTTACTTGGGTTTTCTAGATGAGATTGTGCTCGTTCCTGTCCTGACTGGACCTGTTGAAAATATTACAAATACTTGTGCTGAGGATACATGCCCTACATATTATGGACTCGGAGACATGATGGCTACCTTTGGCCCCGATATTCAGGAGTGATTGGGATTTAGTTTAGTAGACTTGCATCTGTCTTTCATGTTGAACTTGTTGTATTTGATTTGAGACTTGTGTTGTATTTGAGATTGTTGAGATTTTGTTATTATTATAGTAGTTGTCTTTTTATTTCTTAGTTATTTCTTCTGGTTATCTTATCATATTTTGAATGTGATTGAGTTATAATATCTTATACTTGTCCTCCGTTCGAAGTTGATCATGATGAGTACATTATATACTGCATGAGTTGATGGTTAGTTAGAGACTTAGAACAACATTCTACCGTCGATACTACGGCGTAGGATGGGCACTGTTACGTACTCGTACCCTCACGGTGGGTGCGGTTCATGACAGGACGTATCACTGTATATCTGGAATCCCTCGACGCCGTCTGGAAGTGCAAGGATTGGAGCTAACACGAGACGTTGCTTCAGATTTTGAAAGCTAGCCTCACACTCATCAGTCCAATCAAATGTAACTCCCTTCTAGGTTAGCCGAGTCAAAGGTGCTGCCACTTTCGAAAATCCTTGATAAACTTCCTGTAGTAGCCTGCCAAGCCGAGAAAACTTTGGATCTCGCTTGCCGACGTGGGTTGCTTCCAATCCACTACGACTTCAATTTTTTTGGGTCAACGGACACACCTTCCACCGAGATAACGTGCCCTAGGAACGACACACTACTCATCCAAAATTTACATTTGCTCAACTTGGCATAGAGCTGATTTTCCCGTAGAATTTGTAACACTGTTATCAAATGTTGCATGGTCTTCTCTGCTCCTCAAGTAGATTAGGATATCATCGATGAACACGACCGCAAATTTATCCAAAAAGGGCCAGAAGACTCTGTTCGTCATATCCATGAAAGCGGCAGGGGCATTGGTCAGTCCGAATGGCATGACAAAAAATTCTTAGTGTCCATATCTGGTTTAGAATGCAGACTTAGAAACGTCATCTGGTTTGATCTTCAACTGATGATAGCCTAAGCGAAGATCAATTTTTGAAAATACAGACGCCCCTTGCAACTGATCGAAGAGGTCGTCTATTCGAGGCAATGGGTACTTGTTCCGAATTATAATTTTGTTTAGCTCGCGATAGTCGATGCACAGCCGCATCGATCAATCTTTCTTCTTCACAAATAGCACCAGAGCACCCCACGGAAAAACACTGGGTCTGATATATCCTCTGTCGAACAGTTCTTGTAACTGCAAATTGAGTTCCTTTAATTCAGCAGGCGCCATCCTGTACGGAGCCCTTGAGATCGAATGAGCATCTGGAAATATATCGATAGTGAATTCAATCTTCCGATCCGGAGGCATTCCGGGTATCTCGTCAGGAAACACATAAGAAAATTCTACAACGACTTCAGTGTTAGCTGAGTCTGCACCATTCTTGTGTGCGTCTCGAGCAGAAGTAAGGTACCCTTCACAGCCAGAATGTAACATTCGTCGGGCCGTAGTAGCTGAAATCACCATCGATGCCTTTGCCGATGAACTGGCTAAGTAGGAGAATTCTGTTTCTCCAGGTAGTCGAAACACAACTCACTTCTTCGTACAATCAATCGTCGCACAACATGCACTTAACCAATCCATTCCCAGAATGATATCATAATCCTTGATATCTAGCACGACTACATCCAATGCTAGCTTTCTCTCCCCGATACATATGTAACCATCCCTATATATCATGTTAGTAGGCATCTCCACTCCTGATGGAGTACTAATACTAAGATATACATTCAACATTGACATTTTTATTTCATGTACCTTAACATAGTCTTCAGATATAAAATTATGTGTGGCACCAAAATCAAATAAAGTACGCGCAGGAATGCCATTAAATAACAATATATCTGTCACGACAGTATCTGATGCAAGTGCTTCCTCCTGAGTCAATATAAAGACTCAGCCCTGAGCACCGAGCCTCTGATTCTGTGGTGGTTGATGGGGTCGTTGTGCCTGTCGTTGGTGATGATGCTGCTGCCTCGGAGGGTTCTGGTTTTCCCTTCCTGGACAGTTGTGAGACATATGGCCGAATTGACGACACTTAAAGCATCCTCCCTCTAAGACATTGCACTCGTTAGCAAAGTGCCCTCTGTTGCGGCACTTGTTGCAGAACGGCCCAATCTGATTGGGTCGCTGATAGCCATCGTAATTTTGGCGCTTTGGTACCTCATATCTACCCTCGTTGTTCGGTCTCTTATTATGCAGATTTTGTACCGACGCTTGCACTGGCACCGTCGCAGGATAGTATGGGTCCAACTCTTTTGCGTGCTCATAAGACTCCTGAAAAGTCTTATACTTTTGAACCACAACTTGAGCCTTCAGAGCATGCCTCAAGCCCTGCTCAAACCGACGAACCTTAGATGCTTCGTCAGTAAACTTCATGATTGCATACTGAGACAGTCTTGAAAATTCTGTCTCATACTCCTTCGTTTCCTTGCTCGAGCTTTTGGAACTCAAGTTCCTTAGCTCGTTGCTCAGTCGAAGAGAAGTACTGAGCCAGAAAGGCCTTCCGGAACATCTGCCAAGTAATTTTTGTTGTCTCATTCACCCCTGCAAGGATCCTTTTCTGACCTTGCCACCAATAGTGTGCGTTGGAAACCAGCAGTAGCTTCATACCCTCTTGGATCCAGCAATACCCAAGGCCTCCAGATGGTCCTCTACTTGAACTAGCCAATCCATAGCAATGGTGGCTTCTTCTGTTCCTTTGAATTCTTTGTTGCAGATTTTCTTGAACTTTGTAATGTCGGTCACAGCAGTTGTTTTCTTAGCCGACTGGGGTTCCACTGCCTCCATAATCTCACTCTCCCTTGAGACTGGAGTGCCTTGAGCCCCATTGTTCACCACTGATCGGACCAACTGCTATAGGGTATCTAACTGCTTTTATTGGACTTTAAATTGCTTTGCGTTTTGCCTCTGCTGGCTTTCCATCATAGCCAGCATCCTCTCCATCGGGTCGGTTGAGGCTACCGCCCTTGAGCTACTCGCATTGTTTGTGGTACCCGCCTTCGTCATCTCTGCAAAAACAGAGAAGCTTGTTAGTCTCATAAAATATTTATGGACTTATTGTATGGAACATCTCATTTCGGGACATTAAAAACAAAGTTTTCAAAAATCAATAAAGCTTGTGTTATTTTCGAAATCTTAAAACCAAGAAATTTCTAAGGAAGTAAAGCCGTGCTCTGATACCAAACTGTCATGCCCTGATTCGGAGAATCGTTCGCCTCCGCTTGGATTGACGTCGAATCGTTCGTCCTCGATAAGACGTGATGTCTTACAAGTCTGGAATTACACTTGTACAAGGCGTGCTCGTGTTTCTTTTATAAAAGAGATATTTTGAATAGAGATTCGCAGCAAGTTAACAAAGAAGTTGGACAACGCAGATATGATATAAAATAAGCTCTTTATTGATATCTTTGAAACGAAAAACATAAGGCTCTCAAACAGCTGAGATGAAATACCAAACTTGGCTAGAACTTGTAGAAATATTGAAATGAGATACAACTTGTTCCATACATCATATCCTTTTATTAATAATGCGGCAATAACCACCTTCAGCAAAATGCCTTCTTCTTCAAGTGAAAACTTCAAGAACGTATGAAGCTTCTAAAGAGTCGGACAGCAAGCCTTCAGCGTCTAATATTATCTACGAGGTTCCCGGCACCTGTGGAGACGAAGGTCAGTACATTGCCATATATGTACTGGTGAGCGGCCATAACCAATCTCACCATAATCAACAGTAGTGAATTACATGAATGTTCATTATTGATTTATGATCTTTCTATCTTTGCCTTAGGGTCCATTAACAATTCATATACAATAAGAAATATAAGGAGCACACAGTGATGTTAGAAATATAAGCAATTCATGTTGTTCTAACATAATGAATTCATATTGACCACCAATTTGGTGAATCATACCCACGGTCGATAGCCATCCCTGTATATATTTATGAATACCACTTACGGTCACGACCCGGTCCCAATTGCTTGGGTCGAATCGGATCATGCCCAGCCTGCACCGTTGTTGAGACGGCGGCAGTAAGCTGTTCAGTAGCAGGTAACCATACAACAACACTATATTTGTCACAACTCAACATTCGGAAATTTAAAACTTTATTAAACTTTTACATGAAATAAAAGATACAACTTAAACCATTTTTTTTATACATCATGAATAAAAGAAAACTCTAGGCAAACAGCTCAGCAATCTCGAATTCCTCGTCTTGGGATCGCGTAACAAAGCCTCATCAGTGATACCTAAAATGTTGGGTCTCCAGTCAGGAGGGAGCAAAGTACAATTACGAATATCCAATAATTCAAATAATAATTTGAAATTTGCAATGTTAAACAATTTGAAATACTTTAACAATATTTTTCACAATTCTACAATTGAAAACAATGTAATTTGAGTAGGTAACGAACTATGACCGGCTTGGGATGATTCAATTATATCCTAATGATACGGTCCGGCCTATCCCCGTGTATATGAGGAATCAGCTCGCACAATCAATGATGCAATATAGGGGTATTGGTCATAGACGCTACACTACTCCCCCAATATCCCGAGTCAATCAGATTCAATCAATGAGTCAATATTCGAACTCTAGGAGAGAGTTCCGTGTAGCAATGTGGTTTAAAATTGCAATAAAACAATTACTAGATAAATTACCAAATAGACATAACTGCACTTGCCTTGTATTAGATTGACTGGAAGAACGAGTCGGTACCGAGGAGGAACGTCAGTTGTAACTTCGAGTTCCTACAATTGAGAACTCGACTTAGATTCCTGAATAACCAGACTAAGTGTGCTAGTTGCAATCTCTAGTAGTAAGTCCTAGTCAGGTTTTAAGTTGTATTAATTTACAGCTAACGATTACGTCGCAACTACGTGCGTTGATTAAGCCGGTTAATTGAATTATTTGGAAAATCACGAGAATCGATTACAATTTGGAAAATCGCAAGAATCAATTACAATTTGGAAAACTTTGTGTTTTCATAATATGTATATAAAATACAGTTTTCTTTTAGTGACAAACAGTGAATTAATAATATTTTATTTATTTTAGCTAAACTCGTAATTAAGCCGTAAATTACGTCCTATCTACGAATATGAAATCAATCCAAAATCCACCTAAATCACATCCACCAGAAAAAGAAAAGAAAATAACTACGCTACACAAATACATGGGCACAGCTACTGGTCCTAGGGTGGGCTTATGTCCGATACATCTTTCTTTTACATTAAATAAGAAAATGACTGAATTATTAAATAAAATGCAGAATTTAAATGACTATAATATTTAGCCTAAAAATAAAATAATAAATAAAAGAAAACTAGGAGTCTCAGACTCGGTCCTTTTCCTCAAAATTCGGTTTATGCCTCAACGTCCGGTCGGACCGGTGCGTTTGCATTTCGTCGGGGCCCACAGACCGGTACGGTCGTCGCCCGAAAATCGGTTTAGAAAATCATTTTCGAAAGCCAGTTTTGAAATCAATTAAAAATATAATTTTGTAAAAATTGGGTAGCACTTCCTCTATTCCGGGACAAACCCAAAACTGGGAAGCGCGCCAACAAACACCTGCAAAATGTCCCAAACCAGGGAAAACCCATTTCCAACCAAAATGGTCCACAAAAATATCCACCAAAATTCCAACACCACAGAAATAATTCCCGAAAAGTCCGGGAATCCAATATCAACCAATTCACACCAACCCATCAAGTAAAAACACAGGAAAATCAAACTAATGCAGCTAAACGAAAATTATAACGCAGCTATCCGGATTTCCGAGAGGGAACTGGGGGACCGATCTATCATCATCGACTCACGGGAGGGACGAACTACTCTGATTAACAGAAATTACCAAGATCCGTTGGTCAGGGAGCCGCGGGATAATCTCGGGAAAGGAATCCGAACTAAGTCGGCAGCAGGTAGAAGTTCTGAACCGCGGGAAAGTCCACGGACAGCGGAAAATCCACGGGAACAGCAAAGAACCGCGGGAAAGGGTGCTGGAAATCCACAGGGAGGGTTTCCGGACAGCAACGACGACAGCGGGGCACGCTGACACGACGGGGAGCTGCTGGCCACAGGGGGTGGCACTGGCGCGGAGCACGCCGGGGCGCGGGGGCGTCGGCGGACGGCGGACGGGGCGGCGGCCTCGGGATGGCCGCGGGGCAACCCCGCCGGAGGGCTCGGGGCTGCTGCGCGGGAAGGAGTTAGCCACGGAGGGTGGCGGGCGGCCTCGGGAACACTCGCCGGAGCTCGGGACAGCGCCGCGCTAGGCGGATCTGGCCGAAAAGGGGCGGATCTGGGAGTCCGCCGGCTGGAGGAGGCGGGTCTCGGGGACGGGTCGGGCGGCCGGGGAGGTCGCGCGCCTGGGAATGGCCGGCGGGGTGCGGCTCGCGGGGAGGCCGGGCTAGGGCTCCGGCGGACGGCTGGCGCGGGAAGCCGCGCGGTCGGGGGCGCTGGACAGCGCAGCGGGGCCGCGGAGGGGGCGGCGGAGCACCGACGGGCGCGGGGTGGCGCTGTCGGCCGGGGAGAAGGCTGCGCGCGGGGACGCGGCGCCGAGCTCGAGGGTGGCGCGCCGGAGAATGGCGCGGTCGGCGGTGAACTCAGGGATGAGGGGATTAGGGGGTTCCTCTCCAGAGAAGAACTCGGTGAGAGAGAGAGGGTGGTTGTTTTGAGAGGAAAGAGTGAGAGTTGAGAGAGTGGTTGTTCGGGGAGAGAGAGAGGTTTGATCGTGAGTTAGGTGAGGGGAAGTTGTTACTGTGAGAGAGGGAGAGATGCTTATTTCTCTGTGAGGGAGTGGGGGAAAAAATGGGAAGAGTAATAATGAAGGTGGGGAATGAAAGGTTGTGATGTATTAAAAGAGTTAAGTTGGGGAGTTACAGAAATGAGGGGTTTGAGGAGTTACGAAAATGAAGGGGTGAGTTGCTGGGTTGTAACGTGTGTGGTAAAGAGAAATAGGAGGAGAGGAAAAATAGGAAGGGGTTTACTTGGTCGTGTGTGGACAGCAGTTGCTGGTCCTACGGGACCAGCAAATAATATTTATTTTATTTTTTTTTATTAGTAAAAACTAACCAAGTCGAACCAGATTTTAAAAGGGAAATGGAATAGGGCACAGGCCTGGGTCTGGGCTCGGACTCGGGTCTGGGTCCGAAAGTCAAAAAGCCAAGTTGTAATATTTTCGAAATCATTTTCCACTCAAAGATATTTAATAATATTAATATTAATAATAATAATAATTTTAGAAAACTCTAATTAATAACACAAAAATCTCATTTAAATAAATAGCTACAAAAATAATGGGTTTCACAATCTTCCCTCCTTAGAAAATTTCGTCCTCGAAATTAAAGTAAGGTAGAAAAGACAAACAGGTACAGGTACTGTGCCCGTAACTCAGGTCCAACCATAAAAATTTTCAAGGCAGTCATGGATGAGATGGTTTAGGGAAAAGTTTTTATTTATGGTGACATCCATGCAGAAGGAAAACAAAAGCGAACCAAAGTACACGAGGTTGATCAGACCATCATGCACCGGTCCTGATTAGACAATATATTAGTGGGTGCACCCAATAAAATACTGTCATGATCAAGCTTGATAAAGAGATAGCTTGCAAAACTAGGCTAACTTCGTCAGCATCAGCCAAGTTTAAAACGAAAAGATAAGAAAATAGGAGTTTAAGTGATGGCTCAAAATCTGATTTCTTCTCATCTCTGACTAGACTTGCAACTGATTTCTCTGGCACTGAAAGGTTGATTACAATCTTCAGTTCTGAATTATCCAAAATGTGACTCGGATCCGAAATGTAACGTCTGAGCTGTGACGTAGAAGACGTTGCAACCTCTCAAGATTAGCTGGTAGAGCTAACTGGTACGCTACTTCAAACGCGTCTTAACTTCAAATGACCTGATGTACCTGGCCTCAATTTCCAGCTCCGTCAAAACTGATTGTTCCTCTGGTGGGAAAACTTCACCAAATGCAATTTGGTCTTCCCAAGACCTGCCAAATTCCGAGACGCAAAATCTCAATACATCTTCAAGCGTCTGGATTTACCTCTCTGATTGCTCGTCCCGCTGTACTCCATGAATCCGGTAAATGTGCTTCCCGTAAAATGCTGCCCACTTCTTAATGGATAACCAACTTTGAGAGGAAATAAAGTGTGCTGACTTAGTCAGTCGGTTTATTATAATCCAATTGGTGCCCTTCCCTCCTTGGGAACAAGGCAATCCTTACTCAAAGTTCATTGTCATATGCTTCTACTTCCACTCCGAATTGTCCAGCGGCTCCAACAAACTTGTTGTTCTCTTGCTAAATTCCTCATGTTGACAAAATCTCATACCTGGAATTGTCCTTCTTTATTCCATAGCACCAATCAATGGAGGCATATTCCGATACATCTTATTAGCTCCTGAATATATGGAATACTGTGACTGGTGCATTTCTTTCATCAACTCGTTCCTCCGTTTGTCAGCCGATACGCAAAGTCTCGTACCTTTCTTCAGAGTTCCACTGCTGATCAATTTAGAAACCCTCAAGTGTTCCTGCCAACACTTGATCTCTAAACTTGCAAAGTGCCTCGTTTTGAAACTACGTTCTCTTGATTTTTGTCCCTCAGCCTCGAACTTCATCAATACTGAATTAGCATCCAGCTCCGTCCTTCTATCTCCAGGTAGTATAACCTCCAGTCCAAACTTCTCGATGCAGGTCGATGTCGAAAACCTTCATCTGCTTCAGACATGTTTTTAGTCTAACATTCAGCCCTTCCTGAGTGAAGACATATTTCAGACTTTGGTAGTCCGTACATATTTTCACTCCCTTTCCATAAAAATCATGCTTCCATAGCTTCAAAGATAAAGATAATTGCAGCAAATTCCAAATTAGGCGTGGGATAATTCTTCTCATGAGTCTGTAGTTGCCTAGATGTGTAAGCAATTACTTTTTCCATGTTGTTGAAGAACGCAACCCAGTCCTTTCCAGAGGCATTACCGTAAATTGAGTAACCACCGGTTCCTGCGGGTAGCGCAAGGATTGGTGTAGTGGTAAGTCTCTTCTTCAGCTCCTCAATGCCGTCTGGCAAACTTTTCCTTCAGATGAACTCTTCATTCTTCCAGGTGAGCTTCGTCATTGGCTCAGCAATCTTGGCGAAATCCTTCACGAACTTCTGATAGTAGCCGGCCAAGTTCAAGAACCTTCCGAATTGAACTTGGGGTATATCACTCTTCAACAACAGCTATCTTCCATCGAAATTTCTTCTCCTGACAACATGGCCAAAAGTCTACCTTGTCAACAATCCACGTCCAGATAACTTACCATAAATTTTTTTTTTCTCAAAGTTTCCAAAATTTCCTCAGGTGTTCCTTATGCTCTTCTTCAGTCTTCAAGTATATCAGAATGTTTATCTATGGAGAAGATAAACTGATTCAAATACTCCTGAAAATCTCTGTTCATGAGATTCATGAACATAGCAGTAGTATTTGTCAGTCTAACGTCCTGACCAGAGAAAACTACCCATACTTGGTGTTTAAACGTCGTCTTGGAAATGTCCTCTTTCCTGATTTTGATTTGCTGGTAGTCAAATCTTAAATCAGACTTCGAAACACCCTAACTCCACACAACCAGATCAAACAGATCCTCGATCCGGGCAAAAAGTACTTGTTCATTAGTGTCTGGTAATCGATGCACATCCGTTGCTCCATCCTTCTTGGGCACAAACAAGATAGGTATTTCTTAAGGTGAAGTCCCTTCCTGAATAAATCCTAGAGCCTTCATTGATCTGGTCCTTCATCTTCTATGAACCCCGAGTATGCATCATGGCTTTTTGTAAGGGGCAGGGTCTGCTGGATAGAAAGAGGGTCCCTAGGTTGTGGCCTAACAGGTGTTGCTGGGTTATGAGCTCTGGTTTGATGGAAAGATAAGGGCAGTCCTTTACCCGATGCTCAGCTGATCCACATGCCAAACATTGTCCCAATCTCTTGCGGCAACTAACGGTCTGATGACCAGGCCTCTTGCAATAGTTACAAGCCCATAGCTTCTTACGACAAGACTGCCGAAAAGTAGAGTACTTGATGGGACCCAAATATCTTCTAGATTCAGGGGTATCCTTCCTAGGACAAAAGTTCTGCTCTAACCTGGTTGGGGATAACTAAGGCTACATCATGACGTTCTTCATGTCTTCTCTTGTGATATTCATCTGTTCCTGCTGGGCTTCATCTTGAGCTTTCTGGAACTCCAGGATTTTTTGGAATAGGACAACCATTGGAAAATGATTGCTGGTACTGGTGGAGCAACAAAATGAATAATCCACCAGGGAAATGCAATTCAGTTTGAGATGAGGTAGGATTCGCCAGTATAGGAAAAACTTCACTGGATGCACTATGAGGACGGTCAAACAGCCGCGAGGGAAAAGACCCTGGACTTGGTTGAGGAGATGGGGTATGATCCGGAGATGACACCTCATCGCCAGCAGGATTTGGTCAACGGTTATTCTCTGGATGGTTTAGGATGCAAACATAAGCAAGGTATCCTACCAGTCTATAATCAAACAAAAATATTTATTTATAATATATTTCGGTCCTATGTTGTGACAAATTGATGTTCTAGTGTTCTAATTGTTTCTAAATATGTTTTCCTAAGTTGTTGTTCAGACCTGCATGGGCCACCACTAAAAACATGTCACGACCCGGTCCCAATTGCTTGGGTCGAATCGGATCATGCCCAGCCTGCACCGTTGTTGAGACGGCGGCAGTAAGCTGTTCAGTAGCAGGTAACCATACAACAACACTATATTTGTCACAACTCAACATTCGGAAATTTAAAACTTTATTAAACTTTTACATGAAATAAAAGATACAACTTAAACCATTTTTTTTATACATCATGAATAAAAGAAAACTCTAGGCAAACAGCTCAGCAATCTCGAATTCCTCGTCTTGGGATCGCGTAACAAAGCCTCATCAGTGATACCTAAAATATTGGGTCTCCAGTCAGGAGGGAGCAAAGTACAATTACGAATATCCAATAATTCAAATAATAATTTGAAATTTGCAATGTTAAACAATTTGAAATACTTTAACAATATTTTTCACAATTCTACAATTGAAAACAATGTGATTTGAGTAGGTAACGAACTATGACCGGCTTGGGATGATTCAATTATATCCTAATGATACGGTCCGGCCTATCCCCGTGTATATGAGGAATCAGCTCGCACAATCAATGATGTAATATAGGAGTATTGGTCATAGACGCTACACTACTCCCCCAATATCCCGAGTCAATCAGATTCAATCAATGAGTCAATATTCGAACTCTAGGAGAGAGTTCCGTGTAGCAATGTGGTTTAAAATTGTAATAAAACAATTACTAGATAAATTACCAAATAGACATAACTGCACTTGCCTTGTATTAGATTGACTGGAAGAACGAGTCGGTACCGAGGAGGAACGTCAGTTGTAACTTCGAGTTCCTACAATTGAGAACTCGACTTAGATTCCTGAATAACCAGACTAAGTGTGCTAGTTGCAATCTCTAGTAGTAAGTCCTAGTCAGGTTTTAAGTTGTATTAATTTACAGCTAACGATTACGTCGCAACTACGTGCGTTGATTAAGCCGGTTAATTGAATTATTTGGAAAATCACGAGAATCGATTACAATTTGGAAAATCGCAAGAATCAATTACAATTTGGAAAACTTTGTGTTTTCATAATATGTATATAAAATACAGTTTTCTTTTAGTGACAAACAGTGAATTAATAATATTTTATTTATTTTAGCTAAACTCGTAATTAAGCCGTAAATTACGTCCTATCTACGAATATGAAATCAATCCAAAATCCACCCAAATCACATCCACCAGAAAAAGAAAAGAAAATAACTACGCTACACAAATACATGGGCACAGCTACTGGTCCTAGGGTGGGCTTATGCCCGATACATCTTTCTTTTACATTAAATAAGAAAATGACTGAATTATTAAATAAAATGCAGAATTTAAATGACTATAATATTTAGCCTAAAAATAAAATAATAAATAAAAGAAAACTAGGAGTCTCAGACTCGGTCCTTTTCCTCAAAATTCGGTTTATGCCTCAACGTCCGGTCGGACCGGTGCGTTTGCATTTCGCCGGGGCCCACAGACCGGTACGGTCGTCGTCCGAAAATCGGTTTAGAAAATCATTTTCGAAAGCCAGTTTTGAAATCAATTAAAAATATAATTTTGTAAAAATTGGGCAGCACTTCCTCTATTCCGGGACAAACCCAAAACTGGGAAGCACGCCAACAAACACCTGCAAAATGTCCCAAACCAGGAAAAACCCATTTCCAACCAAAATGGTCCACAGAAATATCCACCAAAATTCCAACACCACAGAAATAATTCCCGAAAAGTCCGGGAATCCAATATCAACCAATTCACACCAACCCAGCAAGTAAAAACACAGGAAAATCAAACTAACGCAGCTAAACGAAAATTATAACGCAGCTATCCGGATTCCCGAGAGGGAACTGGGGGACCGATCTATCATCATCGACTCACGGGAGGGACGAACTACTCTGATTAACAGAAATTACCAAGATCCGTTGGTCAGGGAGCCGCGGGATAATCTCGGGAAAGGAATCCGAGCTAAGTCTGCAGCAAGTAGAAGTTCTGAACCGCGGGAAAGTCCACGGACAGCGGAAAATCCACGGGAACAGCAAAGAACCGCGGGAAAGGGTGCTGGAAATCCACAGGGAGGGTTTCCGGACAGCAACGACGACAGCGGGGCACGCTGACGCGACGGGGAGCTGCTGGCCACAGGGGGTGGCGCTGGCGCGGAGCACGCCGGGGCGCGAGGGCGTCGGCGGACGGCGGACGGGGCGGCGGCCTCGGGATGGCCGCGGGGCAACCCCGCCGGAGGGCTCGGGGCTGCTGTGCGGGAAGGAGTTAGCCACGGAGGGTGGCGGGCGGCCTCGGGAACACTCGTCGGAGCTCGGGACAGCGCCGCGCTAGGCGGATCTGGCCGAAAAGGGGCGGATCTGGGAGTCCGCCGGCTGGAGGAGGCGGGTCTCGGGGACGGGTCGGGCGGCCGGGGAGGTCGCGCGCCTGGGAATGGCCGGCGGGGTGCGGCTCACGGGGAGGCCGGGCTAGGGCTCCGGCGGACGGCTGGCGCGGGGAGCTGCGCGGTCGGGGGCGCTGGACAGCGCAGCGGGGCCGCGGAGGGGGCGGCGGAGCACCGACGGGCGCGGGGTGGCGCTGTCGGCCGGGGAGAAGGCTGCGCGCGGGGACGCGGCGCCGAGCTCGAGGGTGGCGCGCCGGAGAATGGCGCGGTCGGCGGTGAACTCAGGGAGGAGGGGATTAGGGGGTTCCTCTCCAGAGAAGAACTCGGTGAGAGAGAGAGGGTGGTTGTTTTGAGAGGAAAGAGTGAGAGTTGAGAGAGTGGTTGTTCGGGGAGAGAGAGAGGTTTGATCGTGAGTTAGGTGAGGGGAAGTTGTTACTGTGAGAGAGGGAGAGATGCTTATTTCTCTGTGAGGGAGTGGGGGAAAAAATGGGAAGAGTAATAATGAAGGTGGGGAATGAAAGGTTGTGATGTATTAAAAGAGTTAAGTTGGGGAGTTACAGAAATGAGGGGTTTGAGGAGTTATGAAAATGAAGGGGTGAGTTGCTGGGTTGTAACGTGTGTGGTAAAGAGAAATAGGAGGAGAGGAAAAATAGGAAGGGGTTTACTTGGTCGTGTGTGGACAGCAGTTGCTGGTCCTACGGGACCAGCAAATAATATTTATTTTATTTTTTTTATTAGTAAAAACTAACCAAGTCGAACCAGATTTTAAAAGGGAAATGGAATAGGGCTCAGGCCTGGGTCTGGGCTCGGACTCGGGTCTGGGTCCGAAAGTCAAAAAGCCAAGTTGTAATATTTTCGAAATCATTTTCCACTCAAAGATATTTAATAATATTAATATTAATAATAATAATAATTTTAGAAAACTCTAATTAATAACACAAAAATCTCATTTAAATAAATAGCTACAAAAATAATGGGTTTCACACTTACTCTTGCCTGCATTATATATTATTAGTTATGACAACTGTCTATATGAAGTTCACTGGCGACACGCCATCTTGGACCGTCTTACTGGTATAATGGCGCCCTTGCAGTACAGGTAGCTAGTCCCACCGTAAGTCCCGTATACCGATGCCAGTACGTCAGCATCAATCCTTGTTCTCCCTAGGACGAACCGGGTCCATGGCTGTGGATTACCATTCGGGAAACTACCTTGTATACAAGTTGTCCATGACCATGTACGTAATATAACTTAACTAATAAGAGACATAACATGCATGATAATAACATCTTCCACACATAAGTCATAGTTCTCATTTCATCTTGCCAACTTGCCATCTTACCATCTTACTTTGAGCCATAGGCTCGTATAATCATTCATCCAATCGAGGGACTATTCATTAGTCTTATCATTCTTTCGAACCAAAGTCTGATATACTTACCACCCAATACTTGGGTCTTTGTATCACCTGTTCAACAATTCATATTACAATATACAAGCATCATTTGATTTACAACATAAGTCTAGCCATGTGATAAATTTATCTTTCATTATCTTTCTGAGTTATTACTAAGCATCTTTTATTAAGCATCGAACGCAATAACAATTCTACCATTGTTACGCAAGAAGATTAAGGATCGTCGAAGGATCAAAGCCACTCACTTGTTGGTGAATTGTCGAGAGAAAGAGGTCTTCCACGCAACGTCAAGCTCGGTTCACTGCTTTAGCACCTGCCTTGGCACTAACATCTGGTCAACATACTTTTTTTCTTTCTCTCAGTGATTCGATATGAAATACATAGACAGTGAAAGTAAATCCATAAAAACATTTATCGAAAACAATCACAAAAACGTACACAAAAGCTAACAGTAAAAGCGACATCGAAAATCAGCAGGACAAAGGTCTCGGGACAAGCGAATCTTATATAGAACTCTTCTTCCAAGATGCGTGCCACTGCATCTTGGACATCATTTCAAAAGAGTCCAATCCATAACGAGGAAAGGATCTCAATTCATTATTCCGTGATCCTGGTAAAGTTTTCCCAATTCTCATCCGACTTGGCCATTCAGCCGCTAGTCCATTCTGTGCTCCGCAACGGAATTCAGGGCATTACACAAAACATGTTCCTTTGTCTATATAACATCATCTTAGCTCCCCTTGCCTCTTTTATTACACCTTCAAACCCTAATTTGTGTTCTTTCCCAAATTCACCCCTTTCTCCAAATCAACTCTAAATTGAGCATAATCAATTACAATACACTCCCCTAGTATAGAGGAAGCCTCTAGAAGCTAGCTAGCAAGGATTGTGAGCAATTTGACTATTGTGTTGGCCCAATGATTACATCATGTTTTTGAATATGGCTAATCAGTTAAGTTTAATATAATGATCTCACTAATATTCATATACTCACTATCATGTTGCTACTTAAACTTAGCATTGTCCTAATTGACCTATATTATATTGCTATGCTTGTATCGTACTGCAATATATTTTGCTGGCCTAACATGTATTTGTAGACATACAGTAAGCATGATCAAACCAGGACATAGGCAATAAAGAATTAATGATGGAGCAAAGACGACGTCATACAAAGAGATTTCTCTGAACCGCCTATCGACCTATCTGGGGCCTCGCATCGGGGGTTCCGCTGCCCGGTCAGCGGACAGGGGTCGAGGGGGCAGCGCCCCCCGTCGTGGGTTCGGGAGCGAAGCTCCCGAAAGGTATTCAGATTTCTAGATCTACTTATCTTTGGACGACTGCTGTCAAGGAAAAAGACGTCTTCAGGACTGCTCAAATATCAGAAGAAATGCGTCATCAAAGGGCTTTTGGTTTGCCTACTTGTTCCAAGTCTGTAATCTTCATTTTATTGAGTCTAGTATTGAGTCGTACTGAGTCATCTCAACCCCTAGACATATCTCTCCAAGCTCTACCATACAAACAGACCAATTCCTGAACCAAGTCCAAGCTCCATAAAGCCCAAAAGCCTAAAGGCCATTTTGCCACCTAGGAGGCAGAGTTTGGGCCGAACTCTGCCCCCACACAGAGTTCGGGCCGAACTCTGTCCCCTAATTTCTAGCACCCTGAATTTTAGGGCCTGCTTGCTACAAGCTGTCCAACGTTCAAAAATTTGAATTCTTGGGACAGAATTCGGGCCGAATTCTGCCTCCCAAGAGTAGTATAAATAGAGCTTGAATTCTTTCATTTCAAATCATCTCTTACCTTCAAATATTCAAGCTTTCTAAGCTCTACTACTCCAAGCCTCATTCTTCCATATCTCCTAAGCCACAACTCTCCTTAGCCTAAGGTGCTCAGTGTGATATCAGCTAGAAGTTGTGTGCAAGAGTGAAAGAAAAGTTACTTGGACAATTCCAAGTTTTGCCACCTGCGAATTTGTAAGAAGTTGGCGTACTCTTCTGAGTAAAGGCACGTGGTTGTACACTATTTCACAAATAGTAGATTTTAATCTTGAGCTAGAATTCTCAGGCCTGGACTAGTCCTCCACGAGGAAAACCAGGTTAAAACTTCTGTGTTTGCGTATGCTCTTCTGATCTTTATTTACTTTCGTATTTCTCTCTGATTTATTTACTATCTTGATAGCTGTTTTGTGGAGGTGATATAGAGTTAATTTTTATTTGGTGATTATCAACACAAACTCTATTCACCCCCTCTAGAGTTGCCTACACGTTATTTCAATTGGTATTAGAGCGAGGACTCTATTGTTAGGCTTAACATCCTTAGAGTAGATCCTTGTTTATTTGTGTATGGCATCGTATTCCTCCTCCTCCAATAAAGAGGGTTTTACTTCTAGTAGCATAGACAATCATGTTTCTTCTAAATGCAAGAAATACTCTAAGTGGAAAGCCATAGCTAACCAATCCTTAAAGTTTGCTAAGGCTTTTCATTCTACAAATGAAGAACTTTCAGAAAAGGTTATTCATTTAGAAGAATCTAATGAGTTTTTTAGAAATGAAAACAATGATTTATTATCTAGACTTGACTCACAAAACTCATCTTGTATTTCTTTAAAGAGTTTGAATGATTCTTTAATTTTGAAAATCAAATATCTTTCCTCATCAATAGAAGATCTTAAGAAGCAAGCACATGAGCTAAATCATTTGCATGATTCTTCTATTGACTCTTTGAAGAAACAAAATGATGATTTTATTTCTAAAATTGCTTTATTTGAAAAGGAGAATTATGTTTTAAATGCTAAATTTGATTCTCTTACTTGTTTGCATAATGATTTGCTATTAGAACATGATATTCTTAAGACCAAATCCATGCATGCTCACTCTAGAGATATTCATCATTCTAGTATGTCACATGTTCATAATCATGCTCATTCCGATACATGTGCACACACTAGTATTAGGTGCTTCTATTGCTCTCGCATTGGATGCATGAGTGTAACTTATCCTATTCGTATAAGTTTTTCTACCAATGCTAGAGTAAATAGTATATGGGTCCCTAAAGCTAACAAATATGGATCCAAGTTTATTTGGATACCAAAGTCTTCGCCTAATATTGTAGGTGGAGCTACTTGTATCAGGACATAGCACCGAGGAAGCATGTTGGTGGTTGCAAAGCTCAAAGGTCATCTTCCAAGCAATTGCACAACACAAGTGTGGCCACTAGAGCCACTTTGGTAACATGCTAAACGATTCTCATTAAATGGCTTATATTTGTAGAATCTAGCATGTTTCTCTTGATATCTTGCTACTAGCTCACAATGATATCCTTTAGTTGCTTTTATATAAATCAATGTGAGATATAATACTAGCATGCTTGGTTAATTTTCTTATTATTTCTTTTATGTAGCATGACTAGTTACTTAGCTTAAATGATTAGTCCACACTATGTAATTTATCACTCATTTTCTAGTAGTGTGACACATTTACATATGCATGCTCGCTATTCTTTGTCTTTATAAAGCATGCATATCACTCTAGTTCACAGGAGCTTGATTCTTGAATTTTGTTTTTAAAGTTTGACTCTCCATTTTTAAAGTTTTAAAATAGTTACTTCTTGCCGATTTGTATTTAATATGTCCCAAATTACTTTAAATCGGTTTTTGTGAATATATGTGTTTAGCACATGCTTCTTATCACTTGACAAGTATACACTTATACTTCCATTTTAACCTTGTGCTTACATAATATATTCAATATTGATTTTCATGTTTTATTTTGATTGAACCTCTTATGAATTAATTATGTATTTGCCTAATAAAGTCTATTTATACGTGCTTTGAATTTGTGATAGTTTTTCAAACATTTATTATGGATACATGACTATATTCATTCAATCTTCATTTACATGTAGATCATGTATTTATTATATTGACTTCTATTTTTGTATAAATATCTTTATGTGGGCATATGAGTTAAGCTCAAGTCTCATATTATTTTGAAGAGTATCTATTCATACTTGTGCTTACCTCATACTTTAGCTATTGATTCTTTTGACCAAATTTGTGTTATCTTTTCTTAAATCAATTACCTTTCTCCTTAAAGCTTTCCTTTGATAATATCTTCTTACCTCTTGGGTGACTTTATGGATACATGTCTTTCACTTGATTTTTGATCTTTTCATGTATATATATAGTTTTATCTATGTGATTCCAAATGTTGATATTTATTTATTCAAATACTTCTTCAAGTTAGAATGTTGAGAGAAAATATTTATTAGTGTCTTGTTCATGACTTTTATGGAAGTTATGCTTGTTTTTGTGCTTTACCTTACTTGTTAAAATCACCGTACTTGTTTTGAGTATGTATCTTCTATATATTTATTTCCATAAGTGCATTATGAAAATGTTTGTTTTGAAAATATTCTTAGCAAATTTTGATGATCATTCTTTGATTATTATTTGGGTATTTACCTTTCTTATACTTATAATTTGTGGATTTTGATGTTGTTTGATGATACTGTGTATGTTCCTTTAAATCTAAGTTCTTAAAAGTAAAGAATATTTTGGGAACAAGCCGAAAGGGTCCTTCTGTCATACAGGTGTAAATAGCCTGAAGCGACACGGTGCACTCGTCTTCGGACTACCGCTAGCTGGAAACCGACCCCTACAGCTAACCCAAAGTGATCAATACTTTATAGACTTAAGATTTATTAAGATCTAGTTGCAACCATTATCTAGTTTTGGATCCACCCCTAAGTTCCAGAATACTTCATCATATCTAGCCTTATATTTGAGCTATAAATATTTTATTATTATTACCCAATAATGTTTTGTAGCACATGAGAATACATGTAATTGATATATCATACTTCTCATGTCTTTAGCTACTATGGGTTAAACTTTTACGTTGAGATTTTTCACTTCTAGAGAATACACTTTCATAATGGCTATAATATTTTGCATTCTCTAGATCAATCTATTATTTTATTTTCTTGGGTTAATCTCAATATTTGGCAAAGAGATTTGCTCTATTGTGTTTTCATGAACATCTCTTTTGTCTTTTACTTGATGAGAGTCTAATTCATTTAATTGCTATCTTATACTCTTATCCTTTCTCAGCAAAGAGTATATAAATTATTTTGATCATTCAAAATGTATTACCCTTATTGTGAACTCTATGCTTAAGCATGTATTTTTAGTGTTAGTGACTTAAGATTTAATGAGCACATTTATCATGTTAATGGCCTACCTCATTAATCTTAATTAGTTATGTAGCTCATTTATTTACGATGCATTGATTAAGCTACATAATTTTTGTTCACTTTCACTCATCTAGCTATCTTCTTGAATTTTAATCTATATGTGATATGCTAGTTTACAAATTTTTTTTACATATGTTTGGTTTCTAAAATTAGTTTGACAAATTTTTAATTTTTTTGTTTCCATTGAGGTTTGTAATTCATCGTTTTAACTTCCTTCCCTAGTCATTAGTAAGCATCTCTTAAATTTCTCTCATCTTTTGAGTCATGATTTTATCATATTATCATTACATTTCTTTGGAATAAATTTGCAATCATTTAAATAAGAATGACTCTTTTCTATATTTTCTATTGGTTTGTTTATATGGTTTCTTTTTGATAAGATTTATGACGGATCATAATTATTTATTGGTTTACTTTATGAATGATCCTAATGATTGACTAGTCCTATATTATCTAATTATGTGGTTATCAAGTTAATTTATTACTCTACTTTGACTACTCATGGATTATCACATATGCCCTTTGCTATTTGAACTTCATTGGTTTCTCATTTAGTATTAGCAAGGTTGGATTATTATCCGTTGATGGGTACATATGTGGTAAAATACACATAGTTCATGCAAAGTAATAAATTGGTTGATCATTTCTTAATTAGATAATCATAAACATGATATTTGAGTTTTATTTTTTGTATTTTTGAGCTATATTTTGACTTTCATCATGATTGATTTAATTGACTTTCTTCCTTTTATGATGACATTTTTCTCATATTGTAACATGCATTGATCTATCATATTTCAATATGATATTCTTCTATATAGGTTAGTATATGTCGTCTTTTGATTACATGTGCTAAATTGAAATATTCTTTTGATTTCTTATCTTTAGTGGATATATCTTCTTGACTAAAGATGATATTTTTCGTTCTATGACATTTTTATAGCCTTATATCATTTTTTATGTCATAAGTTACCATTTTATAGACGTTTTTATAACATTGGGCAAGGGGAGGAATTAATAGTTGATTTACCCCTAGATCTTGAAGTTATTATTTTTTGCTATAAGTGCTTTGGAACTAGATACGCATATTTTAAGGGGAAGCAAATAAATTGGTTCAATTCATTTATACCCTTTAATATGTCGTATACGTAGTTCATCATTGACCCATTTTTTTAGGATACTGATATTTTGTGAAAGGTTTATGAGAGTATATGCAATTGTTTTCATCATATTATCTCTCTCTTTTATATGAGTCATCTCGTTAATATTTACTTTCGTATTTTATCTTGATTACTATTGTGCTTTTTTTGATTTGGCTTTCTTTTGTATGTTTAATTGATTTGGCTTTCCTTGTTGAGGACTTACCCAAAATTCATGATTTTATCTATATTGGTAATAGTTTAAGGGGGAGCATTTACGTCGACTGAATTTCTCTTTCTCAAACATTTTTTTCCTTTACCTTCATGTTTATCTAAAGGGTATTCATATAGCATGATAAGGTAATTGAGTTCAAATGCATGAATTTTGGATAAGCAAATAGATTTGCAAATAATGAGATCATTTTATATCAATTGCTCTATTTTACATTGATCATTCTTTTATTTTGTTCCACCATATATCTGTGGACAATTGTGACTATCATAGTTTCATTGATCAATGTTTCAAGTTTATTTATTTCAATTGATATCAAGTTTATATATTTCAATATCTCAATTGGTATATTTCTTCTTTGATATCTATTATTTGCAATTATCTAATCCCTATAATTTTTGACTAATTTTTTTCTTCTAAAACTAGAACAATATTTTATATCATACTATGTTTTTGGACGTCTTTCTTGGATTTCATGTTGGTAAACAATCTATTGATTATTTTTAAATTCTTTTAAGTTTTACCAACTATTTGTGTTTTGACAAGCTAATTTCTGTTTGGCACTCTACATTTGGTATGTAGTTTCTGTACTTGTCTTTACACACTTATCCCATTGTTCCTCATTTAGTATATCTTGATCATGAATGTCTATGCCTTCCTCCTTATGCTTGAGTTCATTTTATCTCTTATTACGGGGGAGCTTATTTTTTGATCATGTCAAAGGGGAGAAATAAGTTTAAGTTAGCACTAATATGTATTTATTAGTGATACATGCATCTATCGTATTTGTCTTAAACTTAACCGATTTGCCATAATAAAAAAAGGGGAGATTGTTGGCCCAATGATTATATCATGTTTTTGAATATGGCTAATCAGTTAAGTTTAACATAATAATGTCACTAATATTCATATACTCACTATCATGTTGCTACTTAAACTTAGCATTGTCCTAGTTGTCCTATATTATATTGCTATGCTTGTATCGTACTGTAACATATTTTGCTGGCCTAATATGTATTTGTAGACATGCAGTAAGCATGATCAAACCAGGACATAGGTAATGAAGAATTAATGATGGAACAAAGACGACGTCATACAAAGAGATTTCTCTGAACCACCTATCGACCTATCTGGGGCCTCGCATCGGGGGTTCCGCTGCCCGGTCAGCGGACAGGGGTCGAGGGGGCAGCGCCCCCCGTCGGGGGTTCAGGAGCGAAGCCCCCGAAAGGTATTCAAATTTTCATATCTGCTTATCTTTGGACGACTGTCGTCAAGGAAAAAGACGTCTTCAGGACTGCTCAAATATCAGAAGAAAGACGTCATCAAAGGGCTTTTGGTTTTCCTACTTGTTCCAAGTCTGTAATCTTCAATTTATTGAGTCTAGAAGAATGTGTACGTTGAGTCGTACTGAGTCATCTCAACCCCTAGACATATCTCTCCAAGCTCTACCATACAAACAGACCAATTCCTGAACCAAGCCCAAGCTCCACAAAGCCCAAAAGCCTAAAGGCCATCATGCCACCTAGGAGGCAGAGTTCGGGCTGAACTCTGCCCCCACACAGAGTTCAGGCCGAACTCTGTCCCCTGATTTCCAGCACCCTAATTTTTAGGGCCTGCTTGCTACAAGATGTCCAACGTTCAAAAATTTGAATTCTTGGGGCAGAATTCGAGCCGAATTCTGCCTCCCAAAAGTAGTATAAATAGAGCTTGAATTCTTTCATTTCAAATCATCTCTTACCTTCAAATATTCAAACTTTCTAAGCTCTACTACTCCAAGCCTCATTCTTCCATATCTCCTAAGCCACAACTCTCCTTAGCCCAAGGTGCTCAGTGTGATATCAGCTAGAAGTTGTGTGCAAGAGTGAAAGAAAAGTCACTTGGACAATTCCAAGTTTTGCCACCTACGAATTTGTAAGAAGTTGGCATGCTCTTCTGAGTAAAGGCACATGATTGTACACTATTTCATAAATAGTGGATTTCAATCCTAAACTAGAGTTCTCAGGCCTGGACTAGTCCTCCACGAGGAAAACCAGGTTAAAACTGCTGTGTTTGCGTATGCTCTTCTGATCTTTATTTACTTTCGTATTTCTCTCTGATTTATTTACTATCTTGATAGTTGTTTTGTGGAGGTGATATAGAGTTAATTTTTATTTGGTGATTATCAACACAAACTCTGTTCACCCCCCTCTAGAGTTGCCTACACGTTATTTCACATTGGAGTTTAGTGGAGATCTATATCTAGAAGGTTTCATTGAGATTCCAACTCTCAATAGGTAATGGCCTCTAAACCTATTAATTTCTTGATTTCTCTCCATAGATGCATTCACTTAGGTTCCCCCTAGCTGTAGACTAAGTTTGGGTTCAAATCGAATCCATTTGGTATGTGTATCGGAGGAGTATCGGAGAACTATTCAATGTGTTCGATAAAATGTCTCATAGAAATGTTTGTTAATAATTATCTAAACTAATTACATGATTTTGTAGCTAATGTAATGTAGATTACTTATCTCTGTTACTGATTGATTTTAGACACGATTTGTGTCAGTATTTGGACACAGAGACACGTGCACGAGGCTTCGTGCAGTGTCCTGCTACCACTAGTCGACAACTCATCGGACACGACACGTGGAGACACGAATTTTTGCCAGTAGATAGGGGCAATGTCTGTCAGTGCACACACAAAATTTAAGGTGAAATCGTAGGGAATTCGAGGAGTTCTTCCTCCTGCAGTGATCACACACACACACACACACACACACACACACGAGAGAAACCCCCACTGATACGGGCTTTGTGTTTGGACACGACACCATGTGGACACAAAATACCTGGACACACAGACACCCCTATACTTATCCTACCCCCTGACACGACCACATGGCATTTGGTTGGACACGCAGTGTCCAATCCCATCCGACACACGCATACGAGACTACCTATGCACAATTTTTGACACCCCTCGACACTAGTGTTTTGACACATGTTTGGACACACAATTCGACACAGTTGGGACTCTGAGTTGACACTGGTATGTAGACACACTCACTCGACTACACTCACACTGTTTCACACCCTCTGCACACACTATCTCTCACACACACCCTGTTTACGAACCCTCTGTGACACATACATGTTAGGGCACATCTCTGTTGCACTTGGGACACTTTTGTATGCACTTTCGACACATACTATTCAGATACTACTCACAGCACACACACACTCGACCCCTCTTTGATATGTTCTGGGTTTTGTAATGTGAGGGTTTGAATGTCAATTGTAGAGGGGTTGGACCATTTTTGTATTGAGGTTGGGAGTTTGGTTATGTGGTAAATGTTTCAGTTCTAGGTTATTTTGGTAGTTCAGTTATGGGTATTTATGAGTTGGGGTTTACATTGTAGTGTTGGTTGTTGGCTTGGGTTACCTGTGTCATGTGGGATTTGGTTATGTTCATTTTCTGGGATTATATGTATATTGTATGTAAAGATTTTGTTGGTTATATATATATATATATATATATATATATATATATATATATATATATATATATATATATATATATATATATATATATATATGTGTGTGTGTGGGGGGGGGGGGAGATGCATATATATATCAGTTGTTGTGGGGTTAGTTTATGTGAGTAAAATCGAGAGTAGCAGCATATTGTAGTCCTATCCTAGAGTATCAGACCTTACCTTATGTTAGAACAGTAACTTGTGACTTGAATTGGTCACTTGGCCATTTGTTGTGAGTATCATATTTGGCATTTATATTAGAGGGTTAAGTTCTGCTCTGTTACAGAGCAAGGGCAGTAAGGTTCAGGCCCTCTTTGCACTCCACATTTAACTATTGCCACTTGTTAGCACTATACTGCTTTCCACCTAACAAATTTGTCCTGCATCCTGGGAATTACTTGACACTTAACCCAGTTATGCAACTGACCTTAGCATATCTTACAGGTAGTCTATAGTATATACATATATGAGATATGGGTGTTTGCTGGATTAGAATGTTAGGTATGAGTTAGTGTTTCAATAAGTGAGCCATTGGCCATAGGCCAATTTCATTTCATAAATCTGAGAGTGTTGTGAGAAGAGAGCAAATAGGATATTATCTATAAGAGCCTATAAGTTTACTATGAGAGGTTGAGGCAAAGGGATAAGTAGATTGTATCTAAATGATGTATGTATATAGTACATAGATATATGATTTTTAGAATTAGATATAGTTATACCATATGTATATACCCACAATTATATGTCCATACATGTAGTGGGTGAGTGATAAGACATATGCCCTATATCCTTAGAATGAGATAGCCTTAGTTTAGAATTGACCGCTATTAACTTGTTGACTTAGTTAATTAGGAAGTTGACCAAGTACCAAATATTGACCAATTGACCTTAGAAGTTGACCATGGTTTACTTAGTTGACTATAGAGTTGACTAGAGCTTGACCAAATCCTAGATAGTTGACCTTGACTTCTTAGTTGACCAGAGTTGACTTTGACCTAGATTGACCTAGAATCATGTAGATTGCATTATATACTTCAATTATTACATATTAAACACATTATAACCTGTATCTCATAAAATAGGACATTGTGACTCTAGTTCGGACATATGTATTCATCAATCATTCAGTATATCAGACGAGTACATTCTCTGATAGTTCTTTCATTTACTTGTCGATTATCTAGTTAGTTCTATTTGATTCTCTATTACAAACATGGATTGGTATTACTGAATTCATGTATGCAACACTCACATCTTTCATGTCTGGCCTCTATTTATGGAATTACCCCCTGGCATCATATTGTCTGGTTGAACATGTACTCTACTGTCGTGTCATTTTATGGATTCACTTATACTATCAGGCGGGAAAATACTTGAGTAAACATGTAAATGGTCCCACTAGAAGCACTTCATCTGGTCTAAGCCTGGTCTAACCTAGTCTAACCTGGGAGCATCTCATCCGGTCTCACCTGGAAGGATAGCAGTCGTACACTTGTGTGCGATGAGCTATTTACATCTATTATTTACATGTCGAAAGCAGTTTTTCAAAACACACTGGGTAGTTTCATATATAGGACTCACATTGGGATCACACTCACTACTAAAATACAGCAATTTGGCAACGGACTATTAGCGACGGATCTTATCCGTCCCTAATAGCGACGAACTAGCGACTACCTTGTGATGGATTACCGTCAGAAAGAAATGGTCAATTTTTTTATTTTTTTGTGTCAAAATCAGTCGCAATTCCGTCGCTAATTTGACAAAAAATTAGCGACGGACTGACCTCCGTCGCTAATATATCGCACATTTTGGCGGCAAAATCTTAAAAAAATGGCGCAAAAATTAGCGCCTAACTAGCGACGGACGTTCCGTCGGTAATCTAGTGGGTATTTAGCGATGAACTAGCGACGGATATATCCGTCGCCAGTCCGTCGCTATGTACCCTAACTTAAATTGAATCGACGTGGGGGGGGGGGGTTTCATTCCCCCCCAAACATACTCTCTCTCTCTTCCCTCTCTCTCTCTCTCTCTCTCCGGCGATCTCACTCCCTCCTGCGATCTCACTCCCTCCGGTGATCTCTCTCCCTCCGTCGATCTCGCAGGTAAGCTATCTCTCTCTCTCTCTCTTTCCCTCTCTCTCTCTATTTTAGGGTTTTGGGGGGTGGCGGTCGGCTGTCGTCGGGGCCGGGGAAGGGGGGTCGGGGGATGGAGAGGTGTAATGACCCGCTCCGCCCTAGCGGAACGCCGATTCAAACGGCAAGTGCAACGACTCAAACGAGCCGTCGACACGAAGAGTCGGCATCGACCTGATGAAGAATCGATGCAAGACTTACATTGGCCCGCCAAAGATGAATCCAGACTTAGACTTTCAAAGGCGCACTCGGAGTGTCGCTCTGCCGATGCGAACATCGCTAAGGTGGGTGGCTCCGATGAACCCGTCTTTGCTTAGCCTAGACACATAATAATACGGACACTATCACTGAAATCGCTAGGCGATAACACCGCGCATGCTAATAAATGACCCAACGCACCTAGCTAAGGGATTAATCCCATCTTGTATGCTTTTATAGAATATGGAAAAGAACATGGAAATTATGAGAACTCTCGTACCGCGCTCCACGCTCGTGCTAAGGCACAAGCTTACGTTTACGTCTCTGATGCGTTCAAACAATGAAAACAATGAATGGTTTACAACAGTAAAACGGGGAGACTATCAACATAGTCGTTTCGAGTAGATTTTAGCAACATTGAAAGACTATGGGACCGATGGGTCGCCAAGGCGACTCCCGCACGGAGAGTTGCAAAATGTATGAATGAATGAATGAACAAATAAGTGAATGAATGAATCAACGAATGAAAGAATGAATACGTGAATGAATCGATGAACAAACAGACAAGTGAAAGAAAGAAAAGAAAGAATGAATAAAAGATAAGAAAGAAAGAAATGGTTAGCGACAGGTGTGACGGGCACGTGCAACGGGGCTCGCTACCCGCGCTGCACGGACGCCAACCAGGTCGATAACGTATTGTGGCTAAGGGTTAGCCTATGACGATAAAATACGAAATGGTCGTGGACGGACCCGTGCACGGGTGATACAGATTCCGCGGCATGATCAAAGGGAGGATCGTGGCCGGCCTAGGCGGAACCAAGTCGAGGCTTACGGGCTTCCTGGGTGCGGACTTGGCCACCCGGGAGACGTAAGTGCTGAGGTATTTCAAGAGAGTAACGGGGTGTGTGCCTGTCCTCACCCTACGCTAAGTTGAGAAATACCACGGTTGGAAGTGTCCAAAATGGCTTGTGATGCCAGCGACCGGTGCATATAGATTTAAGTGAGCTTTGCTGGTGGCAATCCACGTGCAAGTCCTTGCATTGAAATCAAAGTAGTCTAAGTTAACTGTACAAAGCACTTTCTGAATAGGCTTGAATATAACACACAAAATGATAAGGAGTACTTCGAGCAAACGAGTTAGAAAACGTGCCTACGACGTGCTAGAACCCGAGGCAGGGACACACACTTGACATTAAAAGTTCATATTGAATTGTTGACTAAATTGGTTTACTTTGGACAGGGAAGGCCGGAAGGTAAGTATCGGTAAGTCGTGCATGTATTTCCATACGACACTTGAATTTGGCAACACGGGATAGGTTATGAAATATGCCATGAAACTGATCCGAAGGCAAGATTAGAAAGACAATGAATGATAGACGGTGCACAAAAGTAAATGGAATGTATTTGGTAATGATAGCACTGTGGGCGAGCTAGCCTCCCCACCAGTGCATAACAATGTACTGATAACCCCACAGTCTGCTTGCAGGAAGCAAGAAACGCCGACGGGTGCGGAGCTTCCATCAAACGTGCTAAGGTGCGGAGCTATCTCTGGAGCCTTGGAGCATTGCAAGGAGCTGAAGCACCATATACAGGACATAATGTATCGGAACATCGCCATAAATTATTCCATATTGTAAGCCACTTGGCACGCCTTTTATGTTTCAGAGAGAGAGCTTGAACGATTTGTAATATCGGCCTAGCGCTGCTTGTAAACTTCTTGAATATCAATAATAAAGAGTTGAATTCGCTTCAATTTGTGTTCATTTTACTTTCCGTTGTAAATGGGGACACTCTGTGCGACTCTGTGGCCTAGCTCAAATCGGCCGTTTCTGGACTTAGCCTTGCACGGGTGCAACCTAGGCCCGTGCGACATCATGCCTTAGCGAGGACGATCGCTCCTGCGGGAGCGGGGCATGACAGATTGGTATCAGAGCACGGCTTTACGTCCTTGGACTTCATTTAATTTTCTCAGTTTTGAAAGCTCGTTGAAACAAAAAAAGGATACGCTCTCTCTCGTTGTGCCTTGGGATGTTCCATACAATAAGTCTAATATTTTTAAAAGCTCGTACAAGTACTCGGGTGAACGGGATCGATAGGCGAAGGCCTTTATGCCAAACCGCGATGGACTTGAGTTGGAAGGAACCGATGCTAAGAGTTAGCAAAATGTAGTGCGTGCTTGAATGAGCTTACGCTGAGAGCAAACGAGTACACGAGACCAAAGTATAGTTCGAACGGGATGGTTATGCACGCAGCCTTTTGACTAAGTTGTGGAAGAGTATCGCGCACCTAGACCTTCTGGTGCAAACGAGTTGCGAGTGAGATCGATTATCGATCGAACGAGAATAAGTGAGCATGCGAACTCGAATATAGTCCGCACGGGAAAGCTATGCACACGACCTTTTGGTTATGTTGTGCCGCGTGTCGTGCACCTCGACTTTTGGTGCAATCGAGTTGCGAGCGATATCAAGAACCGCTCGGTCGGGAACGAAGCTACACTTACAGTGTATATCGATAGGAACGGTATCAAACTAACGCTTAGACGTGCACGAAAGATTGGCTTGGATTTTGAGGATTAATGCGAACAACTTAGTACGTCGAGGCGACGTGAGCAATTACGCTAGAGATTCGTCGAACGAATCTGAAGGATGTCTTAGCGCATGACGCGAACGTAATTGAGGACTAGACCGTATAGCTTGAATCCGAGTGGTGTATGTGATAGGTTTGGAGAAGAATAAGAATGAGTGTCGACGACTAGTCGAGTGGCTCGAACCCTGAGTGGTGTATGGACGTCATAGAAATTGTTCGAGCGAGACTAAAGGATTTACGGATCATGCGAGTATGTCGGCAAGCGATGCAATCGTACAAAGCCTTAGAATGTGTCACGCTTAGTTGGTCGTGGCTTCAAAAGTCCCGAATGAGATGTCGCTGGATAACTTGTCAATGGGCAACGCGAATTAGAAAACGATTCGAAACGATGAATGAAAATGAATGGTCTTGATCGAGAAAAACTTAGAGGATCACGCGCACGATTTTGGTTTGATTCAAATAAATTATGACTTGAGTTTGGACAACGATCTTGAAACTGGCTTGAGGAATAGCGATCAAACTTGATCTTGAATATCGAGGAAATTGTGGAATATCCAACTCGGACAACAGCATCAACGTATGACTCGAAATCGGTTGCAAAGGAAGATCGTCAGGTTACGTATATTGTCGATGGTATTGAGGCGTATCAAAGATTGATATGCGATAACTCGGGGGTACTCTGACTCGGCGAATGACGATCGTGTAAATGTCACTGTTCCGTTGGATGCTATACTTGGGATGTTAAAAATGTGTCGAGGAAAAGATAGATTTATCTCGAGGATTTTCTAGTTGAACGTATGACGGTTAGACTATCGAATTAATTTGGCTTGGATGAAAATATGAATGATTGGATTTGCTTCGTTAACAACCACAACGTTGACGTTCTTGTCTTATTCGAGCGCAACTCCAACCTCGTACATGCGTCACGCCGGATTAGGACGATCACTCCGCGTGAGCGCTGATATGGTGATTCATACAGCGGGAGTGATTGAACTTGGATGGCGTGGCAATTTGATTTCTTCGACTTGTGGTTTGACGCGAAGGTAAACTCGAGAATGAATCAGTATGTGTGATGATTGAACTTGAGGATTGAGTAGGTCCAATCTGCGTATCGAGAATGAGTTAGTCTAAACTCAAACAAGAGTTACGCCCCGATGAGAATGATTATTCCGCGGGAGCGTTGTATGGTGATTCATGAACCACCGTGGATGATCGGACTCGCGTGAGATTGGGACGTAATGTATTGTCGAGCTGGATGACTTCGTGATCGAATACATAAATTGGTTAGAATGGATATGTGAAGTATGTCGATTGGGTGATTTAATAGATTCGAATATTGGCAACGAATACATTGATGCAAATAGGTGATCGTGCTCGATGTTTAGAAATCTGAGTGACGCGAGCTTGGGTAGAAAACCCCCATACTACCGACTTTGGTTTGACCCTAGGATTGGAGTCAGTGTTGGCATTATTGTTGGAGAACTGTGATTCCAATCCTGACATTGACTTAGACTCGAAAAGAAATAACCTAGCGGATAGGCGGACGACCCTATACCGAGTGATTAAACCTGTGAGATTGATATTAGAGTATCGTCTGGAACGGATGATAAACTTTGGGCAACAAGACTTAGAGTAGGATGGGAAACAGGGAGTGTGCATGAACGACGATAAGATTGGCCCCAAACAAAGGGAATGATAGGAATAGGTGATGCGCAAGTAAAGTTGAAATAACGAATTGAATTATTGGTCGGAAGACGTACTCAGTGATAGTGCGATACTTCATCTGGTATTGGACGAAAATTACTTAGACTTGGCCGACTCCGCTAAGAAGAAATCGTATTGATTTCGTTGATAAGAGCACTTGAGAAGCGAATCGAATCATCTCGAGGACCGAGATAAACGATATGTGATACACACATGAGTTCGATTTTAAATCGAAGTTAGCAAAATGATCGACAAATCAAAACTATTACGAGTAGCTTGTCCAACTTCGCTAGTCGCTAAGCTTAGTTGAAATGTACGTATTCGGGGGACGCCTTGAATGCGTGTACGATCCAAACTCAGCGATATGATAAACTCGAATGCAGCTACAAGTGGGTGTTGAGATGCGCATAAACGAATGAGTGAGTTTGCCTCAGCCTACGACTCTCGTGTTTGAGAATTTCAACGCACCTCGTGCGACCGTTTCAGTCCCATGATACGTCGAAATAGCAACCAAGTCGAAGAAATGCGACAATTGAATAAGAACCATCAACTCTGAAATAAATAAAAAGCCATTCAATAAAATCGACCAAACGTATGCGACGCGGAACTTGGAAAGGTATCGAGTATAGTTCGATGACCATCGAACGGTAAAGCCATTCGATAGGAATTTTCTAAGGTATGCACACGGCGATGAGTAAAGGAACGGTAGGATGACCCGCACTCAGGAAGTCTATAGGACGAGACTTGTTCTAAGTGGTGTATTATGTAATGACCTGTCACCCTCATTTCCCGTATTTCCCGTATTTCGTATTTATACTCGTATCTGGATTTTGGCATGTATTTTATTTTTTTCTCGACTTGTGGAATTTCAGTATTTCTCGTATTTTGGGTTTTGGCTTGGCTCGGTTTTATTGGGGATGGTTCGGTTTGGTTCGATTTTATGTGTTGGAACACCCTAGCCCTATGCTACACCCTCAACCCACCACAACTCCCCCTCTTTATATCCTCACCTACCACTCTCTCTCCTCATAAACACCATTAATTTTCTCCTTCTTCTTCTTCTTCTCCTTCCTCCACAACTCTCCTAACCCTAGGCAAGTGCATCTTGCCACTACATGAGAACCCTCTTTTCCTTGTCCATTTGCTAGATTAGGACATGGAGACCAACATTAGAACTTGAGTTTTTGTGATTTGGAGCCCCCATTATCATAGATCTAAGCTTTTCCTATTTTCGGATTTTGCATGGTTTGAGCTATTTATGTTGGTTTTCTTTGAGTTCTGATGTTTCCATGTGAAAGAGCTTTCAGTTTCACCCAAGTTGGAACTTTGGAAATCCGGATTTGGAGTTCGGATGGCCAAGTTATGAACTTGTGAAGCTTTGGGTTCTTCCTTGGTGTTCTTGCTGTTTGGAGAAGACAGTGAGCAGTGTGCAGAGCTATTTAGCTACGCACACTGAGCTACGCGCGCTCTTTAGCGCTGCGTACGCAGGCTTGAGTACGCTTCCTGTTGGAAGCGTGTCTCCTTGAGCGTGCGTGACTTTTACGTATACTGCTCCCTTGAGCGTGCGTGACTTTCACTCACTGCTCCCTTGAGTGTGCGTGACTTTCACACACTGCTCCCTGTAGCGTGCATGACTTTCACACACTGCTCCCTTGAGTGTGCGTGACTTTCACACACTGCTTCCTGTAGCGTGCGTGACTTCACACACTGCTCCCTGTAGCGTGCGTGACTTTCACTCACTGCTCCCTGTAGCGTGCGTGACTTTCACACACTGCTCCCTTGAGCGTGCGTGACTTTCACACACTGCTCCCTGTAGCGTGCGTGACTTTCACACACTGCTCCCTGTAGCGTGCGTGACTTTCACCTACGCTGCTCTCTCAGCGTGCGTGACCTTTTCGTACGCTGCTCCCCTAACCCCTTGCTTAACCCCCTGACTCTTGGAGTTTTGGTTTTATTTCTTTAAGCTTGGCTCTTCTATAACCCCGTATTTTGATATTTTATTAGATATTTTATGCCCATTTTATATCCTTACGCCTTTTGTCATGAACTTGATTTTATTTAATATGTTTGGAATGACTGTTGTACATGGCTTGGTATGGCAAGGAACTAGCATAACACGGCAGTGACCCGTAGTGGTGCACTCCTGACATGACCAGCATGACTTCATAGTGGCCCGTGGCGGCGCACTCCTGACTTGACATGACTTGATAACTTAACTTGACTTGCCTTGACACCGTGGGTGGTTCTTCTTGCTTGCTTGTTAAATCCACTTGTCCTGTCTTGCATCATATCTAAGATGGGACTCCTGAGTACCACGATCAGGAGTACCTACTAAAATGGATTAAGGTTAATAACTAGAATAACACAGTAGTCATGAAGAGATGACACAGCTACAGGCAATCCCGTTACCTGGGCGCTCTTGGAATTTGTAGCCTGCCGTCGAGTAGGACATATTTCCAGCGCACCGTCGAGTGTTGCACCCTCTAAGTCACCTAAGGGTACATTTGTCTCCCGGGCGATGTACCCACCTGAATTCAACCCTAATCTTTCGTCCTGGGTAGCCTGGATGGTCTGCAGGGCTTGTGGCTGTGGAACAATCTCACTGCATCTTGTTAGTAATTAGGCCTGTGATAACCCTAGTTAGTTAAAGTAGTAAGCCGTAGGATCTGCTTGACCGTGATTGATTGAATGAGGTATAACCTGTCTAGTCATGTCTTGATCCAGTACAAGATTGCTTCCTGTCTTGATTACTTACATTACTTATCTTGTCGATAAATGGTGGGAAACCAAGCTCTGTTCAGATGAAGGGTTACAACCCCGGTCCTTGTTTGGTTTACGGGTTGTAACCTGGCTATCGGAATAGTTCCATAGTTATTTCGTCGTATATCATCCTGTCATATTTTCGTAATTTTAGTTTAATATTAAATTTTCTTGTGCTATTTGCTGGCTTTTGTTCTTATTTCGTGGCCCCCTTGTGGCACTTGCTCTTTCTGGGGTTGACCCAGCTGGTTTTGTGTGGCCAGATTTCGGAGCAGCTCCCGAGGATCTACCAAGCTTCCAGCCCAATGGTGAACACTAGACGGAATCCGGGCCAAGAGTGGGTTTTCTATTTTGTTTCGCTCACTCTATTGTAAAAATTATTCTTTTGAGGCGTTTAGCCGACGAGCACCTGTTAGCTCGATGCACTTTTACTTACTGTCTGCCTACGGGCTGTAAACATGATTAACAAATCCTAGGGTTGATCATGTATGACTGAACTCTTGCTAGTCCTAACATTTTGTAATGACTAGCTTCATGATCAGCTGAGTATGTAATATTTGGGACGCCTTATTATTGTATATTCAATGATCATACATCTTGCGACTTTGCTTACTTGTGGTGATTGAGACACTAGGCTTGTTCATGACCATAAGAGACTGTTGGCTTGTAGAAAACCCTCACATATCTAGACAGCCGTGACCGTATATCGAGGTGGTTTCCATTTCAATATACGTAGCTGGCTATGTCTGCCCCCGCTCTCCAGTATTCTGGTTCTGGGGCGTGACATGATCCGCTCCGCCCTAGCGGAATGCCGATTCAAACGGCAAGTACAACGACTCAAACGAGCCGTCGACACGAAGAGTTGGCATCGACCTGATGAAGAATCGATGCAAGACTTACATTGGCCCGTCAAAGATGAATCCAGACTTAGACTTTCAAAGGCGCACTCGGAGTGTCGCTCTGCCGAAGCGAACATCGCTAAGGTGGGTGGCTCCGATGAACCCGTCTTTGCTTAGCCTAGACACATAATAATACGGACACTATCACTGAAATCGCTAGGCGATAACACCGCGCATGCTAATAAATGACCCAACGCACCTAGCTAAGGGATTAATCCCATCTTGTATGCTTTTATAGAATATGGAAAAGAACATGGAAATTATGAGAACTCTCGCACCGCGCTCCACGCTCGTGCTAAGGCACAAGCTTACGTTTACGTCTCTGATGCGTTCAAACAATGAAAACAATGAATGGTTTACAACAATGAAACGGGGAGACTATCAACATAGTCGTTCCGAGTAGAGTTTAGCAACATTGAAAGACTATGGGACCGATGGGTCGCCAAGGCGACTCCCGCACGGAGAGTTGTAAAATGTATGAATGAACAAATAAGTGAATGAATGAATCAACGAATGAAAGAATGAATACGTGAATGAATTGATGAACAAACGAACAAGTGAAAGAAAGAAAAGAAAGAATGAATAAAAGATAAGAAGAAAAGAAATGGTTAGCGACAGGTGTGACGGGCACGTGCAACGGGGCTCGCTACCCGCGCTGCACGGACGCCAACCTGGTCGATAACGCATTATGGCTAAGGGTTAGCCTATGACGATAAAATACGAAATGGTCGTGGACGGACCCGTGCACGGGTGAGACGGATTCCGTGGCATGATCAAAGGGAGGATCGTGACCGGCCTAGGCGGAACCAAGTCGAGGCTTACGGGCTGCCTGGGTGCGGACTTGGCCACCCGGGGGACGTAAGTGCTGAGGTATTTTAAGAGACTAACGGGGTGTGTACCAGTCCTCACCCTACGCTAAGTTGAGAAATACCACGGTTGGAAGTGTCCAAAATGGCTTGTGATGCCAGCGACCGGTGCATATAGATTTAAGTGAGCTTTGCTGGTGGCAATCCACGTGCAAGTCCTTGTATTAAAATCAAAGTAGTCTAAGTTAACTGTACAAAGCACTTTCTGAATAGGCTTGAATATAACACACAAAATGATAAGGAGTACTTCGAGCAAACGAGTTAGAAAACGTGCCTACGACGTGCTAGAACCCGAGACAGGGACACGCACTTGACATTGAAAGTTCATATTGAATTGTTGACTAACTTGGTTTACTTTGGTCAGGGAAGGCCGGACGGTAAGTATCGGTAAGTCATGCATGTATTTCCATACGACACTTGAATTTGGCAACACGGGGTAGGTTATGAAATATGCCATGAAACTGATCCTAAGGCAAGATTAGAAAGACAATGAATGATAGACGGTGCACAAAAGTAAATGGAACGTGTTTGGTAATGATAGCATTGTGGGCGAGCTAGCCTCCCCACCAGTGCATAACAATGTACTGATAACCCCACAGTCTGCTTGCAGGAAGCAGGAAATACCGGCGGGTGTGGAGCTTCCATCGAACGTGCTAAGGCGCGGAGCTATCTCTGGAGCCTTGGAGCGTTGCAAGGAGCTGAAGCACCATATACAGGACATAATGTATCGGAACATCGCCATAAATCATTCCATGTTGTAAGCCACTTGGTACGCCTTTTATGTTTCAGAGAGAGAGCTTGAGCGATTTGTAATATCGGCCTAGCGCCGCTTGTAAACTTCTTGAATATCAATAAAGAGCTGAATTCGCTTCAATTTGTGTTCATTTTACTTTCCGCTGCAAATGGGGACACTCTGTGCGACTCTGTGGCCTAGCTCAAATCGGCCGTTTCTGGACTTAGCCTTGCACGGGCGCAACCTAGGCCCGTGCGGCATCACGCCTTAGCGAGGACGATCGCTCCTGCAGGAGCGGGACGTGACAGGAGGGGGGTGGGTGGGGGGTGGGTGCTGTCGGGGAGGGGGGAGGGGGTCGAGGAGGGGATGCTGTCGGAGAGGGGGTGGGGCTTGGGGTGTCAACAGATGCTTATCGGTACGGACAGGGTAATATCTGTATCCGTATCCGAAATTCTTTTGTAATATCCGAATTTGATCCGATATCCGAACAAATATCTCTTTTGACACTTCAAATTCGTATCCGTATAGTTTAATGGATATCAGATAATATTCGATCCAATTAGCTAAAAAAATCCGAATGCTATTATTCGAATATCCGAAATCCGAATGCTCTTTTGACACATAGCGACGGAATGGCGACGAATTTTCCGTTGCTCAGGTTCTGGAAATATGGAAGATATCCAGAAGCATGTCGACGGATTATCCGTCGCTAATCCGCCGCTAATCCGACGAGGTTGGTGACGGGATATCGACGGATTTTACGTATCAGAAACTCTCTGATACTCGTTTACCGATATATATACGACGGTTTAGCGCCAGATCCTTCCGTCACTAAACGTTGGCATTAAAATTTTAAAATGTCGGAGTTGACAGAAAGCCGTCGGTTTGCCGTCGCTAACTGTTTTGATGTAGCCAACGATAATCCGTCGTTAAGTAGTCGCTAAGCGACGGATTAGCGACAGATTTGTTTTAGCGACGAGGTTATTGCCGACGGATTGTTTCAGCCAGTATCCGTCGGTAATCCGTCGGTAATGTCATTTAGTGACGGATTAGCGACGGATAGGGCCGTCGCTAAAATGTTGTATTTTAGTAGTGACTTGTCTATATTATACTGTCTGGACTTATATCACACCATTCTAGTTTAGTTAACTTTTATTTACAGTCTTCCTTGCTATGCTTTCCTGTTTCGTCATAATACTTCTTCTGTTCTTTAAACTGTTGTTCTACCTTATTACCTGTCTTAAACTTACCATATTCATCAGTATAATTGTCTATAACTGCTTTATAGTCTTTGCCATTTACTTGGAATTTTCAGATGAGTTGTGCTCGTTCTAATCCTGACTGGATACGTTGACAAAATATTACAGATGTTTATCCTGAGGATATATGCCCCACTTGCTTGGGATCCAGAGATGGTTTAGCTACCTTGTACCCCAACTCTCAGGAGTGATCGGGATTAGTTTAGTAGACTTGTTTTAGAATTCATGTTTAGAACTTGAATTGTAATAAGTTGAGATATTGACTTTATATTTGAGATTGTTTTGAGATATTATTATTTAGTAGTTTTATTTTTTTTGTTTAGTCTTATTAGTTATAGACTTCTGTGTTATCTTATCGTGCTTAGTCTGTGATTGAGTTTTATTATATCTGTACTTGTTCTTCGTTCGGAGTTGAGATTTATGACAAATACATTATATATTTGCATAAGTTGTTTAGATAGTGACCTAGTACAACGTTCTACCGTCGATTCTGCGGCGTAGGCTGGGCGCTGTTATGCACTTGTACCCTTACACCAGGTGCGGGTCGTGATACAAGATATAAGGTTAACTACAAGCCATCTATATATCTCCTATAGTTCACAATTTTCTAGTCTCAATCAATGTAAAGCAAGTAACTAGTAATATTAGGACATATATTGCCACGCCCTAGAACCATAATACTAGAGGTAGGTATGACATGATCAACTATGAATGACACAGTACCCAACATCCAGTAATACGCTCACGACTGTAAAAGACAATAGGGTATATCACAATCCAACCATCTTATCTCGAGCCCGCTAGCATTTCTATATCTCAATCCATAATAAATAACAAAGAGATCAACAATAATAAGGCTTCCCAAAATACTATCTAATACAAGATCATGAAGCTAGTCGTCAAAATGAGAAACTAACAAGAGTAGCAAGTACATGATCATAATGTAGATGTAGTCTAAAAGTAATATATAATCATGATGTCTGAATGACGAGAACATGCTCTCGAAATATGAGCTAACACATGCAAGATAGTTAAACGCCCAAAAATAATAGAGTACAACAAAATGATGATAGGTGGTGTATCATTGGCTACTAGGAAGCTATAAATAAAAATTGGTTACTTAAGAAGTATAACTTGAACAACTTTGGTTTAGAGAGATTAAAATCCTTAGAGACATCTTAGAATAGCCTAGAAACATATTTAGGAATTATAGAATTTTCCTAGAAATTTGAAACTTGTTGGCTCCTTGGAGTGAATCGACTAGGACGATGTCGAATATCGCTTGGTTCTGACCACCCCAATAGGGTGTTATGCTAATATTAGCCACAAATTGTTATAGAGGCTTATGTTGCTTCTATAGAGGTACATATTGTTTCCAACCTTAATAGCAGTTTACGCTGCTTCAAATCTTTATATCACTTTAGCCTGTTGTTTTAAACCAATTTCTTTTTTTTTTAGAAATTTTGACTTGTACAAGATTTCTACAATAAATTTCTCCTAGCGTTAAGTGACCTAATCCTTTTTCTTCAGGAATTCTCCAAATTCTAATGCATATCATGATCCTGACTTCACAGCTTCCGATCACAATCAAATATACACATTGTAGCTAATGAAATGATGGTGCTTTCTAATATCCTTTATCAACCCAACACTTCCTCACAAAGGGCAGATAAGAAATTCATTTGTACCTTAACATTATTTCCTAGCCTTACTTGACCTAACATAACTATTAACTTCTAATTACTTGAGGACAATCACCATATCTCAACTAAATATACCCGTATGACTATTGGAGAGACAACTTGTGCCTAGTTTTCCTTTATTTGATAGTAACCTAGCATGGTATCATATTGAAGAGGGGAGATTGAGGAGAACTCATGATGAAGAAAGGCCACGTCGAATTGCAAGAGCTTGTTGGGATCATCTAGTTTTGTGGTAATCAGGTTTGGCTTCTGACTTGTGATGTATCCTCTTGTTTTCAAATTGTGAAGTATCTTGTTAAGTCTTTGTCATGGGTGAGATGTAGGTCCCATAATTTTTTTATAGAATCAGATTGTCTTGAAGTAGTGAGGGATGAGAATCTTATAGGGAGTGCAAAATGTTGAACGACTGTACTTGATTACTTCAGATTGTTTGGGTAGCTAAAAATGCAATTAAATAAATGAATAATTTTACTTGCGGGTTTAACAATTTTTTTCTTATCTCGATATATTTGTTCTCATCGATTCTCATATTATTTAAATACAACTATGTGTTGACTGCAGGGGAGCTAGACACTTGATTAGATTAATTTGTGTATATTTTGTCATAAAATAGATAGAGAAAAGAAGAAAGAAAGGACACCACAATAGTAACTACACATGTGATATGGTCACAAAATTAGATATACTTGCAGACACTCAATTTCACTATCTGTAGGGTACATTAAATATGGTCATGTTACACCAATCAATTTATATCTCTTTCCAAAATATAGTATAACGAAATAGATAAAAAGAGCCTTAAAGGTTTAGGAGGTGATAGTCGATCACGAATTCAAAGGATTTAAAAGTCCACTGAAATTCATTGTTAGTCAAAACAGATTTTAAAAGACTTATCCAAATTCCAACATTAATCAAGTATGATTTAAACGAAATCCCATAAAATTCATGGTTAGTCAATTTACGCCAAACTTAGCAGGATTTGCTTCCTGAAATCCTGTTTAAGAATTTTGAGAGATTTTTACTGCCTTACCATACCCTGAAATTCTGTTTTTATTTTGAGGAATTTTAACTGCCTTACCATATAAGAGAAAAATCCTTGACAATCTCCTCCAAAGTGGAAAGATTTTGATGGATTTTCAAAATTGTTACGCCTCCTAAGGGTTTGCTTGGCAATTGTAGGAATAGCGGTTATAAGGTGTTTTTAGAGTACCGATTATGAATGGCTATGATATTTAATAGATCGAAACAAACTCAAGATATTTTTCATCTCAAGATATTTTTCTTAGTGTGTTTCCCCCCAAATTCCACAAAACACAGTAGTTTTGTATCCTACTATTCTACTGTATGGCAACAACATAAACCTACTAGAAATTAGAATTTCTGAGAAAATTAATTTTTTTCTTCCTTCTATTATTTTATAATAAAACAATTCAAATTCGTGCTTAGACCAGAAAGAGAAAAAGGCAAATAAATAAATATCGTTGACAAAGGGTTGTTATTTGAAGCTATATGGAACATGTTTTTTAAATATAAATAATTCATCAAATTTAGAATAGGAAAATAGATAAATGAAGTAAATTCGTGAGAAATGTTTAGAGTGTTTTATAAATGAAGCAAAAAAAATTCCATTTGCGGTGAGTGGATCGAACACGTGACCTTCAGATCTTCAGTCTGACGCTCTCCCAACTGAGCTATCCCCGCTTGTTGATCTTTTTAAAGTTGAACTTATTTATTCTTAGTTTCGAAAGTGTACTTCTCACCCTAATTTCCCCAATCCCTCGGTTCTCTCACACTCCACTCCGCCGGGAAAACGAAAAAAATCCACGACCGGCGGAGAAAATCATGAGCAGGCTTCCGGCGAGCGCCGTAATTTCAAAGGACGGCGGCGGCGGAGGTTTCGGCGTGTTCGACATGACCCCCCAACCGCCTCGGCCTCTTCCTCTTCTCCCTAACGAGGGTTAGTCCTTACTTAAACCCTGAACCTAGATTTTTGTCACGATACTTATTGGACACGGCGCGGACACTCATAGACCCTCTAGGACGGGCCAAAACTTGCGTTGTGTACGTGTCGTGTCCGTGCTAGCATATGTCTATACGACCCTAAACCTAATTCCTAGGGACTATTGGAGGAATAATTGTTTACGGAGCCATCTAGAAGCTATTCAAAATTTTCCACTTGAGTACCATAATTCTTAGACATGGTTGATTATTTTGGAGGGAAATATGATTTTAGGGATTTGGGCATAAAAATGAGGGAATTTCCACTTAACCTCAAGTTAAAAATTGCTGATTGTCTTGGTCTAGAAGCGCATTATTTTGTAGGAAAAATTGAATTTTTAGGGTGTAACAAGAATTTTTTTGCTTTACTTTGCTAGATTACTCTTCGTCTTAGTTGAAGCTATGATGAATCATTTTATGTTGTAATGCTGTTAAATGCTGTAATGCAATTTGTTTTTTGGATTTCTGCAATTTGTATTTTGTATAGCATTTGAAGTATGACCCATCTGCATCTTAATATTTACACGTGTTCTTCCCCCCTTTTCTAGTGCGCCACTTGTTCAAATAAATCTTTAGTTTCAATCTTACTGAAGGCTTCAAAGAATACACGACTTTGTTTTAAGTTTGGCTGAGCTATCCTTGGCATACGCAAAACTTATCAATTATTTAGCAGTTCTGAGTTCTCAAAGGATACAAAGGTCAGTTTATGAATACAAATATTTATACTATCCGAAGTTGTCTACTAGGTTATGAATTTGTATGATCTTTTAATTGACGTGCCCATGTGACTGTTATTAGAATATATTCCTGTTGAAATAAATAGTTGATAACTGCTGGAATTTTTTACACTTCAGTTATTTTTTGCTTTTGATCTTGAAAAGTTGGGTCGTCAAGTCTATAGCCTTTGTTCTTTAGTTGCCAGATATTTCTTTATTAGACTACTGGTTTTTCACAATAATAATTGTGATAGCTATAGTAGAGGCATTTCCTTCTTCGAAATTGCCAGTCTCACCACATGACCTAGGAGCTTGTGTGTCATTTTATCAGTGTTCTTTGGTCATCTGTTGTATTTCCATCAACTCATATTACTTTCTTCATTTGCAAATAATGTGGTCCAAGAAAACTGTCAATAATGAGAAAGCAAGACGGGAGAGTAAATAGTGCTATGACAAACTAGAAAGATGCATCTCAAACAAGCTTTTAAAAATAACTCTATACCAAATGTGTTGGCTGTATTGTATTGGATTTGAGTAACACCAATTTGGAACTAGGACATAAAATTGTTCTTGGCCAAGGCCATCATAACTGGCTTGCATTGGGATATTTTCGGTTCACTTCGGGTCTTTAATGGCCTGAAAGTGGCTGAAATTGGTGGAACCTCACTGAATTGGCCTGAAATGGTTGGAGCTTCTCAACTTAAGACCAGAAATATTCAAATCTTTGCTGAAACTGGTTGATTTGTGTTCTTGATTTGTTTTTTGGTTCATTTTCGTGTTCTTTTTTCATGTCTACATATGATAAGTAGCCTGTTAGATAATGCTAATTCTGTTGTACTTGTATGGAGATCATGCAAATGCAATTTCTCATACATGCCAAGATAAAACTACATATATAATTTATGATTTAACCTATAGGATTGTCATTCCTTTTCACTTGTTGGCTTAATGTTTCATTTATACGACTCCAATTTCCTATAGCAAATTGTATCATCTTAATTCTTTATATAAACTCTTTAAAGTCAGTACCATTAGACAACATGAAGTGGCCACAAAAACATGTCATGTCCCAGTTACAAAATATATAGGAATCCAAGGCATAATCATGCCAGCTGTACGACTAGAAAAGTATCCCAATTTAACGGACTTATCCTATTCGTAATACGCTGTAAGGTATACTAATATATGCTAACTAATCTATATCTCAATCCACAATAAAGAATAAAATCAAGAATAAACAATATGTGTTATGGTCTGCAGCCCATTAACATATATGTTTGATTAGACCTGAAGAATAATATGGGTCTATAAAGCTAAGCTAATAAGAAGAAAGCAAGTAAATATAAAATCACAGGAGATACCTGAATAAGAAATAGCAACACCAACAAGATCAGCGAACTAACTCAACACAATCATCTACCTGGAGAGATCACCAGGTTCTCAGGGGACTAGCAAAATACATAAAACATTACCATAATGAACTGTAAATGAAACATGACAAAGGGTAATAATAACTCGGGTCATAACACAAACTGAACCTAACCATCTAGGTGTAATCAAGGTTGTAAAAGGCGCTAGGCGCTAGACGGGCGGCCACCCACCGCCTAGCGCCTAGGCCGCCTAGGCGGCCTTCTAATATTAGGCGGCCGCCGCAAATTAAAAAATAATATAGGAATTAAAGATATGCTTAAGTGAAAATTATATTCCAAATTCAAAGGCTAGTATAATAACTAAACATAGTCAAATTCACTGTATGTTTGTGTATGTGTTTATATATCAAATTAGTGGTTAATGTCTATGTTTATATATTGAAAACCTATTGTGTGTCTGTGCATGTGTTTATATATTATATCAAGTTAGTGGTCAGACTTTGTTTATATATTATATCAAATTAGTGATAAGTCATTTTTCACTCTATTACATATAAAAAATATTGTGCCAAAGTGGAGCACAGAGTCTTGTAACTTTGCTTGCTTTGTTGTAATTGACATGTCCATTTTGATCTAGTTTGCATAGGCACAAAGTCTGTCTTCTTCACTGACCAGTCAAAAGTTGAGCACTGTTAGAAGAAGAAGAAGACAAAAAAATGGAGCACTGTCTTCTTCACAGAGACATTGTTTATATGTTAAAGTCACTGACCGGTCAAAAGTAGAGCACTGGCTTCTTCAGGGAGACTTCTTTTATATGTTAAAGTATTAGAGTATTAAAATGTGTTAAAGGTCAAAAGTGGACAACATCATAAAAAACATTACACTCTTCTCAAACATTCGTTCAGAAGAAGACAGACTCCCACATTTTTTTGAGAAGTGAGAAGAAGAAAACACAAACCACCTATATAAACTCAAAAGAAAAAGGAGACGAAGACTAGTCTCAGAAAAAGAGACGAAGACGAAGAAGAAGAAGAAGAAGAAGAAGAAAAAGAAGAAAAGGAAAAAGAAAAAGAAAAAGACTCACCTCTCTCGCCTGCTGCTGCTGCTGCTGCTGCTGCTGCACTTCTCTCACACAAGAAAGAAGAAGATGGTTCGTGCTGTACTGCTCTCACGGAAGAAGAGGAACAAGAGGCAGCTGCACAGGTTGGGTTTCACCCATCCACTTGAGTTACATTACGGGTTTTGGGTCGGGTACCCATCTGCCAATTTTTTTTTTCTATCCGCCTAGGCGGCCGTCCGTGAAAGTCGGAGACGACCACTAGGCGGCCGCCTAGCCGACTACGACCGCCTAATCGGCCGTTCTATTCCGGTTTTTTTTGCTAGCCTTCCACCAGACCGATTCCGGCCTATTCCTAGGCGGGCCATGGGCGCCTAACGCCTAGGTGCCGATTTTTTCCGATTTTTAGAACACTTGGTGTAATGCAAGTCGAAAACTACACTGGAACGTATAATGTGTCATTTATACGACTCCAATTTCCTATAGCAAATTGTATCATCTTAATTCTTTATATAAACTCTTTAAATTCAGTACCATTAGACAACATGAAGTGGCCCAAAAATATGTCATGTCCCAGTTCCAAACTCTATAGGAACCCAAGGCATAATCATGCCAGCTGTACGACTAGAATAAGTATCCCAATTTAACGGACTTATCCTATTCGTAATACGCTGTAAGGTATACTAATATATGCTAACTAATCTATATCTCAATCCACAATAAAGAATAAAATCAAGAATAAACAATATGTGTTATGGTCTGCAGCCCATTAACATATATATTTGATAAGACCTGAAGAATAATATGGGTCTATAAAGCTAAGCTAATAAGCAGAAAACAAGTAAATATAAAATCACAGGAGATACCTGAATAAGAAATAGCAACACCAACAAGATCAGCGAACTAACTCAGCACAATCATCTACCTGGAGAGATCACCAGGTTCTCAGGAGACTAGCAAGATACATAAAATATTACCATAATGAACTGTAAATGAAACATGACAAGGGGTAATAATAACTCGGGTCATAACACAAACTGAACCTAACCATCTAGGTGTAATCAAGGTTGAAAAAGGCGCTAGGCGCTAGACGGGCGGCCACCCACCGCCCAGCGCCTAGGCCGCCTAGACGGCCTTCTAATATTAGGCGGCCGCTGCAAATTAAAAAATAAATATAGGAATTAAAGATATGCTTAAGTGAAAATTATATTCCAAATTCAAAGGCTCGTATAATAACTAAACATAGTCAAATTCACTGTATGTTTGTGTATGTGTTTATATATCAAATTAGTGGTTAGTGTCTGTGTTTATATATTGAAAACCTACTGTGTCTGTGCATGTGTTTATATATTATATCAAGTTAGTGGTCAGACTTTGTTTATATATTATATCAAATTAGTGATAAGTCATTTTTCACTCTATTACATATAAAAAATATTGTGCCAAAGTGGAGCACAGAGTCTTGTAACTTTGCTTGCTTTGTTGTAATTGACATGTCCGTTTTGATCTAGTTTGCATAGGCACAAAGTCTGTCTTCTTCACTGACCGGTCAAAAGTGGAGCACTGTTAGAAGAAGAAGATAAAAAATGGAGCACTGTCTTCTTCACAGAGACACTGTTTATATGTTAAAGTCACTGACCGGTCAAAAGTGGAGCACTGGCTTCTTCAGGGAGACTTTTTTATATGTTAAAGTATTAGAGTATTAAAATGTGTTAAAGGTCAAAAGTGGACAACATCATAAAAAACATTACACTCTTCTCAAACATTCGTTCAGAAGAAGACAGACTCCCACATTTTTTTTGAGAAGTGAGAAGAAGAAAACACAAACCACCTATATAAACTCAAAAGAAAAAGGCGACGAAGACTAGTCTCAGAAAAAGAGACGAAGAAGAAGAAGAAGAAGAAGAAGAAGAAAAAGAAAAAGACTCACCTCTCTCGCCTGCTGCTGCTGCACTTCTCTCACACAAGAAAGAAGAAGATGGTTCATGCTGTGCTGCTCTCACGGAAGACGAGGAACAAGAGGCGGCTGCACAGGTAGGGTTTCACCCATCCAATTGAGCTACGTTACGGGTTTTGGGTCGGGTACCCATCTGCCAATTTTTTTTTCTATCCGCCTAGGCGGCCGTCCGTGAAAGTCGGAGACGTCCACTAGGCGGCCGCCTAGCCGACTACGACCGCCTAATCGGCCGTTCTTTTTCGGTTTTTTAGCTAGCCGTCCACCAGACCGATTCCGGCCTATTCCTAGGCGGGCCATGGGCGCATAACGCCTAGGCGCCGATTTTTTTCGATTTTTAGAACATTTGGTGTAATGCAAGTCGAAAACTATACTGGAACGTATAATGTGTCATTTATACGACTCCAATTTACTATAGCAAATTGTATCATCTTAATTCTTTATATAAACTCTTTAAATTCAGTACCATTAGCCAACATGTAGTGGCCCAAAAACATGTCATGTCCCAGTTCCAAACTATATAGGAACCCAAGGCATAATCATGCCAGCTGTACGACTAGAATAAGTATCCCAATTTAACGGACTTATCCTATTCGTAATACGCTGTAAGGTATACTAATATATGCTAACTAATCTATATCTCAATCCACAACAAAGAGTAAAATCAAGAATAAACAATGTGTTATGGTCTGCAGCCCATTAACATATATGTTTGATTAGACCTGAAGAACAATATTGGTCTATAAAGCTAAGCTAATAAGCAGAAAGCAAGTAAATATAAAATCACGGGAGATACCTGAATAAGAAATAGCAACACCAACAAGATCAGCGAACTAACTCAGCACAATCATTTACCTGGAGAGATCACCAGGTCCTCAGGGGACTAGCAAGATACATAAAACATTACCATAATTAACTATAAATGAAACATGACAAGGGGTAATAATAACTCGGGTCATAACACAAACTGAACCTCACCATCTAGGTGTAATCAAGGTTGTAAAGGCGCTAGGCGGGCGGCCACCTAGCGCCTAGGCGGCCTTCTAGTACTAGGCTGTCGCCGCAAATTAAAAAATAAATATAGGAATTAAAGATATGCTTAAGTGAAAATTATATTCCAAATTCAAAGCCTCTTATAATAACTAAACATAGTCAAATTCATTGTATGTTTGTGTATGTGTTTATATATCAAATTAGTGGTTAGTGTCTGTGTTTATATATTGAAAACCTACTGTGTGTCTGGGCATGTGTTTATATATTATATCAAATTAGTGGTCAGACTTTGTTTATATATTATATCAAATTAGTGGTCAGTCATTTTTCACTCTACTACATATAAAAAATATTGTGCCAAAGTGGAGCACCGAGTCTTGTAACTTTGCTTGCTTTGTTGTATTTGACATGTCCGTTTTGATCTAGTTTGCATAGGCACAAAGTCTGTCTTCTTCACTGACCGGTCAAAAGTGGAGCACTGTTAGAAGAAGAAGACAAAAAAATGGAGCACTGTCTTCTTCACAAAGACATTGTTTATATGTTAAAGTCACTGACCGGTCAAAAGTGGAGCACTGGCTTCTTCAGGGAGACTTTTTTTTATATATTAAAGTATTAGAGTATTAAAATGTGTTAAAGGTCAAAAGTGGACAACATCATAAAAAACGTTACTCTTCTCAAACATTCGTTCAGAAGAAGACAAACTCCCACATTTTTTTGAAAAGTGAGAAGAAGAAAACACAAACCACCTATATAAACTCAAAAGAAAAAGGAGGCGAAGACTAGTCTCAGAAAAAGAGACTCAGAAAATGAAAAAGAAAAAGAAGAAGAATAAGAAGAAAAAGAAGAAGAAAAAGAAAAAGAAAAAGAAAAAGAAAAAGACTCACCTCTCTCGCCTGCTGCTGCTGCGCTTCTCTCACACAAGAAAGAAGAAGATGGTTCTTGCTGTGCTGCTCTCACGGAAGAAGAGGAACAAGAGGCGGCTGCACAGGTAGGGTTTCACCCATCCACTTAAGTTACGTTACGAGTTTTGGGTCGGGTACCCATCTGCCAATTTTTTTTTTTTTTTTTTCCTAACCGCGTAGGCAGTCGTCCGTGAAAGTCGGAGACGACCACTAGGCGGCCGCCTAGCCGACTACGACCGCCTAATCGGCCGTTTTTTTCCCATTTTTTTGCTAGCCGTCCACCAGACCGATTTCGGCCTATTCCTAGGTGGGCCATGGACGCCTAACGCCTAGGCTCCACCTAGGCACCGATTTTTCGATTTTTAGAACACTGGGTGTAATGCAAGTTGAAAACTATACTGGAACGTATAATGTGTCATTTATACGACTATAGCAAATTGTAGTCTTAATTCTTTATATAAACTCTTTAAATTCAGTACCATTAGACAACATGAAGTGGACTATGTTGTGCCCCTCTATCAGATGGGATGTGCCTGATAGGATTGTCAGAATATTGTGCTTAAGTGTAAGGCTAGAAATCTATTTTTGTTCAGGAAAAATAGTGTGCGCGATTGCATTTTCAGTATCCAATAGTATTTGTTTACTACGTTGGCAGGCACACAATATGTGCGAGACCAATGATCTAGTCCAAATATCCCATATTTGCTTCAGACAAGAGGATTGTTCATGTTCGACACAAGATGTTAGTGCGTTGGTAAAAATATATCCACAAGCAACTATATGAGAATTTTAAGTTATGCGATACAGAAATTACGGATTAAGCATGTGGAAGTTTTGGTTCTCAATATGCAATGTTTAATTTTAGGAAACTGCAGGTTTCAGACATATGAACTGCATATTATATTCATATGCATCAAACATGTCTATGGCGAGGCTGTGTCTCTGTAAATTTGTAGCTTCGGTTCAGACGGAGCGTCTGGACTAGACTTCTACTATATCTAGTCTTGCTTTTGACAAAGCTAGCAATATGGTGAGGCTAGCACTCTGCCAAAATTGAGATTTGCTTCTGGCGAAGCTAATATTCAATGAGTGAATGCTACTAGCATTATGAAGTCTTATCCTGTTGGCGTTACAACGACATTTTGACCTCTGTCCAGTAGGAGCTTTGCTTTAGAAAAATTTGTGCCTTATGTCAATTTGTAGCTTTTGCCACAACAAAGCTAACTACACGATAGGGCTAATGCTTTTGGCATTACAAATGGTCTAATGCTGTTGGTATTTTTTGTGAGGCTTATGCCTTTGCCAAAATAGTTTTCGCTTCAGGCGATACTAGGATGTTGTAGAACTATGTCATATGAGGAGGCTCATGCCTTAGCTAAATTATAGTTTTGCTTCAAACGACGCTAGGGGGAAAATACTCGACCAAAATTTGTTTTTGGCAAATGCGGCAAGTTAGCACTATGATGAGGCTAGTACCTCTGCCATTATTTTTCATTTGGCAGTGTATTGCTACGACGATGCTAGCAATATGACAGTGCTAATGCCTTACCATTTTTATTGGTATGTTACGAACTTCAAATTCTTATGAACTTTGAGTTCAAGATGAACTTTAGGTTCAATATGAATTTAGGAAGAAATAGTTTTCATGCGCTAAAAGGCGAAGTTGGAAACCAAGAGTTTCTGATGGTGTATGGCAATGCTAGGCCTCAATCATATTTTTGTTTCTAGCAAAAGGTTAAGCTCTGCAGATTGTTAAGGTGGGTCTATGCCTCCATCAAATTTTAGCTTATGACAACGGGGCTAAAATTTGATCCTCAACGATATTTTCGGATATGCTAACGGGGGGTCAGGGGGCAGCGTCCCCTTGCTGGGGTCCTTCATAGGTCAACGACCGTTGGTCGAGGGGGCAACGTCGGGACGAAGCCCTCGAAACATATACAGTTTTCGTCTTTAGTTTGCTTCGTACAAACTGCTAAACTGTGGAGTTTCGCGGGACTACTCCATTCCACATAGATGAGTTCCACGGGACTTGATTTCGTGAAGCTGCTAATTTTTGCGGGGTAGCTCCATTCTGCAGAGCTGCTAAGGTACACGGGGCAACTCCATTTCGTGGAGCTAATTTATTTCGTGAAACTGGCTACTCCGCGGGGTTGCCCTTTCTGCAACGTTGCTATATTCCGCGGCGTAGCTGTATTCTACGGCGCAACTGCACTACAAGGCCCTACTGTATTTCACGGAGTTTGCTTCTGGCAAATTTCTAAGCCTTTCATGACGTTTTCTTCTGGCAAACTTCTAAGCATTCTGCGGCGTTGCTGCCTTCTGCAGAGATAATACATTCCGTGAAGTTCCCCTTGAATGCGAGACTACTCCATTCGCGAAGTTGCTCCATTTCGCGGAGTGAATGACTTAGTCATTTATGGACTGATTGATCCAGAAGGATCTATTGATAACCATGGCTAGCTCATTGATCCAGAAGGATTTATTTCTTTAGAGGAGAAAATCTCTCATCATCTGATAAGAGGAGAGAAACAAATCATATATATTTTTTTAGAGATCGTATTTGCTCGTATCATTTGAGGATGATCGCGGATCATGAGCCTTCGTGGTAGAGATACGTGCTAATAACGTGTTGTAGTCTAAAAGACTAAGGGGTTCTTTAGGAACTCTGATAGAAGAAAATAATGAAGAGAAATAAAATTTTCTGATTGTATTATGTATGTATTCCTCCAAAGGTTTTCTCTTTACAATATATTCACAAGCCTTTAGGCTATTACAAGGAGATAGTTGAGATCTAAGAGAAGGATATCTTTATTTAGTTATAGTTGGAATCAACTAGTTAGTTACAAACTAACTACAAAACTATAACCTTTTCTGGTTCTTTCATTGCCTTGTTTGGAGTTCTTACACATATTGAATGAGGCTTGGATAGCCAAAGCATACTTGCCATTTGGTTTAATTTAAAAGTGGAAATGCAATATATGAGCTTGTGTTATTTTCCTTGATATTTTTTTAGCTTCTTTCTTGCTTAGGGCTTTTTTTTAAGAATACAAGTTTTTAATAAAATTATTTTGAGTTTGTCAAATTTTCTCAGCCTTCTTTTGCAGTTCTGTCTTGCTAAAGATTTATTGTACTGTACAATTTTCTCTACAGAAGCTTTCATTGCACTGAAGCTAGCAGAAGAAAATTTTCTTGTCTGTATCAAAATCATGAATGCAGTTACTCTAGCTGCAGCTACTCCATGAACGAGCTTTGCATCATTAAGTTTCTTAATCTAGTCTTCTGGGCCTGAAGGTTCTATATACAAATAATGTAGATTAACAAAATGAATCTGGTACAGAGGACACTTGAAAGTTGCTCAATAAGTATGTGACGAGTTTGGAGTCCTGGCCTCATCTGTAACTGGAGTGGATATGCAGATTAAAACCGATGCGAGCCTTAGGCATGCTCGTACTCTACTTTCAGCAAATCAATTTAGCCAGGTATATATATCCATTTCATTCTAAACATAGTGAACTGTAATTGTTTTATACATTTATTTCATGAGTTATATATATATATATATATAGAGGAGGGATTAACATCCCCTCACTTTTGTATCCTCCAAGTATTCCCACGATAACACCCGTTGGATTTTGTTTAAGTCATCTAATCTTAACCATTAAAAATCAACGGCTAATATGACTTCAACAACATCCAATGGATAGGAAAGAGGGGATGCTTGGGGATGCGAATCCCTTCTCATATATATATATATATATATATATATATATATATATATATATATATATATATATATATATTTGGAAGAAAGGTAAATTTTATTCCAAGCAACTCAGTAATCGTACAACATACAATCAGAGTGGGGCTCCCACTCATCAAGACCTCGTAACATTTACATCAAATTCGATGTTATGAACAAGAGCCTTGTTGGGATCCGCCAGCTTGACAATAGCTTCCACCTCCTCCAATGTAACAGGAGCAAGCAGAATGCTATTCCCGTACGGAGTCACCAGTCTCTTCGTAATAATCTCTGGGAACACAGACAAGTAGTCAGACTGGAAATACAACTCAGAGTAATACCTGACTGCCTCGCCCTATATCGCAGCCGGCTCCCCCACAAGATTGCCATCCACATCCAGAAGCCGGGAGATGTGATTCCTATGCTGCCTAGTCCGGATGACATCATAGAAGAACTTGGAGCACCGGTCGCCGTCTTTGAGCCATGAGCATTTGGCACGCTGAGCCGTGCTAATCTCCTTCTGCAACCGCAGGATGCTGACTTCTCCAACCAGCTCCTTCTCTCTAGCCGCCAAGTCCCCATTAAGCATATCAGCCTGCATGTCTTCCTGGATAGCCCGTAATTCCACCTCCTTGTCTTCTAATGAAGTCTTCGGCAGCCCCTTCACCCATCTTCGAAGAGCCTGCTTCGTGGCCTTGAGACGACGGACCAACCGGAACTGAGCCGTCCCCTCCTGTCCACTATCAAGCCCCTCTGTGACAGCCTCCAGGTAGCCTTCTGAGAGATACCAACTGTTGTTGTACCTAAAAGGACGGGACTTCCCAGGGGTCCGGCAAGTGAAGCCAACCCGGATGGGAGAATGATCACTCGTCCCAGCAGCCAGGCCCTCCGCCGAAGTGTTAGGGAAATGACGGAACCATTCCCCATTACCCAGAGCTCTATCAAGCTGGCACGCAACCCTATTCTGAATAGCTTTGTTATGCCAAGTCCAGATGAAGCCAGAACGAGACAATCCCTGGAGCCCCGCCTGGAGGAGGCATCTCTGAAAATCATATAGGATAGAGTCTGGAACTGGCCGACCTCCCACCTTCTTCCCTCGGTGCAGAAGGGCATTGAAGTATCCAATCATCAGTAGAGGAAGGGCCGACGAATCTGCTGCAGCTGCGACCCGGAAAATGTCACTCCAAAGGGATTCCCTCCTCCGTCTGTCGTTGTGACCGTAGACTGCCCCCAATAAGAACCGAAAGCCACCCTTATTTGAGAAGGAAATGGCAATCAACTGCTCCATCATCAGGATCAAATCTCCATCCCAGCTCTTCGAGTTCCATCGAATCCAGATCCTGGCCATGTCACACAGAGCCAGGTTATGCAGTTGGGCCCAATGAGATGGAGTCCTACGAGCAAGTGTCTTTTCCCCTTTAATCTTTGTTTCTAACAGAACAGAGATGTCACATTTCTCTCTGAGCAGCACCCCACAAATCTCTCTCTACCTCCCTAGCGAACACGCCCCCATACATTCCAGGCTATAATAGCCATTAATTAATGAGAGGAAGGGTCCCCTGAGAAACACTCGGATCGGCACCTGGAGAACGTGCCACATCCGTCGCTAGAAGATCCTCCTCCATCCCCGTCGGAATGGTCTGCTGTGGGTTGGCCTGAGAGAGAACCAATGCCCAGGAAGGATTGTCAACACACACAGCCTCCTCTCTGCCAGTAGGAAGCATCCCCTCCCTGGGGGGACCGTCACTCAGCGGCCCGACAGCACGTCTCTTCCTGCAGTAAACCTGCCCTTCAGCCGAACCTCCATCCCCTCGCGCCACGATCCCCGACGCCGCCATGCCTCTCGTAACAATACTACTCTGCCCCTGGGAAGTGGACAACGCCCCACTCGTGGGAGCGAGTTGGGTGGAGACAATGAGGCTAGTCCCACCCTCACTTACTGGAATAGTATCCTCTCCCACCAAGGCCTCCTCGTCGCTTTCAACTCTGACATCCATGTCACAGGGAGAGTCTGGAGCCTCACTTCGGGGGTTAGAAGGCTCCACATGATGTCCGGCCGCCGAACACGCACTGGCCAGATGCCCGAAACAGGAGCACCGTGTACAGGTAGGTGGAACCCATTCGTATTCCACCCTCTGGGTAAGCACCTCCCCAGACGGGATCTTATACTCCAACTCCGGTAACTCTTCCCCAGCACGGATCTCCACAAAAATTCTGGCATACATCAACCTCGACCGAAAGGCAGTGGCTTCGTCTGCCTTGATCGGGGTGCCCACCAAGCTCGCTAGTCGCATCAGCAAAGGAATACTCCAAAACCGGACAGGGAACTCAGGGAAGCGAATCCATACAGGGATGGCATTCAGAACTTCCCGCTCACAACGAAGCTCCGGGGTCCACTCCTTTAGAATGATAAGCCTGCCGTCAAACGTCCAGGGGCCGCCTTGGAGTATCCTAGCGACATCCTCCGCGAGTCCGAACTTCACATAATAGAAGCCGTTCTCACGGACAAAGAACTCCATGCTCCCCTTAGCCTGCCAGACCAGCACGGCATACCCCCGAATATGTCCGTAGAATGGCTTGTTGCCTAGGACATACAGGACAAGGGTATTCTCCCAATATGCTGACACATTCTCAATCTCCTCCGCGGGGAACGAGGCCCGGAAACCCCTCCCCGCCTTGATCGGCGGCACAAACTCCATCGATGTGGGACTTTTCGGCCCCACAGGTTTGCAGATCTCAGCCTAGGACCGTCCAGCCGGCCGAGAAGTCGTCCCATGCGGCCTAGGTGCAACCTCCGGCCCGGATGGACTAGATCTCGGAACCCCGGGATCCACCACCTTACCCTTCCCTTTGGCCGCCAGCCCACCGATCTCCCAGCTGACCCCACATGGCCACGAGCCGAAGACCTCGCCCCTGATCCGCTCTGACGAGTGTCAGTCGGGTGCCTATCCCGCACATGACCCTGAACACCTCCTGCCTTCCCCACGGACTTCGTCACTCGACGGCGCGTAACCGTTGTCCAACCTCCGTCATCCGTTTTGTTCCCCTGGGAACTAGAACCAGCACCAAATTCGAAAACCAGGACATGAGATTTCCCCCGAGAGGACCGATCCCCTGTCGTCGTATCCGCCCCCTCCCGAAAGGGTTACGCGCCGCAGCCACAACCTGAGGGGGGACGCCCGACCCCCTCGGAATCAGACCCCCCCTCCGCCGGAGGGGGCGCCACCACTGCCAGCCCGTCCGGGGGGTCCAGTCGACCCCCCCACCCGTATGTCCGCCCACGCCAGCCCGTCCGGGGGTTGTGGCCGACCCCCCCACCTGCGCGTCCGCCCCCCCTCCCCCCCACCGCCGGGGGGGCCGCCTCCATCTCCTGTGGCCGGCGCGCCACCCGGCCGGTCGCCACCACCGCCGGTCAGCCCATGCTCGAGGGAGCCAGGGTCCCAAGTCTGGGAAACCCTAGCCGCCCTCGCGAGAACACGATCGCCCGAGCTCGCGTGCATCTTTTTTTTCATGAGTTATATATATAGAGAGGAGGTGAGGTGCCACCCTATGGAGGGTGGCTACATGTCACCTCCCTATGCTATCATCATGCACCAAAGTGCATGATGATAGCATGGGGGGTGACATGGTGCCACCTCACCTCCCTTATATATATATATATATATATATATATATATATATATATATATATATATATATATATATATATATATATTGGAAAAAATGTGAATTTTATTCCAAAGGAAAAGCCATAATCTTACAACATACAACAGAGTGGGACTCCCACTCATCAATTCTCCATAGCATTTACATCAAACTCGATATTATGGAGAATGCCAACCGGAGGGGTGACCAGCCCCTCAAAGATCCGACGGTTTCGCTCCCGCCATACATGCCAAACCGAAGCAGCCAGATGAACTCTGGCTGTTCGAAACCAGTCCTGCCTCCTACCCTTGCTATCTCGGATCACCGTGTTGATGTCCCCAATACATTTCTCGGAGGCGCACACTCCCAATACACGACTTTGCTCCGTCTAGATCTGCCATGCCAGAGTGCACTCGAAAAAGATATGTTTTATAGATTCAGGCTCCGAATCGCAAAGCACACACTTGGGATCCGGAATCGGCACTCCAAACGAACTCAGGCGATCTCTAGTCAAGAGGCGGCCCAAAAGAAGCTTGTATACACACAACTGCATCTTTCTGGCCAGTCCCTTGCACCAAACGAACTCGTAATCAGAACTCAACGGGAAAGTACGCCGGATCAGGTTGTAGCAGCTACGGAACTGGAACTTCCCAGTTCCCGAAGATGCTTCAGTCGGCTCCCAAATCCACCGATCCGCAGGCAAAGTCGGATCAATAACTGTAGACATAATGCTCCCACCCAGCTCCTCAGTGAACCGATAAGAATTCGGCCTCCACTCCCCATCTCGTATGATGCGACTGCACGTCAGACCACGCCTGTCCTCCTTATGAGTCGGGGCTCCCCTGATGTCCAACAGCGAACGTCGATCTATCCAAGGATCCCGCCAAAGGTCCGTACCCGACCCATCCTTCATGACCCTCCGGATAGCAGACTTGAGCACCCCCTGTGTCTTAAGACAGTCTTGAACGTGACTGAATGGTTGTTGTCAGTAGAACACGTCCAAAGTTGTCTTGCTTCACGTATCTGCTGTGCATCCAGTCTGCTAGGGTTCCTCCCCCGCGGCCGCCTGATCCACTTGCCGGCGGGGGGAGGACTTCCAGGAAGAAGGGCAGTGCCCCCCAGGCGGCGGCGGGGGGAGGGGGAGGGGGGGCTGGGAGCAGAGTCGGGGGGGTCGGGCGGACCCCCCGGTCCAGGCGTGTGTGACAGCGCCCCCCCAGGCGGTAGGGGGAGGACGGGGGGGGGGGCCTGGACCGGCGGCGAGCAGCCCTGGACCGACGGCGAGCAGCGGCGCCCCCCAAGGCGGTGGGGGGCAACAAAAAAAAGGGGGGGTCGTGCGGACCCCCCGGTTCGGCGTCAAGCGGCGGCTCACCCCCAAGCGATGGGGGGGGGGGGGGCGGGAACGAAGGTAGGGGGGTCGGGCAGCCTCCTTAAGGTGGCGGGGGGGGGGGGGTCGGTTCCGTTGATGGAAGGGGATCGGATCCTGTGGCGTGGCATCATCGCCCCTTACTTCGCATTCGGAGCAGGCTCTGGATCTCAGGGGAGCCAGACGGAGGGATGAGGATGGACGACGGTTACATGTCGTCGCGTGGCGAAGACCGGGGGAAAGACAGGAGGTGGACAGGGTCATGTTAGGGATCGCCGTCCTACGGACAGTCGACAGAGCGGGTCAGGGGCACGGCCAACGGCCCTTGGTCCTGTGGTGTCTGCTGGGAGATCGGTGGGCTGACGGCCAAAGACGATCGCGGCGGACAAGGGGAAGAGTAAGGTGGTGGATCTTGGTGTTCAGGGATCTGGGTCCTCCCGCCCGGAGGTTGCCCCCAGGCCACATGGGGTGACTACTCGACCTGCTGGACGGTACTGGGCAGAGATCTGCAAGCCTGTGGGGCCGAAAAGTCCCACATCGATGTAGTACGTGCCGCCGATCAAGGCAGGGAGGGGTTTCCGGGCCTCGTTCCCTGCGGAGGAGATAGAGAAGGTGACAGTATACTGGGAGAATACCCTCGTTCTGTATGTCCTAGGCAACAAGCCTTTCTACGGACAGATCCGGGGTTATGTAGCGCGGGTCTGGCAGCCTAAGGGGAGTATGGAGTTCTTTGCCTGCGAGAACGGCTTCTATTATGTGAAGTTCGGACTTGTGGAGAATGTCGCTAGGATCCTCCAAGGCGGCCCCTGGACGTTCGACGGCAGGCTTATCATTCTAAAGGAGTGGACCTCGGAGCTTCGATGTGAGCGGAAAGTTCTGAATGCCATCCCTGTATGGATTCGCTTTCCTGAGTTCTATGTCCGGTTTTGGAGTATTTCTTTGCTGATGCGGCTGGCGAGCTTGGTGGGCACCCCGATTAAGGCGGACGAAGCTACTGCCTTTCGGTCGAGGTTGATGTACGCCAGTATTTTTGTGGAGATTCGAGCTGGGGGGAGCTACCGGAGTTGGTGGAGTATGAGATCCTTTCTGGAGAGGTGCTTACTCAGAAGGTGGAATACGAATGGGTTCCACCTACCTGTTCACGTTGTTCCTGTTTCGGGCATCTAGCCAGTGCTTGTTCGGCGGTCGGACCTCAGGTGGAGCCTACTAATCCCCTGAGTGAGGCCCCAGACTCTCTCTGCGACATGGATTTTAGAGATGACAGTCGACAGGAGGTCTTGGTGGGGGAGGTTACTCATCCAGTGAGTGATGGTGGGATGAGCCTCATTGTCTCCACTCAGCTTGCTCCCACATGCGGGGCGTTGACCACCTGCCCGGGGCAGAGTAGTATAGTTACTAGAGGCATGGTGGCGTCGGGGATTGAGGCGCGAGGCGGTGGCGGCTCGGCTGAGGGGCATGTTTACTGTAGGAAGAGACGTGCTGTCGGTCCGCTGAGGGACGGCCCCTCCAGGGAGGGGGCATCCTACTGACAGAGAGGAGGCGGTGTGTGTTGATAATCCTGCCTGGGCGTTGGTGCTCTCTCAGGTCGTTCCCCAGCAGGCCTTCCCGACTGGGATGGAGGTGGATATTTTAACGACGGATGTGGCACATTCCCCAGGTGCCGATCCGGGTGTTTCTCCGGGGGACCCATCCTCTCATTAATTAATGGCTATTATCGCCTGGAATGTGAGGGGGGCGTGTTTGCTAGGGAGGTGGAGAGAGATTTGTGGGGTGCTTCACAGAGAGAAATGTGACATTTCTGTTTATTAGAATCTAAGATCAAAGGTGAAAATACTCTTGCTCGGCGGACCCCATCTCATTGGGCCCAACTGCACAACCTGGCTCTATGTGATATGGCCAGGATTTGGGTTCGTTGGAACTCGAAGAGCTGGGATGGTGACCTGATCTTGATGACGGAGCAGTTGATTGTCATCTCCTTCTTCAACAAGGGTGGCTTTCGGTTCTTGCTGGGAGCGGTTTACGGCCACAATGACAGAAGGAGACAGGAGACCCTGTGGAGCGACATCTCCCGTGTTGCCGCTGCTGCTGATTCGTCGTGCCTTCCACTTCTTCTGATCGGGGACTTCAATGTCCTTCTGCACCGAGGGGAGAAGGTGGGTGGTCGTCCAGTTCCAGACTCTATCATGTATAATTTCCAGAGATGCCTCCTCCATGCGGGGCTCCAGGGTTTGTCTCGCTTAGCTTCATTTGGACTTGGCACAACAAAGCCTCCCGTAAGAGGGTTGCATGCCAGCTGGATCGAGCTCTGGGCAATGGGGAATGGATCCGACACTCCCCAAACTCTTCGGCGGAGGGTCTGGCCGCTGGGACGAGCGATCATTCCCCTATCAGGGTTGGCTTCACTTCTCGGTCTCCTGGAAAGTCCCGCCCTTTCAGGTACAACAACAGTTGGTATCTTTCGAAGGGCTACCTGGAGGCTGTCTCGGAGGGGCTTACTAGCTATCAGGAGGGGACGGCCCAGTTTCGCTTGGTTAGTCGTCTCAAGGCCACGAAGAAGGCTCTTCGGAATTGGGTGAAGGGGTTGCCCAAGTCTACCTTAGAAGATAAAGAGGTGGAGTTGCGGGCCATCCAGCAGGACATGCAAGCTGACATGCTTAATGGGGACCTGACGACTAGAGAGAAGGAGCTGATCGAAGAAGTCAACATCCTGAGGCTACAGAAGGAGATTAGCACGGCTCAGCGTGCTAAATGTTCCTGACTCAAGGATGGCGACCGATTTTCCAAGTTCTTTTTTGATATTATCCGTACAAGACAGCATAGAAATCACATCTCCTAGCTTCTTGATGCGGATGGGATTCTGGTGGGGATGCCGGCTGAGATCCATGGCAAGGCTATCAGGTACTATTCTGAGTTATATTTCCAGACTGACTACCTGTCTGTGTTCCCAGAGGTTGTTACGAAGAGATTGGTGACTCCGTATGGGAATAGCATTCTTCTTGCTCCCGTTACTTTGGAGTTGGTGGAATCTATTGTCAAGATGGCGGATCCCAACAAAGCTCTTGGACCGGATGGTTTTAGCAGTGGATTCTTCAAACGTTACTGGGACATTCTGAAGCATCAGGTCTTGGAGGTGGTGCAGGAATTCTTCATCAATGGGAAGCTTCTAAAAGAACTTAATCACACTTTCCTGACCTTGGTGCCAAAGGAGGGAGCGACAGCACTGGCGGATTTCAGACCTATTGCGTGTTTTAATTATCTCTATAAGATAATTACGCACCTTATGTGCCGGCGGATGGAGGGGATCATGCAGGACTTGTGTCACTCCCTAATCCTGGAATACGTATTTTAATACGTAAACCGATAAATTATATTTACCTTGAATTTATACTATATTTATTATGCAGTATTTCTTCATGCATTTCCCAAAAATATTCGACAAAATATTATTTCCTAATTTATTTTCTGTATTTGGGCCTACAGTTTTGGCTCATTTGGGTAACCTATTCTTGGTTCACCAATGGGTCATCATGAACCCTTTGGTTCATCATGAACCCATGGGTCCAAGAATTCTATATATATAACTCATCTCCTTCTCTCTCCTCTCATTTACTTCTTCTCATTTACTTCCTCCACCAACCAAGGCAAGTACCAACTTGCTCAAGAGAAGGATCCATTATTTTGTTAATGATTCTTACAAAACTATTTGCCAAAACATGTTCTTCTCCTCAATCTATACTAGTTTAGAACTTGGAAATTTCTATTTTGAAGCTTTGATTTTTGTAGATCTAAGTTTTAATCATTTTCGGATTTTGCATGGTTTGATCTACTTTAGTTGGATTTTATGGGTTTTTGATGCTTCCATGTGAAAGAACATTCAGTTTCACCCAAGTTGGAGCTTTGGAAATCTGGATTTGGAGTTCGGATGGCCAAGTTATGATACTTTGAAGCTTGGGTTCAGACATGGTGTTCTTGCTGTTTTGGAGAAGACAGTGAACAGTGTGCTCCTGTTTGAGCACGCTTTCTGTTGGAAGCGTGTCTCCCCTTGAGCTTGCGTGACTTTTCACGCAGCTCTTTCCCTTGAGCTTGCGTGACATTTCACGCAGCTCTTTCCCTTGAGTTTGCGTGACTTTTCACGCAGCTCTTCCCTTGAGTTTGCGTGACTTTTCACGCAGCACTTCCCTTGAGCTTGCGTGACTTTCACGCAGCTCTTTCCCTTGAGCTTGCGTGACTTTTCACGCTGCTCTTTCCTTGAGCCTGCGTGACTTTTCACGCACGCTGCCTTGTTGTGCGTATGCTTTTGATATTTTATTAGATATTATATGCCCATTTTATATCCTTACGCCTTTTGTCCTGAGCATGATATGAGCACTGATGTGATCCCGGAGAACAAAGTGTTCCTACCTGATACATGTACCTGAATGTCCCAGTTTTTGTTCATGCTCGACAAATGACTCGTAACTCCACGTGGCGTATTTGTAATGATGCATTACACTAAGGAGGGTAGCACATGTTGACATACTGATTGACATGGATCCTCACTTAGGGTACTCGTACTAAAGTACGACTTTAGGAGGATAATCATGCAGGCCACAGCATAAGAGTCCAAGATTTCACCTAGGGTTAAACTAGGCAACTGAATATACTAGATGCATGGGGAGGGCAGAGTCCCGAGATCGTGTTACACCAGTCGTCCTGAGATATTGTCTTGGCGCGCCGGCTGGTCTCCACGGATACTGTGTCATCCGCAACGAGTGGATGACTGTATCCGATTAATTCCTGCTATATATTACATGTCTTGGCAAGGTGGCCTCACGAGGGACCTGTGCTCAATGACACCTGTCTACACGAACTCCTGGGTTGGCTAGCCTTGCTGGAAAGATACGATCTGAGGATTTTCTAATAACATGACGCGAGGATAACCTCGTTCCACTAGAAACTCGTAGACTTGATTGGCCGTGAAAACGACTTGCATGTTTCCTATTTACCTTCCGTGAATAACTGAGGGAAGCGGACTGTCATGGTGCGTGATCCAACCCATGTTCTTGTTTGATTGTTGGGTTGGTTATCGTACTATGACAGGCTGTGGACCGAAGTTATGAACGGAAGACTTATTCTGGTTGTGAAGTGCTACTTCTGTGAATGACTGAGGAACATGGTCTATCATGGTACATGATCCAACCCATGTTCTTGTTTGATTGTTGGGTTGGTTATTGTGCTGCGATAGGCTATCGACCGAAGTCACGATCAGGAGATTTTATGGTTTTTACCTTTTAACTTATGTGAAAGTTATAGAGTACGACACGTCCCGACTCCATGCGGCACCTTTTGTCCTTGTTTGGTTGTAAGGGTGCCATATGGGTTCGAGGATGTTGCGCTACCCTATAATAGTAGCATAAGTATTACTATTATCAGTCATTCTATTAGTTGGGTTTTTAATCTTAACTCTTGTGCCCCTTTGGCGGTACTTGCTATTCGGGGCTGACCCCGCTGGTTTTGTTTGGCCAGATCTCGTAGCAGAGCCAGAGGACACGATCTTCCTCCCTGACATCCATGGTGCATACTAGGAGCATGGCGGTTCGGGGACTCGAGTGGGTTTCTTCTCCACCACTCCTGCTTATACTTTTGCGGCGTTTAGCCACCGGCACCTGTTAGCCGGATTACTTGATATTTTGTGTCAGTACATAATTGTAATTAAACAGACTGCAGCTGTGTATAATTTTGTACTCCTGACTCTCTGAGATAGCTAAATTATAAAGCTAGTCTCTCATGATCATTTTGATGAAGCGTCATGGACGTCTTACTGCTTTATCTTTAATGTTCATTTAATTGCTGATTTAACTTAATTGATTGAGACATAGAACTCTGTGGGACCATAGGAGACTTGATTGTAGCATGTACCCCCTAGTCTCTCGACAGCCACGATCGCCGTATGACGTTACGTACCTCATATGGAGTAGCTGGCCTAGTCCGTCCCCGTATTTCGGTACTGGGACGTGACAAGGTTTTAGTGGTGGCCCATGCAGGTCTGATTTTCAGACTTGTGGGGTATTGCGAATTATTAGGAGTCTCAATCAAAACTTGTTCCCCTTGAAATTCTGTTTCGAATTCTCTGTCCTTGCCTTGATCTCTAACCTGACTTGCATCCTCGAAATCTTCCTTGTCCGGACTTGATAATCTTATATCTTTCTCTATAGGGGTGCTTCATTCTCAGTAGCGGGTGAGGCCCATGAGGAAGAGCAGCAAGAGCATGGCTCGACTGGGCAGCAACAGGGGAGAGAACCTTCCCCAGGGCAGGCACAAGCAGAAGTGGAACCAGAGGCAGTGCAGCCGCAGGTTATTGAAACTCCTGCAGCACCAGCAGCGACGGCAGTACCAGATGCCGTAGCACTCCTGGAGATCGTCCGAGGGATTCTTGTCACTTACCAACAGCAACAGACTCGGCAGCAGGAGCAGAACGTGTTGCTGAACCAGGGGATTCAGTTAGCTCTTGAGAGGAGTGCCGGGTTGACTCGGGAGCATCAGGAAGGTTCCGTCGCTTGAACCCGAGGTATTTTGATGGCACGGAGGATGCCATCACTGCGGATGCATGGATTCAAGACATTGAAGCCATTCTTGTGGCAGCCAAGGTTCCAGATGATGAGAAGGTTGATCAGGTCAAACTGGTACTTCAGGATCTTGCCCGCGACTGGTGGGCATCAGAAGAAGTTGGTATAAGACGTCCTGTTCGTTGGACCACCTTCAGTGACAGATTCAAGGCCAAGTATTTTGGCGTAGTAGCTCGATATGAGCTCCAGCAGAAGTTTATCAGTCTCAAGCAAGCAGGCAAGACCGTAGATGGGTATGCAGCAGAGTTCTGCAGATTGTGCCGTTTCGCACCAGCAATGGTGGCAACGGAGCCGGAGAAGGCTATGAGGTTCCAGCAGGGACTTCATTTGGAACTATTACAGCTTGTGGAAGGACACGACTACCAGACGTTTGACGCTGTTTTGACGGCCGCTCGGAGGCACGAGCTTACCCAGCAGAGGTTAGCATCAAGGACAGGAGGTCAGAAGAGATCTCATTCCCAGGTTGGAGGAGGAGCAGTGCAGCGAACGTCGGCACCAGCACCCGGTGTGCGTGTTCATGATGCAGGAGCGCCGCGGAGGACGGCCGTGTCAACTAATACAGCGCCAGTTCGGCATCAGCAGCCAAGGAACCAGCAGCAGCGTCAGGGAGCACCCCAGGGCTGTACCTTCTGTGGGAAGGCAGGGCACACGAGGGAGGTGTGTCGGTCAGCGAATGGCTTATGCTTGAGGTGTGGTCGTGCAGACCACCGTATTTCCACTTGTCCTATGATGCAGAGGCCAGGAGGGCCAGCTCAACAGTTTCCAGCATTGCCAGCTCCAGTGGCAACCCCGAGTGGAGGGCCAGTATTAGCAGTAAGGCCCCTAGCCCAGCGCTTACCAACGCAGGCTCAGATGTTCCGCCAGGCACAGGAAGCCGAAGGCCCTCAGGGGCAGCAACAGCATGGTCGAGGAAGGCCGCAACAAGGGGCTCCGCGGGGCCAGGCTCTCACATTGACCTTGGGAGAGGCTCTAGCGTCTAGTGACGTGGTGGCAGGTAAAATTCTCGTCACCTCATTTCCGCTGTAGCATTATTTGATTCAGGCGCTACTCATTCATTCATCTCTGCACAATATGCTACACGGATTGGATTAGAGTTTGAGGCATTGCCGGAGAGGATGGATATACTCACCGGCAATGGGCTCGTAGAAGTTAGCAGAGTGCGCTTTTCATGTCTGGTGGAGGTGTGTGGGCATTTACTGCCCGCATCATTGATTGAATTCCCTATGGGGAATTTTAATGTCGTTCTTGGCATGGATTGGTTGAGAGACAGTCATGCGACAGTTGATTGTAGAGGAGGTAGGGTCATATTCAGTATTCCTGGGATGGAGCAGTTCATCTTTACTCGAACCTTGAAGAATCAGGCCGGAGGCGTCATCTCAGCAGCAGTGTCAGAGCCAGGACAGATTCCGAGAGTGGTCGAAGATTTTCTTGACGTCTTCCCCGATGAGCTCCCAGGGATACCCCCAGTCAGAGAGGTAGAATTTAGCATTGAGTTGAACCGTGGAACGAGGCCTATTGCAGATAGAGTTTACAGAATGTCGCCGTCAGAGCAGGATAAGTTGTATCAACATGAAGAAGAGTTGAAGTCTAAGGGATTCATCCGAGACAGTAATTCGCCCTGGGCCGCGCCAGTGATTCTAGTTCCCAAGAAGGATGGGTCGACGAGGATGTGCATCGACTACCGCAAGCTGAATGCAGTAACAGTGAAGAATAAGTACCCACTACCAAGGATTGATGACCTGTTCGACCAGTTGAGCAAGGCCAGCGTCTTTTCCAAGATCGATCTTCGGTCAGGATACTATCAAGTAAGAGTCCGGGAGCAAGACATACCGAAGACAGCATTCAGATCTAGATATGGGCATTATGAGTTTTTAGTAATGCCCTTTGGACTAACCAACGCCCCCGCAGTATTCATGGATTTAATGAACCGCATTTCTGCCGTACTTGGATAAATTTGTGGTGGTGTTCATAGATGACATTCTTGTCTATTCCAGCAGTGAAGAGGAGCATGAGAAACATCTTAGGACTGTCTTACAGACATTGAGGGAGCATCAACTTTATGCGAAGCTTGACAAGTGTGAATTTTGGTTAGATCACATTTCGTTCCTGGGGCATGTAATTTCTGGGGCAGGAGTGTCAGTGGATCCGAAGAAGATTGAGGCCGTGGAGCATTGGCCAGTTCCGAGAACGGTTGCAGAAGTGCGAAGTTTCTTAGGATTAGCTGGTTACTACAGAAGGTTCGTGGCGGACTTTGCCAAGATCTCTGCACCCTTAACGCGTTTGACGCACAAGGACGTAGAGTTTGTTTGGTCAGCTAGCTGTCAGGCATCATTTGAAGAATTGAAGAAGAGATTGATCTCAGCCCCGATCTTGACACTTCCAGTAGGAGCAGGAGGCTTTACAGTATATTGTGACGCATCAGGGAAGGGTCTTGGATGTGTATTGATGCAGCATGGAAAGTGATAGCATATGCGTCTCGGCAGCTTCGAGACCATGAGAAAAATTACCCGACTCACGATTTGGAGTTAGCAGCTGTGGTGTTTTCACTCAAGTTGTGGAGGCATTATTTATACGGGGATCGGGTAGAGATCTATACTGATCATAAGAGTTTGAAATACGTATTCACGCAGCGAGATTTGAACATGAGGCAAAGAAGATGGTTAGAACTGCTGAAGGATTTTGATTTAGATCTTCAGTATCACCAAGGCAAGGCGAATGTAGTTGCAGATGCACTGAGTAGGAGAGACAGTGCCTTTATCTTGACCTCGCAGAAGCATATTTTAGATGACCTTCAGAGTATGGGAATCGAAGTAGTTTTGCCAAGGGATATAGGAAGAATGACCAGTATGCAGATTCAGTCAACCTTAGTAGAGAGGATAAGGGCAGCACAAGCAGGAGATCCACAGATTCAGAAGTTGCGGTCGGAGTGTGAATCAGGCCGTAGGAAGGAGTTAGTGATTCATGAAGATGGTACGCTCAGGTTTGGAAATAGACTCTGTGTACCGAGTGGAGACCTTCGGCAAGAAGTTATGTCCGAAGCTCATAGTTCTATTTACTCCATTCATCCAGGAGGAACGAAGATGTATCGAGATATCAGGCAGTTTTTTGGTGGAATGGCATGAAAAGAGAGATAGCGAGATTTGTATCCAAGTGTCTGGTATGTCAGCAGGTGAAAGCCGAGCAGCAGAGACCAGCAGGGTTGCTACAGCCGCTTCCTATCCCAGAATGGAAATGGGAGCACATCACGATGGATTTTGTGACCGGTTTACCTAGATCTCCGACTGGTAAGAATGCAGTCTGGGTAATAGTAGATCGACTCACGAAGGTCGCTCATTTCCTTCCCTTCCGAGTTGGACAGACTACTGAGCAGTTAGCAGAAATGTACATGAAGCAGATAGTAAGGCAGTACGGTGTTCCAGTTAGTATAGTATCAGATCGGGATACGCGGTTTACTTCCCATTTTTGGCGGAGCTTGCACCAAAGTTTGGGAACCAAGTTAAGATTCAGTACTGCTTATCATCCACAAACTGACGGGCAATCAGAAAGAACCATTCAGACATTAGAAGATATGCTACGGGCGTGTACCTTGGATTTTGGCGGATCTTGGGAGGATCACCTTCATCTAGTGGAGTTCTCCTATAACAACAGCTATCAGGCTAGCATTCAGATAGCCCCGTTCGAAGCATTGTACGGAAGGAAGTGCAGGTCCCCTTTGGCATGGGACGACGTCGGAGAACGGAAGTTGTTGGGGCCAGAGATGATCACGCAGACTGTGGAGATAGTTAAGTTAGTCAGAGAGCGCCTTCGAGTTGCACAGGACCGACATCGTCATTGGGCAGATCAGCATCGTAGGCCTCTAGAGTTCAGGTTGGCGACCAAGTGTTTCTGCGGATTTCGCCTACTCGGGGAATCATCAGATTTGGAACCCGGGGAAAGCTTAGTCCAAGATACGTTGGTCCTTTCAAGATTCTCGCTCGGGTAGGCGATGTGGCTTATCGACTTGCCCTTCCGCCTTCGTTAACTGGCATACATGATGTGTTCATGTGTCCCAATTACGTAGGTATGTCCCGGATCCGAGTCACGTCCTCGATCATTCTGAGTTAGTCGTTGGTACCGACCTAACTTACGAGGAACAACCCGTATCTATTTGGACCGGCGAGAGAAGGTACTCAAGAATCGGACGATAAGCCTTGTCCGTGTTTCTTGGAACCATCACTCTTCGGGAGAGTCAACCTGGGAGCGCGAGGACGAGATCAGATCTCGTTATCCGTATTTGTTTGACTAATAAGGTATATTTATGCACCTTATTGACACGATTCCATGCTTTTCTGTACCTGCTTATTTTGCACTTTGTGATGTATGATAATAACTGCTATGATAGTTAACTTATATATATGATTGTGCCTTGCTTGCCCTGATTTCACTATCCTGTCTTGGCTGGAATTCCGAGGACGGAATTTTTCTAAGAAGGGTAGAGATGTCACTCCCTAATCCTGGAATACGTATTTTAATACGTAAACCGATAAATTATATTTACCTTGAATTTATATATTTATTATGCAGTATTTCTTCATGCATTTCCCAAAAATATTCGACAAAATATTATTTCCTAATTTATTTTCTGCATTTGGGCCTACAGTTTTGGCTCATTTGGGTAACCTATTCTTGGTTCACCAATGGGTCATCATGAACCCTTTGGTTCATCATGAACCCATGGGTCCAAGAATTCTATATATATAACTCATCTCCTTCCTCTCCTCTCATTTACTTCCTCCACCAACCAAGGCAAGTACCAACTTGCTCAAGAGAAGGATCCATTATTTTGTTAATGATTCTTACAAAACTATTTGCCAAAACATGTTCTTCTCCTCAATCTATACTAGTTTAGAACTTGAAAATTTCTATTTGAAGCTTTGATTTTTGTACATCTAAGTTTTAATCATTTTCGGATTTTGCATGGTTTGATCTACTTTAGTTGGATTTTATGGGTTTTTGATGCTTCCATGTGAAAGAACATTCAGTTTCACCCAAGTTGGAGCTTTGGAAATCTGGATTTGGAGTTCGGATGGCCAAGTTATGATACTTTGAAGCTTGGGTTCAGACATGGTGTTCTTGCTGTTTTGGAGAAGACAGTGAACAGTGTGCTCCTGTTTGAGCACGCTTCCTGTTGGAAGCGTGTCTCCCCTTGAGCTTGCGTGACTTTTCACGCAGCTCTTTCCCTTGAGCTTGCGTGACTTTTCACGCTGCTCTTTCCCTTGAGTTCGCGTGACTTTTCACGCAGCTCTTCCCTTGAGTTTGCGTGACTTTTCACGCAGCACTTCCCTTGAGCTTGCGTGACTTTTCACGCAGCTCTTTCCCTTGAGCTTGCGTGACTTTTCACGCTGCTCTTTCCCTTGAGCCTGCGTGACTTTTCACGCACGCTGCCTTGTTGTGCGTATGCTTTTGATATTTTATTAGATATTATATGCCCATTTTATATCCTTACGCCTTTTGTCCTGAGCATGATATGAGCACTGATGTGATCCCGGAGAACAAAGTGTTCCTACCTGATACATGTACCTGAATGTCCCAGTTCTTGTTCATGCTCGACAAATGACTCGTAACTCCACGTGGCGTATTTGTAATGATGCATTACACTAAGGAGGGTAGCACATGTTGACATACTGATTGACATGGATCCTCACTTAGGGTACTCGTACTAAAGTACGACTTTAGGAGGATAATTATGCAGGCCACAGCATGAGAGTCCAAGATTTCACCTAGGGTTAAACTAGGCAACTGAATATACTAGATGCATGGGGAGGGCAGAGTCCCGAGATCGTGTTACACCAGTCGCCCTGAGATATTGTCTTGGCGCGCCGGCTGGTCTCCACGGATACTGTGTCATCCGCAACGAGTGGATGACTGTATCCGATTAATTCCTGCTATATATTACATGTCTTGGCAAGGTGGCCTCACGAGGGACATGTGCTCAATGACACCTGTCTACGCGAACTCCTGGGTTGGCTAGCCTTGCTGGAAAGATACGATCTGAGGATTTTTCTAATAACATGACGCGAGGATAACCTCGTTCCACTAGAAACTCGTAGACTTGATTGGCCGTGAAAACGACTTGCATGTTTCCTATTTACCTTCCGTGAATAACTGAGGGAAGCGGACTATCATGGTGCGTGATCCAACCCATGTTCTTGTTTGATTGTTGGGTTGGTTATCGTACTATGACAGGCTGTGGACCGAAGTTATGAACGGAAGACTATTCTGGTTGTGAAGTGCTACTTCTGTGAATGACTGAGGAACATGGTCTATCATGGTACATGATCCAACCCATGTTCTTGTTTGATTGTTGGGTTGGTTATTGTGCTGCGATAGGCTATCGATCGAAGTCACGATCAGGAGATTTTATGGTTTTTACCTTTTTAACTTATGTGAAAGTTATAGAGTACGACACGTCCCGACTCCATGCGGCACCTTTTGTCCTTGTTTGGTTGTAAGGGTGCCATATGGGTTCGAGGATGTTGCGCTACCCTATAATAGTAGCATAAGTATTACTATTATCCAAGGTTATAAACGGCGGTAGGCGGGTGCGCGGCGGAGAGAGTCCGCCTACCGCCTAGGCGGCCTAGGCGGGTACCTAGGCGCCGCCTAGGCGGTTGATACATTTTGAACATTTTTTACTATTTACCACTGTTTTTTTTTGCATAATATGCATATTTTTAAGGGTGTTCCATGCATAACTAAGTTGTAGAACGAAGATTTATAAAGTTTTAGTGTTGTTAGGCCCATAATGTTAAAAAAAAACCTTTTTGGCCAAAATATTTTGTAAAGTATTTATCCGCCTAGGCGCTCGCCTACGCTGCCTCACCTCCGCCTATGCCGCCAACCTCCATTGGCCGCCTACTCTACCGCCTACAGCAAAGCGGTGCGGAGAGAGACCGCCTACCGCCTAGGCGCCGCCTAGGCGGCCTAGGCGGGCGCCATTTAGAACGCTGCTATTATCAGTCATTCTATTAGTTGGGTTTTTAATCTTAACTCTTGTGCCCCTTTGGCGGTACTTGCTATTCGGGGCTGACCCCGCTGGTTTTGTTTGGCCAGATCTCGTAGCAGAGCCAGAGGACACGATCTTCCTCCCTGACATCCATGGTGCATACTAGGAGCATGGCGGTTCGGGGACTCGAGTGGGTTTCTTCTCCACCACTCCTGCTTATACTTTTGCGGCGTTTAGCCACCGGCACCTGTTAGCCGGATTACTTGATATTTTGTGTCAGTACATAATTGTAATTAAACAGACTGCAGCTGTGTATAATTTTGTACTCCTGACTCTCTGAGATATCTAAATTATAAAGCTAGTCTCTCATGATCATTTTGATGAAGCGTCAGGGACGCCTTACTGCTTTATCTTTAATGTTCATTTAATTGCTGATTTGACTTAATTGATTGAGACATAGAACTCTGTGGGACCATAGGAGACTTGATTGTAGCATGTACCCCCCAGTCTCTCGACAGCCACGATCGCCGTATGACGTTACGTACCTCATATGGAGTAGCTCGCCTAGTCCGTCCCCGTATTTCGGTACTGGGACGTGACAACTTGGTGTCTCCGAATCAGGCTGCGTTCATCAAGGGGAGGTCGATCGCTGAGCACAACCTCCTGGCTCATGAGATGGTGAGGGGCTTTAGCAAACCCGGAGGGGAAAAGGCATGTGTGAAACTGAACCTAAGGAATACGTATGACATGGTTAATCGAGACTTCCTTTGTCATCTGCTGACCGCCATGGGATTCGCGGACCACTAGGTTGCATTGATCTGGGAGTGCATCACGTCTCCCACTTTCTCTGTCCTCATCCAGGGCGTTCCTTATGGGTACTTCCAGAGCAATCGTGGGCTTAGACAAGGTGACCCCCTGTCCCCTTACCTGTTCACGCTTGTTATAGAATACTTCACATGCCTGATGGACCTGGCAGTGCACCGTGGGAGGCTGGTCCCTTTGTTTCGGAGGGTGGATCCCCCAGTTACCCACCTTATATATGCAGATGATCTCTTGGTGTTCATCCAGCCTTCGACGGAGGGTTTGCAGACACTTGCGGCGATTATGGAAGAATTGAATTCTCTCTCGGGCCTCCAGATGAACAGGGATAAGAGTCGGGTTTACTTCAGCTCCCTATATTCCCAGAAGGAGGAGCGGGCCACTGTGCTAGGTATCGCGAGGAGTGATCTTCTGGTGCGATACTTAGGAGTGCCTCTCATAGTCAACTATGCGCGGGATCAGGACTGCCATAGTCTGGTGGAGTATGTCCAGAGGAGAGTGGAAGGTTGGCAAGCTGGCGGTTTGTCATTTGGCGGACGCATAGAGCTGGTCAGATCGGTGATTTCGGCTGTGGCCCATTTCTGGCTACAGTCCATCCTCCTCCCTGTTGCCACTATTCGGAAAGTGGAGCGGCTATGTGCAGATTTCATTTGGAGGGGGGTATGCATGCGATCTCCTGGGAGCAGCTCTGTCGACCCAGGAAGGAGGGAGGAGTGGGGCTCAGGCCGTTGTTGGAGATTAGGGAGGCCTCCGCGCTTAAGCTGGCTTGGAGATTCATCAACATGGGGTCTCTCTGGGCGGACTGGATGCACAGTAGATACGTGAAGCAGGATAACTCTTGGACGTGTGCTACTGACAAAAATCACTTAGTCACGTTCAAGACTGTCATGCGACACAGGGGGTGCTCAAATCTGCAATCCGGAGGGTCATGAAGGATGGGTCTGGAACAGACCTATGGCGGGATCCTTGAATAGATCGGCGTTCGCTTTTGGACATCAGGGGAGCCCCGACACATCAGGAGGACATGCGCGGTCTGACGTGTAGTCGCATCATTCGCGATGGGGAGTGCAGGTCGGAGTCGTATCGGTTTACTGAGGAGCTGGGTGGGATCATTAGTAGTATTGCCATTGATCCAGCTTTTCCTGCTGATCGGTGGATTTGGGAGCCGTCAGGAGCAACTCCGGGAACAGGGGAGTTCCAATTCCGGAGCTGCTACAACCTCATTCGGCGCACCTCTCCTCAGAGTCCTGACTACGAGTTCGTTTGGTGCAAGGGTTGGCCAGGAAGATGCAGCTCAGTGTCTACAATCTTCTACTGGGTCGCCTTTTGACTAGGGATCGCCTGAGTTCGTTTGGAGTGCCGGTTCCGGATCCCAAGTGTGTGCTATGCTGTATGGAGCAGGAATCTATTAAGCATATTTTCTTCGAGTGCGCACTGGCATGACAGATCTGGTCGGAGCAAAGTAGAGTGTTGGAAGTGTGCGTCTCCGGGAAGGGAATTGGGGACATCATCACGGTGCTCCGGGATAGCAGGGGTCGAGGGCAGGACTGGTTCCGGACCGCCAGAGTTCGTCTGGCTGTTTCAGTCTGGCATGTATGGCGGAAACAAAATCGTCGATATTTGAGGGGCTGGTCACCCCTCCGGTAGCATTCTCCATAACATCGATTTTGATGTAAATGTTATGGGGAATTGATGAGTGGGAGTCCCACTTTGATTGTATGTTGTAAGATTATTGCTTTACTTTTGGAATAAATTTACCCTTTTTCCTATATATATATATATATATATATATATATATATATATATATAGCCAATGACCTCTAGCTCAAGTGGCTAGTGTGGAGGCATGTGACCTGAGAGGGTGGTGTTCGAATCCCAGTGCGAGCGATCATGGATAATTACCCTTCTGTTCCTGCAGATGACCTCTAGCCTAGTGGTTAAGAGAGATGCAAGCGGCCCGAGTGGTCAGGAGTTCGAATCCCAGTGGGAGCGATTCCAGAAACAATTTACCTGGTTCCAAAATATATATATATATATATATATATATATATATATATATATATATATATATATATATATATATATATATATATATATAATTCTCTGATGGGTGATCGCGCGACCGCGTCACCTAGGGTTTCCGCGTTGATGCCGACCCCTCCCCCCCGACCCTCCGATCCGCTTGCGGGGAAGGGGCCTCGGCGGCTGGGAGGTGCGGGAGGGGGTGGCCAACCCACAGGCGGCAGCAGCGCCGCAAACCCCCCCCCCCCCCCACGCGAGGGGGGGTCGGGAGGCGTCGGCGGGACCCCCCATGCGGGGGGGGGGGGGGGGGTCGGGAGGCGTCGGTGGCGGGACCCCCCCAGGCGGGGGGGGGGGGGGGGTCGGGAGGCATCGGCGGCGGGACCCCCCCAGGAGGGGGGGGGGTCGGGAGGCGTCGGCGGGACCCCCCTAGGCGGGGGGGGGGGGGGGGGGGTCGGGTGGCAACGGGGACAGCGGTCCTCGGACTGGTGGCGGCGGTGGGAACCCCCGACGCGGGGGGGGGGGGGGGGGGGGGGGGGACCGGGTGGAGGCGGCGGCGACACTTCCGGAATAGATCCCATATTCGAGTTTGGTTCCGGAAGGGACAAAAATGGGGATGCCGGCTGGCAGACCGTGACGAGGCGACGGACTGGAGGACGGAGAGGGGCACTGCCCCAAGTCTCGGGAAGGGCGGGGCCAGGGAATTCTGGGAATCGACCCTTGATCGGCTCTACGGATTTCCGGCGCCGTGGGGGAGGCACGGTGCGATCATGGATAATTACCCTTCTGTTCCATATATATATATATATATATATATATATATATATATGCAGATGAAAAAAAAATATATATATATATATATATGCAGATGACCTCTAGCCTAGTGGTTAAGAGAGATGCAAGCGGCCCGAGTGGTCAGGAGTTCGAATCCCAGTGGGAGCGATTCCAGAAACAATTTACCTGGTTCCAATATATATATATATATATATATATATATATATATATATATAAAATTCTCTGATGGGCGATCGCGCGACCGCGTCACCTAGGGTTTCCGCGTTGATGCCGACCCCTCCCCCCCGACCCCCCGATCCGCTTGCGGGGAAGGGGCCTCGGCGGCTGGGAGGTGCGGGAGGGGGTGGACAACCCACAGGCGGCAGCAGCAGCGCAACCCCCCCCCCCCCCACGCGAGGGGGGGTCGGGAGGCGTCGGCGGGACCCCCCCATGCGGGGGGGGGGGGGGGGGTCTGGAGGCGTCGGTGGCGGGACCCCCCCAGGCGGGGGGGGGGGGGGGGGGGGTCGGGAGGCATCGGCGGCGGGACCCCCCCAGGAGGGGGGGGGTCGGGAGGCGTCGGCGGGACCCCCCTAGGCGGGGGGGGGGGGGGGGTCGGGTGGCAACGGGGGCAGCGGTCCTCGGACTGGTGGCGGCGGGGGAACCCCCGACGCGGGGGGGTGGGGGGGGGACGGGTGGAGGCGGCGGCGACACTTCCGGAATAGATCCCATATTCGAGTTTGGTTCCGGAAGGGACAAAAATGGGGATGCCGGCTGGCAGACCGTGACGAGGCGACGGACTGGAGGACGGAGAGGGGCACTGCCCCATGTCTCGGGAAGGGCGGGGCCAGGGAATTCTGGGAATCGACCCTTGATCGGCTCTATGGATTCCGGCGCCGTGGGGGAGGCACGGTGCGATCCGTCTCGGGTTGGAGGCCAAAGGCGACGGCGACCGAGAAGGCTAAGGGTATTGCGACTGATACCGGCAGGCCAGGCCAGTGTCCTGTAAATCCTCCGACCAGGACGCACGTTGAGGAGCAGAGGCCTCGGTCATGGAAAGTGGTCTGCACGCCGGTGGTTGCGAAAAGCCCGATGTCGATGGAGTTTGTCCTACCGATGTCAGTTGGAGGAGGGCTCCGGGCGTACTTTCCCGTTGAAGAAATAGCGGTCGTGTCCGAATTCTGGAAGAACACCCTGGTGTTCTATGTGTTAGGGAACAAGCCGTTCTATGGCCAAATTCGGGGCTATGCGGAGCGGGTCTGGAGACCCAAAGGTAGCATGGAATTCTTCTCGCGGGAGAACGGGTTCTATTATGTCAAATTTGGGTTAGCGGAGGACGTGTCCAGGATCTTACAGGGAGGGCCTTGGTCATTTGATGGGCGGCTTATTATCCTGAAGGAGTGGACGCCGGAGCTACGATGTGAGAAGGAGGTGCTGAACGCCATTCCCATATGGGTCAGATTCCCTGAGTTCCCCGTACAATATTGGAGTATCCCGCTCCTCATGAGACTCGCCAGTCTTGTGGGGAAGCCGATCAAAGCTGACGAGGCCACCACTTTCCGCACCAGACTGATGTATGCTCGGGTCTTCGTGGAGATAAAGGCGGGCTCGGAGCTGCCGAGTATGCTTGAGTATCAGGTACCGTCAGGGGAGGTACTGACACAGGCGGTGGAATATGATTGGGTCCCCCCCATGTGTTCTCGTTGTGAGTGCTTTGGGCACACTACCAGTGCGTGCAAGTGCAAGGGGAAAGAGATTGCCAGGCCACAGGTGGCTCGGACGGAAGCACCTGGGACATCGTCGACACCCAGTCACTTGCCTGGAGAGACGGAGACAGTCAGACATATGGAGGAGGACACAGGGATGGAGGTTGATAGGAGGCTGGAGTCAGGATCACCGATGAGACAGGAGAGCACGCAGGGGGCGTTGGGCCCGTTCAGGCCGCAGAGGGCCATTGTGACCAGGGGTATGAGCGAGGCTGGTAGCGGTCAGAGGGTGATGGAGACACACCATGCGATCCAGGTGTACAGCAGCAGGAAGAGACACGCTCCGGCTACACGGGAGGATATCTCTCAGGCGAGGGATATGGACGACCAGTTCGAAGACAATCCTGACTAGACTCTTACCCTCAGTAGGATCCAGGCCCATCTTGCCCCTTCCTCCATGATAGATGCAGTCATTGATAAGGCGGATGAGACACTTCCCTCGAGTGTCGATCCAGACGAGTTCCAGAGGGACCCCCCCTCTTTTATTTAGATGTCGGTCCTAGCATGGAACATTAGGGAGGTGTTCCATTGGGCGATGGAGGGAGATTGGAGGGGTTCTGAGAAGGGAGTCATGTGACATTGCTATCCTGCTGGAGACGAAGATTAGAGGGGCCGTTATGCTCTCGCGTAGGACTCCGGCAGACTGGGATCATATTCATAACTTAGATCTTTGTGATATGGCAAGGATCTGGGTTAGGTGGAACAAAGGTAGCTGGGAGGGGGTGCAGATCCATAAATCAGAACAACTCATCGGCGTCACCTTCGAGAACAAAGGGGGGTTCCGGTTCATCCTGGGTGCTGTGTATGGACATAATGATCGAAGACTCCGGGAGGCTTTATGGGAGGTTATTGTGCATCTGTGTATTCTGGCGGACAACATGCATCTTCACCTGCTCATCATGGGGGACTTCAATGCTATGCTGCTCCGTCATGAGAAGGTGGGTGGTCGTCATGTTCCGGACCCGATCCTATATGACTTCCAGAGGTGCCTGCTTAGGTCAGGGATGCGAGGGCTGGAGCGAGCTGGGCATATATGGACCTGGCACAACAAGGCTACTATTAACCGGATTGCTTGTCAGCTGGATCGGGCCTTGGGCAATAGTGAGTGGTTCAGGTGCTTTCCGAACTCGGTGGCAGAAGGTCTTGCGGCGGGTACTAGCGATCATTCCCCTATCCGGGTTGGCCTTTGTGAGAGACCCATTCAGAGGGCGAGGCCATTTCGGTATAACAACAGCTGGTACTTGTCGGCTGGATATGAGGAGGCGGTTATGGGAGAGATGGAACACTTCCCGGAAGGCACGGCTCAGTTCCGCATGGTACACAAACTTAAGCAGCTCAAGCGGACCATCAGGGGATGGGTTAAGACGAGACAGCGGACCTCCCTGGCGGATAAGGAAGCCGAGCTTTGGGACATCCAGGTGGCACTCCAAGCTGACATTATGAACGGGGAGCTGGCGGCTAAGGAGAAGGTCTTGATCGAGGAGGTCAGCACCATGAGACTGCAGGAGGAGATCAGTGCGGCTCAGAGGGCCAAATGTACCTGGCTCAAAGATGGAGATCGCTGCACCAAATTCTTCTACGATGTGATTCGTACCCGTCAGCACCGGAACAGCATCCCCAGACTTCTGAATGCTGAGGGACGCCTTGTTGCGGATCCGGTGGAGATTCAGGAGGAGGCCGTCAGATTTTACACTGACTTATATCAGCAGACGGACTATTCCAGCACGTTCCCAGCCCTTGTCACGAAGAGACTGGTGACCCGGCATGGGAATAGTCTGCTCTTGGCTCCTGTGAGGATGGAGGAGGTTGAAGACATTGTGATGAAGGCTAATCCTCATAAAGCTCCGGGGCCTGATGGCTTCTCTTCTGGGTTCTTTAAGAGGCACTGGGGGGTGCTTAAGGCCCCGGTTCTGGCGGCAGTTCAGGAGTTCTTTACGACAGACAAGCTCCTGAAGGAGATGAACCACACATTCTTGACGCTGGTTCCTAAGGAGGGAGCGACCTCTCTTGCCGATTTTCGACCCATTGCTTGCTGCAATTTTCTTTACAAGATTATTACTCACCTTATGTGCAGGCGTATGGAGGTGATTATGCAGGGATTGGTGTCCCGGAATCAAGCAGCATTCATCAAGGGACGGTCGATAGCGAAGCACAGCCTCCTTGCTCATGAGATGGTGAGGGAGTTCAGCAAATCTGGCGGGATGAAGGCTTGTGTGAAACTTGACCTTCGGAAAGCCTATGATACTGTCAACCGGGACTTCCTGTGTCACTTGATGCTTGCTATGGGGTTCGACGAGAGGTGGGTTGAGAGGGTGAGGGAGTGCATCTGCTCCCCTACATTCTCTGTCCTCATCCAGGACATGCCGCATGGCTATTTCAGGAGCAACAGGGGATTGAGGCAGGGTGACCCACTCTCACCGTACCTCTTTACCCTGGTGATGGAGTACTTTACATGTTTGATGGATATGGCAGTGCATAGCAAGAGGATCGTCCCACTTTTCCGCTTGGTGAGTCCGGTTGTATCCCACTTGATCTATGCTGACGACTTATTGGTGCTGCTCCAGCCTTCCATGCGGGGAATGAGAGCGCTCTCTGACATTATGGAGGAGTTCGGACGGTTATCTGCGCTCCAGTTGAACAGGGAGAAAAGCCGAGTCTATTTCAGCTCTCGGTGTACACAGCAGGAGGAGAGGGCCTTCGCCTTGGGCGTGGACAGAGGCGAGCTCCCAGTGAAATATCTGGGGGTCCCGCTGACAGTCAACTATGCCAGAGAGCAGGATTGCCACAGCTTGGTGAACTTTGCTCAGAGGAGAGTGGAAGGATGGCAAGCTGCGGGTCTATCTTTCGGAGGCCGGATAGAGTTGGTGTGTTCGGTTATTGCTGGCATCACGATGTTCTGGTTCCAGTCTATCCAGATCCCCTCGGCTACTATTCGTAAAGTGGAGGCCATTTGTGCTGACTTCATCTGGAGGGGAGGGATGCATGCGATATCCTGGGACCAGTTATGTCGGCCACGGGAGGAAGGAGGGGTGGGGTTGAGGCCTCTTCATACAGTCAGGAAGGCAGCTTGTGTGAAGATGGCCTGGAGATTCATCAAGGGGGGATCGCTCTGGGCAGATTGGATGGCGAGCAGATACCTGAGGAGGACCAACTTCTGGGCTTGCAGGATAGACAACAATTTTTCGGTCACATTCAAGGCCATCCCGAGGTGTAGGCCGGTGCTCCAGACCGCTATTTGCAGGCACATGAAGGATGGGACGACTACAGACCTCTGGCTGGACCCTTGGTTGGGTTCCAGATCCTTGCTCGAGCGTCTGGGGGGGGCAGCTGGACAGAGAAGCGGGCAGGGGGCTCACCTGCAGTCGGATCATCAGAGATGGAGTTTGGAGGCCAGAGGGATATACTTATACAGCGCAGCTAGCTGAGGAGATCCGCCTTATTACTATCGACGCTAGCCATGCTGAGGATACATGGAGCTGGGCAGTACCAGGTGCGGGGGGCGGGTCAGGTCATTTCTGCTTTCGTAGCTGCTACGATTTGGTTCGGACCCACCACGACCAGACTGAGGAGGTGGACTTCATCTGGGGAAAGGGCGTAGCTCGGAAAATGCAACTTTGTGCATATCGCCTTCTCCGGGGTAGACTGATGACGAGAGACAGACTACTCCGGTTTGGGATGCAGATCCCGGATGCCAAATGTGTGCTATGCAATGAGGAAGATGAATCTATGGGGCACCTATTCTTTGGTTGCCCGGTGGCTTGGCACATTTGGACTGAGCAGTGTGCACAGCTGAGAGGAGGAGTTGGGATAGATCGAGACATCCGGAGCATCCTCAGCTGGATCCGTGATCACAATGGCCGGGATCCGGGGTGGGCTAGAAGAGCCAGAGTTCGTCTTGCTGCATCTGTTTGGCACATCTGGAAGGAGCGGAACAGACGTATCTTTGAAGGCTTGACTACCCCTCCTATTGGAATTCTACATAATTTAGAATTCGATGTATCTGTATTGGCCCCATAATAATATTTTGGGGCTAGGAAAGTTGTGATGTTGTACTTTAATACCTTTTCCGCTATATGCGAGGAATAAATTCACCCTTATTCCAAATATATATATATATATATATATATTTATTTTTTTTGGAAAAAGGGTAAATTTTATTCCACTATCATCGCAATAGGTTACAACATAGAGATACAGTCCCAACTCAGGGGGACATTACTAGTACATCCGACTCAATGTTTTGAAGGATGCCCACTGGTGTAGTGGACAGCCCCTCATAAATGCGCCGGTTTCTCTCCTTCCAGACATGCCAAACAGATGCAGCAAGTCTCAATCTGGCACATCTGGCCCAGCTCTGCTCCTGGCCCCTGCAATCACCAATCCACTTAAGGATTTCTCTGAAGTCCCGCTCCCTTCCAACCCCTCCCAAGTGTTTCCGGCTCTGCTCCGCCCAGATGCTCCATGCCACGTGGCACTGAAAGAACAGATGCCCAATGGATTCATTCTCTGTCTCACACAAAACACACTTAGGGTCAGGGACAGGGACCCCGAACCGAAGTAGTCGGTCCCTAGTGAGTAACCGGCCCAGCACCAGTTTATAAGCAGACAGTTGCATCTTCCTGGCAAGCCCCTTCTCCCAGACAAAGTCGTACTCCTCAATATCATCGAAGTGGGGGCGAATAAGGTCGTAGCAGCTGCTAAATCTGAACTCCCCCGCACCCTCCGAGCGGCCGGGAGGAGCCCAAACCCAGACATCAGACAGTGCCGTAGGAGTGATCTGCACCTGTCTGATCTCCTCACCTAACTGAGCAGTGAAACGATACTCCTCTGGCCTCCAGACCCCACCACTGATGATGTGCCTACAAGTCAGACCTTTGTACGCCACACCGTCCCTCTGGGGACCCAGAATCTCCAGAAGAGACTGACCTGAAATCCACGGATCGAGCCAAAGGTCCGTCTCCCCTCCCTCCCTCATCTTCCTCCGAATAGCCGTCCGAAGTACAGGACGGTTCCTCAGGATATGCTTGAACGACACAGAGAAGTTGTTGTCAATTTCACATACCCAGAAGTTCCTGCCCTGGAGATACCGACTAGTCATCCAGGCCGACCAGAGAGAATCGCCCTGAAGGAACCTCCATGCCATCTTGATCCCCGCCGCCTCCCTGACAGATACAAGGGATCGCAGACCCACACCTCCCTCCTTCCTGGGCCGACAGAGCTGCTCCCAAGAGATGGCATGAATCCCCCCATGCCAAATGAACTTGGCACATATGCCCTCAATCTTTCTGATAGTAGCCAAAGGAACCATAATAGATTGGAGCCAGAACAAAGCAATAGCATAAATGACCGATCGAACCAGCTCAATACGCCCTCCAAAAGATAGGCCAGCCGCCTGCCAGCCCTCTACCCTCCTCTGTGCAAAGTCCACCAGACTCTGACATTCTCGGTCCTTCGCGTAGTTGACGGAAAGGGACACCCCCAGATATTTCACCGGGAGGTCCCCCTTTTCCACCCCAAGCTCCAGGGCCCGCTCCTCCTTCAAAGTGCAAGAGTTGCTGAAGTAAACTTTGCTCTTGTCCCTATTTAACCGAAGGCCCGATAGCTGTCCGAACTCTTCCATCACTGCCGCAAGCTCCCTCATCCCTCGCATGGAAGGCCTCAACAAAACCAATAGGTCATCCGCATATATGAGATGTGAGACCACCGGAGAGACCCTGCTGTATATCGGTACAATCCTCTCCCGATGCACCGTAATGTCCATCAAACAGGTGAAATACTCCATCACGAGGGTGAATAGGTAGGGGGAAAGCGGATCCCCCTGCCGAAGCCCCCTGCTGCTGCCGAAGAACCCGTATGGAATACCCTGAATGAGGACCGAGAAAGTAGGAGAGGTGATGCACTCTCTGACTCTGTCCACCCATGTCTCGGAGAATTCCATCGCACCCATCAAATGACAGAGGAAGTCTCTGTTGACGGTGTCGTAGGCTTTCCTCAGGTCGAGCTTCACACAGGCCTTCATCCCTCCAGGCTTGTGGAACTCCCGAATCAGCTCATGAGCCAGCAGGCTATGCTCCGCAATAGACCGCCCCTTGATGAATGCCGCCTGATTCCGAAAAACCAGGCCCTGCATAGCATCCTCCATCCTCCTGCACATAAGATGAGTAATTATTTTATATAAATAATTACAGCAAGCAATCGGTCGAAAGTCAGCAAGAGAAGTCGCCCCCTCCTTCTTGGGCACTAGCGTCAGGAAGGTGTGGTTCAGCTCCTTCAGGAGCTTGCCCGTATCAAAGAACTCCTGAACAGCCGCAAGGACCTGGACCTTGAGGATACCCCAATGACGCTTGTAGAAGCCACTGGAGAAACCATCCGGCCCAGGAGACTTGGAAGCATCAGCCTGCATCACAATCGCCTCCACCTCCGCCATCCGGATAGGAGCCATAAGAAGACTATTGCCATACTCCGTAATCAACGTCTTCGTAGTCAGCTGCGGGAATACCGAAGGATAGTCCGTCTGATGATAGAGCTCAGAATAGAACCGGACAGCCTCCTCCTGGATAGCAACCTGGTCGGTCACAAGACGCCCGTCCCTGCCAATCAGTCTCTGAATACGGTTCCGGTGCTGGCGAGCCCGGATGACATCATAGAAGAATCTGGTGCAGCGATCCCCATCCTTGAGCCAGGAGCATTTGGCCCGTTGGGCCGCACTAATCTCCTGCTGGAGCCGCAAGGTGTTGACCTCTGCAGCCAACTTCTTCTCTCTAGCCGCCATCTCCCCACTCATCATGTCGCCCTGAAGATCTGACTGCAGGTCTCTCAACTCCGCCTCCTTCTCCTGTAAGGAAGTCCGGGGGAGAGCCCTCACCCAGTCTCTGATGACGCGTTTGGTCTTCTTCAGCCTGTGAACCATACAAAACTGGGCAGTGCCGACCGCCTCCTGGCAAAGACCTCCCGCCACAGTCTCCTCATATCCAGCCGATAGGAACCAACTGTTGTCATACCGGAACGGACGGGCTCTCCATCTGGGAGACTCCACGAAGCGCACCAGGATCGGCGAGTGGTCACTGGTCCCCGCAGGGAGCCCCTCAGCCACAGAAGAGGGGAATAGGCGGAACCAATCACTGTTCCCCAAAGCACGATCGAGCTGGCATGCCACCCTGCTCACCATCGCCTTGTTGTGCCATGTCCATATGTGCCCTACCCTCTCCAGATCCCTGAGCCCGGACTGAAGCAGGCAAGACTGAAAATCTGAGAGGATCTGGTCCGGGACCGGCCTCCCCCCCAGCTTCTCCCCCCTGTATAGCGTAGCATTGAAGTCTCCCATAATAAGTAAGGGGAGATGACGATGCATCGCTAAGGAACTCAGCCTGATGATGTCCTGCCACAAGGTCTCCCGGCGCCTCCTGTCGTTGTGCCCGTAGACAGCACCAAGTAAGAATCGGAACCCACCCTTGTTGGTGAAGGAGATAGCCACCAGCTGGTCAGACATGAAAACCTCCTCTCCCTCCCAACTAGCTCCATTCCATCTAACCCAGATCCTCGCCATATCACAGAGACCAAGGTTGTGGAGCTGGACCCAGTCCGTAGGAGTTCTACGGGACAAAGTTTTCGCCCCCCGATCTTAGTCTCTAGTAAGATCGAGATTTCACACTTTTCCTTCCTCAGCACCTCACTTATCTCCCTCCATCTCCCCAGAGAACACCCCCCCCCCCCCCGGACATTCCAGGCAAGGGCCGACATCTAAACCGCGGGTGGGGTCCCCTGAACATCCTCTGAAGGGGCACCCGGGGAGAGTGCAACCTCCATATCTCTGGTATCCTCATCTCTATCCCCCTGAAGAAGAAGGGGCAGAGCAGGGGCCGCAGCCCCTTGTGGGTCCCCCTGTGGGGGAGGCTGAGCTAGGACCGCCACCCATTTAGGATTGACCTTCCACACTCTCTCCGTCCCACCCTGTCCGCTGTCCTCACTATGCGACTCCGTAGCCTGGCGCTTCCGACTGTAAACCTGAAGAGCTAGCGTGTCTTTATCTCCATTTCGCCTGTCCTCCTGTCCCATACTCCTGGTGGTCATGGTCCTCGTCCCCATATACTCAACCATCGCTCCAGCAAGAACCTCCGTCGGAGACCCCTCATATTCCCCAGAGATGGGGGAAGGGTCTGCCTCCATCTCATCCTCCATCAAGCCCACCTGGTCAACTACTGGGGAGTCATCTGCACCACCTGCCTCCTGCACTACCTCCTCCGTCACCACCTCAGAAGCTCCTCCACGCCTACAAGCACTCGGAAGATGCCCAAAGCAGGCACACGCCGGACATCTGGGGGGAACCCACTCATACTCCACCTTCTGCATAAGGAACTGGCCAGAAGTGGTCCTGTACTTCAACTGCTCAGGCAGGTCCAACCTGGCATCAATCTCCACAAATACCCGAGCATACATCTATCTAGACCTGAAGGCGGTGGCATCATCCGCCTTAATCGGCTTGCCAATGAGGCTGGCAAGTCTCATAAGAAGTGGGACACTCCAGAAGCGTACCGGGAACTCAGGAAACTGAACCCACACAGGCACCGCATTAAGCACCTCCTTCTCACACCTCAAGTCGGGAGACCATTGCTTCAGAATAATGAGGCGGCCGTCAAACGTCCATGGCCCTCCCTGGAGTATCCGAGTCACATCTTCTACCAACCCAAATTTAACGAAGTAGAAGCCGTTTTCCTTGGAGAAGAACTCCATGCTACCCTTCGGCCGCCAGACTCTGTCCGCATATCCTCGGATCTGCCCGTAGAAGGGCTTGCTCCCCAACACATATAGCACTAAAGTATTCTCCCAGAATGCCGTCACCTTTGCCACTTCGTCGGCCGGGAAGTCGGCGCAGAGCTCACCCCCAATCGCCATAGGTGCAACATACTCCATCGATGCCGGAGTCTTGGCGACCCCCACCTTGCATGCATCTGCCCAGGATACAGGCCGCGGGCCCGGACTCCGAGGTGGAATCGTCGGGGTTGGCCGGGCACTCATGTTCGCAGCAGTCCCTCTTCCCCCGATAACTGGGACAGCCGTCCCCGCTGACCCCTTCGCACGAGGCCGCCACGCAATCCTGGCTTGTCCCTCCCGTTCCCCCAAGTGAGTCTGACCCACCGTTGGACCCGTTCTCCTGGCTATCCCCGCCCTCCTGTCCGATCCCTGCGTATAAGCTGAGCCTCTCCTAGCCTCAGGGATCTGCGATCGTTGCCCTCCTCCTCGCCTTACCCTCCGATTCTGGACCGTAGTCCAAGCCCCCTCCTCATCCTCCAAACCAGACGATGTCCTTTGGGCGGTGAACACCATCGAGGAGCCCCCGGGGTCTACCGCCGTCGAACACCCAACCGAACCCGTGCTCGGATGAGTAGCCGCCGTCCGCAGCCCTCCCCGGCCACCCCCCCCCCCCCCCCCCCCCCCCCCCCCCCCCCCCGCCTGGGGAGGGTCGCCGGCAGCCGCCTGCCCCCGGGGGAGGGTCGCCGGACCTCCCCGGTCGGTCCTCTGGGCTCCTGCTCCCGCGCGTGGGCGAGCAGCAGCTGCTGCGCACGTCTCCGGCGGCCGGCCGCCGCCGACCACCGACCGCCGGTCGCCACCGACCGCCACCGCCACCCCCTTGCCTTTCCCCCGGTCCGGGGGGCGGTTGGCCGCCTCCACACCACGATTTGGCGATGCCCTAGCAGAGCTAGGGTTTCCGGGTTCTCCCGCAGTCGCCATCTTCGATATATATATATATATATATATATATATATATATATATATATATATATATATGCTCTGTCGATTGAGGAGCTCATTTCATTTGCATTAATAAACTCCTATGCATCTGTGGTGTTCTGCAATTCCAATAGTCTTGTATGACATGCTTGATTGTGTAAGAGGTTTGCTTATAATAATAGGTTCTATTATTGTTACTTAATTTCACACTGAAGTTTCAGTAAACAAGAGATCAGCATATTCTACAGAAACATTACCTTATTATTGTTAATGTTTCCTACATCTGATTTTAATTAGTGTTGTTTATAATTTTTTTCTTCTGCCTCCAGGCAGCAGATGTGGCGCATTCCCTTTTCTGCACGTGCTACAAGTTCAATCTGCATATTGAGAATTCCTGTTCTTTTATTGCTTGCTGTTTTAGCTCTCCCTTGATTTGCTTGAAGCTTCTGCTATTCTGGTGCTTGCTCGCTGAAATTTGGCTCTCTTGGATCGACCCATGCAAAGAGAGCGTCAAGCCCTGTGCGTAAGACGCTTCCAACATCTGGGTCATGGAGGGCTAGACCTCCGTGCACAAGCCAATATCACTTGCAAAATGCTACCTATCAGATCCATGCGTTTCAGGTAATATTTTTCCTACTCTGTTCATTGCTGGAAACAACTAATCAAGATGCCATGTTTGTGCTTCAAATATTTAGCAAATTTAGGAAGATATTGCTTGGGATAACTGCAACTGGAAGTTTCTGTGATTTCAGATCAAAATGGAAAGTCAAATTTGTACCTTTATATGATTAATATTAGAGCCACTAAATCACTTTAAATTTAGAGAATAATCTGGACTTTCAAGCTTCCCTTAGTTGCATCTCTGTAACACATACGCATTTCCCCCTTTATCCTGTCAATTTCATGATCAAATGACCACTCATTAAACAATATTTTTAAGATATTTACTTGCTTGATTTAATGTCTTGGTGAACAACCTTCTCCGAGACATCATATAGATATAGAAGACCCCATGTTACACCTTTGATGATTTGAAACCTTTGAGAGCAGTCAAAATTAGAAGCTATATAAAGGCTATTATTTATCTGTGGTTCAAATGACATAAATTGTCCGGCGATTTTCTAGTGATTTTAACTTTCTAACTACATCATTTATTTCGGTTATGCAGTATCATGAGATGGCTGCAGAAGCATTCTACTTGATGGCTGTGGTCTATAAAGTATAATGGTCTTGGACAACTAGAGGAAAGGGGGAAGGCAACATCGTCCTTCAGGAAACCGGTGATGGCTTATGAGAACCTGCAGTATGAAGACTAACAGCTTCTTTGTTCATTGTAAAAAGACTTCCATCTCCCTCTCATTTCCGTGAAAAATACCTAAGACTCGTGTCAATGTGCTTTGTTTTAAGCACCAAGAAGCAATCATTGGCAAACCACGATTGATTCACTTCCCATGCAGACTCAGATTATGTCACGTTCATCAGGCCTATGATGTTGTGGGATCGTGGGTGGGGCGACCGCACGTCCTCACGATATTTCATTATTGTCATTGTAGCTCTGTCAACATTGGCACCCTCTCGGTCGTGCACGAGATATGATTCACTTTGTCTGTGCATACCAATAGAAAAAGTCAGACATTTGCTTCGTGCTATTTCCTCTAGCAAGCCATGAGTCTATTTCATATTATAGAGCTGTTAGTGGTTACTAGTCTAAGGAGATGTACATTCTGGAGAGAAGGAAAAAAAAGAGAGGGAGTACATACCTTCATTTGCTGCTTCATGACATCTGAAGATAAATATTTGAGCACCGTGTCAAATAGCCTTGTGTACTCTGTTTTGTATGCGACAATTGTAACTTAGTTGTATCATATTAAATGTAGTGGAAATTGCTGAAATACCCACTTTCGGGGTGAGTGATTATGAAAAATTCACCCGCAGGATTGGTTTTATGAAATACCGAAAATTATATATTTTTACGTTAAATATTCCAAGATTTTCTTTAGATGCTCTGTATTTATAAAATTGTCATTTTGATAATACCATAACTGTCCCTTCGCGCAAATTTGGTTATATATGAATTTAATTCACAAACTCAGATTTGGATTACGATTTTCGTCTTTTTCTTTTTCACGAGAGATCTGAATTTCATTGTTCTCATCTTCAACAGAGATTGCAAAGATCGTTCGTAGTTCACTGTGTTTTTTTTTCAGTCGAACTCCGATCATCACTCATCATCATCTTCGTGGAGAGATTTGGAGTTTTTCGACGATTAGGTCACTGTGTTTGGTTATTTGCACTGATATAAAACAAACAACAATGAAAAGTTTGATATAAATCAATATATACTTAAAGAAGAAGAAAAAAAATCATTCTTCGCGATCTTAACACGGGGAATGACCATTCTTCGTGATTTTAACACGGAGAATGGTCATTTTTTGTAATTTTAACACGGAGAATGACCATTCTACATGATTCTCTGTGATTTTAACACTGAGAATGACTATTCTCCTGCATGTTAACACAGGAATGGCCATTCTCCATGATTTTAATACGGAAAATGCCATTCTCCGTAATTTTAATACAGAGAATGACCATTTTTCGTGATTTTACAACGGGGGATGACCATTCCCCGTGATTTTAACACAGAGAATAGTCATTCTTCTGCATTCTAACACGGAAAATGACCATTCAACATGATTTTACAACGGAGAACGGCATTCTCCGTGATTTTAACACGGAGAATGACTATTCTCCGTGATTTTAACACGGAGAATAGCCATTCTCCGTGATTGTACAACGGGGAATGACCATTCTCATGCATTTTAACACGGAAAATGATCATTCTCCGTAATTTTAACAACGGATAATGACAATTTTTCGTAATTTTAACACGGAGAATGACATGCATTTTAACATGGAGAATTATCATTCTCCTGCATTTTAACACGGAGAATGACTATTATGACTATTCTCCGTCAATTTAACAAGGAGAATGACAATTCTCCGTGATTTTAATACGGGAAATGACCATTCTCCGTGATTTTAACGCGAAGAATGACAATTCTTCGTAATTTTACAACGGGTGTGAAGATTGCGAATGAAGAGTCACTGACGAGTTTTTGAAGTAAGGTTTGAAGATTTTGGAGGAGAAAACTTAGATTCGAAAGTAAGCAGCGTATGAAAAAAGTTGAAGAATCGAAACATTTTTTTTTGAAGAGTAGGTTTCGTAGGTGTTTTCAATAAATTAGAAGGACAAAAAGGTCATTCCGCACCCTTTTATATATTTTTCGCTAATTCTAAGCACGCAATAAAATGTTATTTTGCGGTGAATTTTTCATAAAACTTTTGCGATTTTTAGACATTTGATAAATTTTTCCTTAAATGTATATATTATCTTTCTTTGTGGAAGAGAATATCAATCAATTTCGCACTACTTCTATGAAGTTTGGTTCTAGTGTTGCACCTTACTACATTGAGATATTTGTGACAACACCAAGATTCATGCACAGGAATTACTTTGTGAGATTGGAAGGGAGAGAAGCTGTTCTGATTGTAATTGATGCATTTAGCCGACGATACCAGGTAGAGAATGGGGATCTTAACTTTGAGAGGAACAAGTATTCCACAGATTATGGCAAAATGGAGTAAGCTGCTAAAAATAATAAAAGTAATAAAAAGCTTTAGCAGTCGAAATACCGTTAGTTTGTCGTTTGTCCAACACAAGCACACTTACATTTATACTCCGTGATGAAAAAACAGGACAAGAAAAGAAAGAAAGAGACTTTCCATCCGTATGGAGAAGACTTCCTTTGTGTTTATGAGAAAATGGAAATGCCTCGTTCTTATTTGGTATGAAAAGAATAGAGAGAGATTTTTCATCGATACGAAAGTATGCAATTATTTTAATAGTATCTCGACTATAACGTATTAATGTTTTTGACACATTAATTTTCTACTACTTAATTTTGACATCCTAAATTAGGGGTGAGCAAAACTCGGTTTAAAACCAAAAACCGATCCGAACCGAACCGAAATAAGGTTTCGGTTCGGTTTTTTTTTAAACGGTTCGGTTGTCGGTTTAGAGGTTCGGTTTTTTTGGATTTTCGGTTCGGTTTTCGGTTTTTGGGTTCGGTTTTCGAACCGAACCGAAAACCGAACTTTAAAACCGGTTTATATATATATATATATATATATATATATATATATATATATATATATATATATATATATATATATATATATATATTTATTTATTTATTTATATATATATATATATATATATATATATATATATATATATATATATATATATATATATATATAACCGAAAAACCGATGAACCGAACCGAACCAATTCGGTTCGGTTCAGGTTCGGTTATGAACCAATTCGGTTCGGTTCGGTTTTGATTTGGTCGGTTCGGTTTTGAGTTCGGTTTTAATTTTTTCGGTTCGGTTCGGACCGAACCGAACCGATGCTCACCCCTATCCTAAATTGTGTTCGGGATCCAGATTGACAGTAAGGTGTTTTTTCTTTTGCACCTCTGAAGTCTAAATAGGAAAAAGTTTTAAGACTTCATAAACATTACATATTGTTTAGTTGTCACAACTTCGAAGTCAATGTCTAAATTCTCTCTCTATAATATTCATAGGTAAAACAACTTGTGAAATCTAACAAGTAAATCTGAACAATTTTTTTTTTTTTTCAATTTTGTCCTAATATCTTTGTTAATTTCTTTAACATAATTTTTTTTTATAGCAGACCCATTTTTACTAAAATTGTACTGACAGTAACATATTTTACAAAATTGTATAAAAAAACCTTTTCCGCCAGACCGTGTGGCGAATTTTGCGCGGGGGGGGGGGGGGGGGGGGGGGGGGGCAGAAATTTGCTTCAAATTATACTTAAATTTGATTTCTTAGTTAAATTTTATATTTCCATGTTTTTTTTTTCTTCTTCAAATTAAGCATTAATTGATTCTAATCAAATGGAAGAAGTGACCGTATTATTAAAACTGTGGATCTATGATGGTAGTTGTTCATCCAGCCAAATAATATTTGGTGAAGACTCAAAATGATTAAAATGACCTTGTGCTGCCAAAGCTAAAGAATTAAAATGACTTATAAATTGATGATTATGAATTTAGACTTGATTTAAAGAAAAAAATTATGGAAATATAAAATTTAACTAAGAAAGCAAATTTAAGTATAATCTTTTCCTTCCTTGCGCAAATTCTGTCAGACGGTCTGACGGAAAAGCCTTCTTCGTACAATTTTATAAAATATGTTACAGTCAGTAGAATTTTAATAAAAGTAGGCCTGCTATAGAAAATTTTCTGTTTCTTTAATATCCACAATCTTTCATCTTCCATTCTTCTGTCTTCCCTCTCTTTATCACCTCTCCATTTTCAGTTTTCACATACCTATAGTCACTTGGTGCGTGCATCTTCCATGTACTAGTTTCCGTCCTTTTCCATTTCTTTATTGTCTCTACTAAAGCATCATTTGATTTTTGGGTTATTTAGTAATAGGATTTGGGTTATTTAGTAATAGGATTTCGTATAATAGTTAAAATTAGAATTTGGGTCACGAAAATGACCGACGTTAGAATTTGGATCTCCAAATCACTGGTCGTTTGCCTACATGAACAATAATTTGGAGACCCAAATCCTAACGTCGATCATTTTCGATATCCAAATCCTAATATCCAGTATTACATGAGACCATGTTAGAGCATCATTAGTAAGGCCCATCCCATTTTCTAGATTCTAGATTTAGAATGGAGGAGTTCATTTTGTAGAATAGTAAGTCTCATCCCTAGTCACAATTTCTACAATTTCGGTCCCATTCCACCCATATGCGCTAAGGGTTGGACCTTCCAATTTCTAAATTTTAGATTGTAGGAACTCGTTTTGTAGAATAGTAAGTCCCAATTTGGAGCCCAACTTTCTAGATTCTAAACTTTATATTATTTTTTTCTACATTTATTTTTGACCACACAATCTTTGGGACCAAAGCTCATTTTATCATTTCCTACTATTTTCGCACAAATCCAACTCATTCTACATTTACCTTTTTTTTTTAAAAAATTTTGGGCCCCAAATTGTATTTGGGAGTTTCAACTACTAATGATAGCTCTTACAATAACCCTTTATTTGGTTGCCAAAATGGATCTACTGCTACAATTGATTGGATTATTCCTTTATATGTGTAACTTTTCAATATATAGGGTTCTACATTATAATATTATAGTACAGCAAATAACAAATATTATTTTAAAATAAACATAAGGGCATAATGGCCTCAATAATATTTATTCAGTTTTCAGATGTAAAATTCAGAAACAAACAACCTCTATTCAAAAGTTTTATTTAGATAAAAATAAATATACTTTCAGATTCAGACTTTAAACTACTTAGATTTTAGATTTCAGATTTAGAAGGCAAAACAAACAACACCTAGGTGGCTCTACCCTTGTCTTAAGAAACTAATGGAAATTTCATTTGGATGTCATATAATTTTATTCTTCAATAAAATCATAAGCATTATGTAAGTGAAATGTGTTATAAACTAGAGAGAGAGAGAGAGCAACAAGAGAAAATGGAGAAAAAAGTTGTGTGTATTTTCATTCATCCAATATGGCCTTTATATAGGCTTAGAATGAATTGCCAAAGGCCATGAGTTATGAAATCAAAGGACATGAGTTACATAAGTTATGGATGACTAAGAGTCATGGGACATCCATATTTACAACACTTCCCCTTGGATGTCCAATGTAATATGAGATATGTCTCGTTAAAACCTTGCCAAGAAAAATCCAATGGGATAAAAACTTGGACGAAGGAAAAAGAGTACATATCACACAAAATGTGTAAGCGTGATAAACTGCCTCGTTAAAACCTTGCCAAGAAAAATCCAATGGGATAAAAACTTGGTCGAAGGAAAAAGAGTACAGTTTGAGAATTAGTGATCACGCTCCCCCTGATGCTGACAAGAGATCATTTAGCTGACGCATCCCTATATTCTGAATCATCTTTCTGAATGTTGTGGTTGGTAATACTTTAGTGAATAAATCTGTAAAATTCTTGCTTGATTGTATCTACCGAACGTCAATGTCACCATTCTTCTGTAGCTCGTGAGTGTAGAAAAATTTAGGTGATATATGCTTCGTTCTGTCGCCTTTGATGTAGCCATTCCTGATTTGAGCAATACAAGCAGCATTGTCTTCATACAATATTGTCCCAGTATTCTTTGTTGAAGACAACCCACATGATTCTCGGATATGATGAGTCATCGTTCTTAACCATATGCACTCTCGACTTGTGCTTGCTTCATGCAAGGCCAGAATTTCTAAGTGATTAGAAGAAGTTGCTGCTAATGTTTGTTTCACTGAGCACCATGATATTGCAGCACCACCACAAGTAAACACATATCCACTCTGAAATCTTCCTTTATGTGGGTCAGATAGATAACCAGCATCAGCATAACCCACAACTTGTGATTCTAAATTTTTTGAGTAAATAAGCACATATCGGTTGTTCCACGAAGATAACGTAACATATGTTTAAAATCATTCCAATGTCGTTTTGTTGGTGCTGAGCTATATCTTACCAGTAAGTTTACTGAGAATGGTATATCAGGTCTTGTACAATTTGCAAGATACATCAAAGCTCCAATAGCACTGAGATATGGTACTTCTGGACCTAATAATTTATCCTCTCGAGGACGGAATGGATCTTTCTTTACATCTAAAGATCGAACAACCATGGGTCCGATTTTGAGTGGTTTTTAAGTAGCGACTTTTAAAGCAGTCCAATCCATGCTTGGTAATTCACTAACGAACGGTTCTGAAAGTTTTGTTTTACACGTATACAATTAAAGAGGGAAGAGTATTAGTAGTTATAATTATATATTTTTTGTCACGCCCCGCTCCCAAAATAAGGCGAGCCGAGTACGTAACAACATCCCCAGGCTACGCGACATATGAATACTCCAGTACCCATATTCGCGATTGTCGCCCGTAGGGTTCTAGGATAGGTTGATCACAGGTCACATGATGCATAAAAATATAAATGATAGTTTGATTAAAGGATATTCTAAACTATAAATAGAAATTTTATTATTCTACCCGATTACAACCACTTAACCCAATACATATTTTACATTACCAGCTACAAAGTTTTACTAGTTGATACCAAGTCAACCTCCTCTTTGTCTCATTCATAAAAACTTCTCTTCAGTGTGCATCTGCATTCTCTCATGTCCTTCATCAAAACCTAGTGAACAAAACTAGGTCGTCAATACGACGAGCAAGCCCTCAGTCAAAGGAGTTAAGGTAAGATGATAAAAATTATCGAAATTGAACTGAGGGAAAGGATAATTTAAAAGGTATATTCACTGATAAAAATTTCTTATCGTATTAACATTTTTTCCTAAAAGAATGTAAGTGTGTCAGGTATAAATGTGTAAGCAATCAAACAAATCTTGTATGAAAAATGCAATATTTAGAGAAACACTTCTGGATCACACAACTTCTATTTTCTCAACAATAATCCCATTTACCCGGGATCAGGTTTATACTAAATGGACGGTGCTTAGATTTATCCGTCCCATTAGTATCAGGATCACATATTGATGTGATATAATCAGGATAACACATGAATGGTTTTCCTAGTTATCGGAATCAAGTGTTATAACAATTGTCGTATGACTTGAAAATTTTCAAGAATATCGGAGCAGGCTACATTAGATATTACATGGCCGAATTCGGGAATTCGAAATCCAATGGAAAACAGGAAACAGGAACAACAGGAAGTGAGCTAAGTCTCACCCCGACAGACCCGTATGGCCATACGAGTGTCGGTAACAAGAACTGATCAGTTTTGTAAAATATAATATTGCAAAGATTTCGAAGGTGTGATCAAAGTTTTCTCTCTCATCCCAAATGCAATTCTTACCAAAAATGTAACTTAGTTAAAGTACATTTCAATTTTGTATCTCGTTTTTCGTGTGATAGAGAACACACATTAAACGAGAATAAAGTTAAGCAGAAGATTCTGTCTTAGCGGAAATAAAATGTCAAACTAGAATTTGTGCGCCTAAGGCAACACTTTCAAGGATTTCAGGGTTATGTTTGTATTAGAAACTTGGATAAAATGGCTAGAACTAGGATTTAATCATTTCGACATTTCTAAAATGGCTAAAACTAGGGTTTAATCATTTCGACATTTCTAAAATGGCTAGAACTAGGGTTTAATCATTTCGACATTTCTAAAATGGCTAACTCTGGAATTTCTCAAAAATTTCGGCAGAATCTCCTTTGTATTTTGACTCCGAAAAATTCACAAGAGATAATAATATAAAATCAAAATCCTGGGTACGCCGACCCCTTCGGTGGAGCAACCCTCAACACCGGTACCACGCAATAATAAAATCTCGGGTATGCCGACCCCTTCGGTGGAGCAACTCTCAACACCGGTAAACACATGCAGTTATATATAAGTTGATAAATCAATTTCGGACAAAGAACCTTCTTACCAATCTATACTTTACCTTAGCAATTAGTTATTTTGCAATTGCTCCACTTTGTATAAGAAACAAATTTTCAGTTAGTAAGAAATTTATAGTAGAAACAACATATAAAGTTAGTTAAATCCATAATCATAAAAAAAATCACACATATTGGAATATATATACATTTATAAAAATATCACATTCGTAATGTATTGGTCACCACCTTACTTTAGGATCAGCATCTCTTAAGTTCTAATTCTAGCATAGTGTTTATGTTATTGTGATACATGTATATCCAAGATTTGGATCTCCTAAATAGTACATAAACTAAATTTTTGGAAAAATAAAGTCTGCCTTATCAAATTTAGAAGTCATGTTCTAATTTCATGTCCGAAAATAACTTAATCCTATCAGGGACTTGTACTAGTTTATCTCTCTAATATAACCAAAATTTAATTAAAGATAGCCATTTTAGAAGTTATTTCAATTTTGGACAGAAATTGATGCATTTTTCAACTAATTCACTTATGACAAAAATAAAAAAATTCATATAATTAATAGGGTTTAAGTTTAAATCGGACTATATGTATACATATGTGATCCGAAGCGAAACCATAAACATACCCTATGTATTTTGATACCAAGTAGGACATGGCATTATATACATACCACACGTCTATCCAATTATATAAAATTTCTAATATGTACATATGACATATAATAATCTATACACAAATTCTAATAATCAAAATTAGATTATAGAATTATATTATTTTGTCCATATCAATTGTCCGTGTCACCTTAATCAAATTCCTTCGGACATACGTGCTCATATCCATCTTTATGAACCCTAAATCCCTAGTCAATCTTATATACTAAAAACAATATAAGATATGATTCACAACCCTATATTTATTTATTTAAATTTTACTTGAAACATCATATATAATAAAATTGACAATATTTAATAACAGAATTGAAAATTATAGAGGATTCGAAATAAAGAAGAAAGAGGGCTTGCCTTGAAAAAAATTGATTTGAAATTGGAACTAGGGTTTGAGCCTTCTTATTCTTCTTCTTCCAATTTCTCCTTCTTCTTCCTCCTTCTTCTTCCTCCAACAAATTCTTCTTCTCCTTTTCCAATTTCCTTCTATTTTTTTTTTGAAGAAAAGGGTTAGGGCTTTGGTGATAGAGATGATGATGAGGATGAAGAGGATGATGGTGATGGTGGTGTTGGAGGTGGTGGTGATAGAAGGGAGGCGGCGTAGGCGGAGCCGGCGGCACCGGCGGCCAAGGAGGCCGACGGTGAGGGTGAGGGAGAGGGAGAGAGATGGAGAGGATGAGAGGAGGAGAGTGAGAGGGATGGAGAGGAGGAGAGAGGAAGCAAAGAGAGAGAGGGGAGAATGGAACCGAGAGAGTGAGGGAGAGAGTGCCGAGAGAGAGAGGGAGAGAGAGAAAAAAAACTGAGAGAGTGAGGGAGAGGGGTGGTCGGTGATGGGGCTGCCCCTCTCTCTTTCTCTAAATATATTTAGATTTTTTTTTAACAACTAATTTAAACTCATGCATGATGACACATGTCTTCATGTAAAATTACTTAAATACCCATGATGTTCATGCAAGGTGACAAGTAGGGATTGAGGTGTCATGGTAAATTTGTAATTTGCAATATTTACAAGGGCTTATGCATAAAAATTTTATTTTAGAAAAGAAAAATAGGTTTAATTGATAATAAAATTAATAATAAATAAATAAATAATAATAATGATAATAATAATAATAATAATAATAATAATAATAATTTTTAATATAATTATAGAGAAATAGACAATTAACATAATATTTTATTAGGTGGCTGTTACACTCTACCCACCTTACAAAAATTTCGTCCTCGAAATTTAAATATAAATATAAGCTTTTCAAAAAAAAAATATATATATATATATATAGGTAGAAACAAGATATGCTACCTACTTTAAAAAGATGAAGTAATAATCTATTTCTAAATGAAATATTTTCAAAATCATATTCATTAAATGTTTTATAAAAATAGGAAAAGTATGAAAATACTTGAAATCATCAATGATCTTGAAATTTTCATAGAGTCAGTCAAACACATAGCCGTGTAAGTTCTACAAAATAAAAATCATATTCCTCATTTCTTGTTTCCTGACGTGATAAGTATTCTTGTGCCTCGCCACTGTGCATATGGCTGCAATCAAGATACCATTTCACTATCAGGATTCATGGCTGCAGCTTTTGCTACCACGCCAATGATATCCATAGAATGAGTAGGAATTATGATTATGAAGTAGCTTACACGTTAGGGTATCCTTAGGAATTCAAAAGAGACCCAAGAACCAGTACTTAAAATCATTCTTCTTCTTCTTCTTTTTTTAATCAAAGTACTATACAATATCATAATATAAAATCTTTTGACAAAATTAGTAAAGGAATCTCATGTTTCCATCTTATCAAAAATATTGAATATCACTTTAAATTATTCACGTCAATAGTTTTCAAATCCAAACTGAGATAAACAATATTGATTTTTTTGGATATTAAGCATGAATCACCAATTACGAAATTATTGTCTAGATTTCTGAAATCTTACTTAGAACCATGTTTTGAGAATGTAGTGCCTCGCCAGTCCGGATGGCTGCAACAACTTCTCATTTCACGATTCAATTGAAGAATTTTCGGATTCTTGACACAAATAAATAAATAAATAAATATTCCTTCACATGAAATCCAATAACAGAAAGTTCAAATCAAATAATGCTTCACGAAAAAATCCAATAAACAATCAATGAGTAATGCATACAAGAGTATTTAGATGGAGGATGAGTCCCAAAATCAGGGATACTACTAGAAAGAAATTAGATTAAAAGGAGAGGATACAATTCTAGATTCAAATCGATAAACCTTGGATGAAACAAGGAGATTGAAAAATTTCGAAAAAGTTGAAAATTTGTGAAAATGGATATATGAGATTTGATAAGTAGGGGAACGAATCAAGATTTAAGAATTTGATAAGATCAAGATACTGGGAAATCATATTACACTTATTAAGTTGTATATAATATATATGTACATGTACCTTAAACAAGATACTGCTAGTACTCATTTACTCAATAGTTCTCCCAAGTCATATATATATATATATATATATATATATATATATATATATATATATATATATATATATATATATATATTAATCCTACAAACATACTACACTCATTCTATTTAAAATATTGGATCATGTTGGGCCTATTGGCTAGGTAGTTCTTACTCCCGTATTATCCCAATCTATATAGTATCTAGATAAATCTAACCCCAGATTTACTAAGGGTACCAAGTATAAGATCCTTAAGGAATTTTTAGCTCCTATACCAAGGCACTGTAATAAGAAAAACTTGTCTAATTATCTATGAATTAGATGACCTAAACTTCGAGTATTATCCTTATTCTACCCATGACTTCCCAATATTATCTACATCCTTAATAGCAGTCCTAGGTTAGGATTCTTAACTATATATGATCATTATAATATATTTTATTAAGCAAGGATCTATGAAACATAGTCAAATACAGATAAACCTATGGGTATTCCTTATTCTAAGGTCCCATGTAGACTTTTCCTAAGAACATATGGTCTACGAGTTAACCTCAATATAGATTTCCTCAAAAGCTTGACCTCAATCATATCCTAGGTTTCCAAAAAAATTCATGACCTGCATCTTATCATAGATTCTCTATTTTTCGTGACCTGCATCATATCCTAGATTTTTCATTCTTCGCCGACCTGCATGGGCCACCACTAAAAAGACGTGTCACGCCCCGCTCCCAAAATAAGGCGAGCCGAGTACGTAACAACATCTCCAGGCTACGCAACATATGAATACTCCAGTACCCATATTCGCGATTGTCGCCCGTAGGGTTCTAGGATAGGTTGATCACAGGTCACATGATGCATAAAAATATAAATGACAGTTTGATTGAAGGATATTCTAAACTATAAATAGAAATTTTATTATTCTACCCGATTACAACCACTTAACCCAATACATATTTTACATTACCAGCTACAAAGTTCTACTAGTTGATACCAAGTCAACCTCCTCTTTGTCTCATTCATAAAAACTTCTCTTCAGTGTGCATCTGCATTCTCTCCTGTCCTTCATCAAAACCTAGTGAACAAAACTAGGTCGTCAATACGACGAGCAAGCCCTCAGTCAAAGGAGTTAAGTAAGGTAAGATGATAAAAATTATCGAAATTGAACTGAGAAAAAGGATAATTTAAAAGGTATATTCACTGATAAATATTTCTTATCGTATTAACATCTTTTCCTAAAAGAATGCAAGTGTGTCAGGTATAAATGTGTAAGCAATCAAACAAATCTTGTATAAAAATGCAATATTTAGAGAAACACTTCTGGATCACACAACTTCTATTTTCTCAACAATAATCCCATTTACCCGGGATCAGGTTTATACTAAATGGGCGGTGCTTAGATTTATCCGTCCCATTAGTATCAGGATCACATATTGATGTGATATAATCAGGATAACACATGAATGGTTTTCCTAGTTATCGGAATCAAGTGTTATAACAATTGTCATATGACTTGAAAATTTTCAAGAATATCGGAGCATGCTACATTGGATATTACAGGGCCGAATTCGGGGATTCAGAATCCAATGGAAAACAGGAAACAGGAACAACAGGAAGTGAGCTAAGCCTCACCCCGACAGACCCGTATGGCCATACGAGTGCCAGTAACAGGAACTGATCAGTTTTGTAAAATATAATATTACAAAGATTTTGAAGGTGTGATCCAAAGTTTTCTCTCCCATCCCAAATGCAATTCTTACCAAAATGTAACTTAGTTAAATTATATTTCAATTTTGTATCTCGTTTTTCGTGTGATAGAGAACACACATTAAACGAGAATAAAGTTAAGCAGAAGATTCTGTCTTAGCGGAAATAAAATGTCAAACTAGAATTTGTGCGCCTAAGGCAACACTTTCAAGGATTTCAGGGTTATATTTGTATTAGAAACTTGGATAAAATCGGGAACTAGGGTTTAATCATTTCGACATTTCTAAAATGGCTAGAACTAGGGTTTAATCATTTCGACATTTCTAAAATGGCTAGAACTAGGGTTTAATCATTTCGACATTTCTAAAATAGCTAACTCTGGAATTTCTCAAAAATTTCGGCAGAATCTCCTTTGTATTTTGACTCCGAAAAATTCACAAGAGATAATAATATAAAATCAAAACCCTGGGTACGTCGACCCCTTCGGTGGAGCGACCCTCAACACCGGTACCACGCAATAATAAAATCTCGGGTATGCCGACCCCTTCGGTGGAGCAACTCTCAACACCGGTAAACACATGCAGTTATATATAAGTTGATAAATCAATTTCGGACAAAGAACCTTCTTACCAATCTATACTTTACCTTAGCAATTAGTTATTTTGCAATTGCTCCACTTTGTATAAGAAACAAATTTTCAGTTAGTAAGAAATTTATAGTAGAAACAACATATAAAGTTAGTTAAATCCATAATCATAAAAAAAATCACACATATTGGAATATATATATACATTTATAAAAATATCACATTCGTAATGTATTGGTCACCACCTTACTTTAGGATCAGCATCTCTTAAGTTCTAATTCTAGCATAGTTTTATGTTATTGTGATACATGTATATCCAAGATTTGGATCTCATAAATAGTACATAAACTAAATTTTTGGAAAAATAAAGTCTGTCTTATCAAATTTAGAAGTCATGTTCTAATTTCATGTCTGAAAACAACTTAATCCTATCAGGGACTTGTACTAGTTTATCTCTCTAATATAACCAAAATTTAATTAAAGATAGCCATTTTAGAACTTATTTCAATTTTGGACAGAAATTGATGCATTTTTCAACTAATTCACTTATGACAAAAATAAAAAAATTCATATAATTAATAGGGTTTAAGTTTAAATCGGACTATATGTATACATATGTGATCCGAAGCGAAACCATAAACATACCCTATGTATTTTGATACCAAGTAGGGCATGGCATTATATACATACCACACGTCTATCCAATTATATAAAATTTCTAATATGTACATATGACATATAATAATCTATACACAAATTCTAATAATCAAAATTAGATTATAGAATTATATTATTTTGTCCATATCAATTGTCCGTGTCACCTTAATCAAATTCCTTCGGACATACGTGCTCATATCCATCTTTATGAACCCTAAATCCCTAGTCAATCTTATATACTAAAAACAATATAAGATATGATTCACAACCCTATATTTATTTATTTAAATTTTACTTGAAACATCATATATAATAAAATTGACAATATTTAATAACAGAATTGAAAATTATAGAGGATTCGAAATAAAGAAGAAAGAGGGCTTGCCTTGAAAAAAAAATTGATTTGAAATTGGAACTAGGGTTTGAGCCTTCTTATTCTTCTTCTTCCAATTTCTCCTTCTTCTTCCTCCTTCTTCTTCCTCCAACAAATTATTTTCTCCTTTTCCAATTTCCTTCTATTTTTTTATTTTTTTTGAAGAAATGGGTTAGGGCTTTGGTGATAGAGATGATGATGAGGATGAAGAGGATGATGGTGATGGTGGTGTTGGAGGTGGTGGTGATAGAAGGGGGCGGCGTAGGCGGAGCCGGCGGCACCGGCGACCAAGGAGGCCGACGGTGAGGGTGAGGGAGAGGGAGAGAGATGGAGAGGATGAGAGGAGGAGAGTGAGAGGGATGGAGAGGAGGAGAGAGGAAGCAAAGAGAGAGGGGAGAATGGAACCGAGAGAGTGAGGGAGAGAGTGCCGAGAGAGAGAGGGGGAGCGAGAAAACTGAGAGAGTGAGGGAGAGGGATGGTCGGGTGATGGGGCTGCCCCTCTCTCTTTCTCTAAATATATTTAGAATTTTTTTTTCTTTTTTTTAACAACTAATTTAAACTCATGCATGATGACACATGTCTTCATGTGAAATTACTTAAATACCCATGATGTTCATGCAAGGTGACAAGTGTGGATTGAGGTGTCATGGTAAATTTATAATTTGCAATATTTACAAGGGCTTATGCATAAAAATTTTATTTTAGAAAAAAAAATGGATTTAATTGATAAAAAATTAACAATAAATAAATAAATAATAATGATAATAATAATAATAATGATAATAATAATAAATTTTTTTTAATATAATTATTGAGAAATAGACAATTAACATAATATTTTATTAGATGGCTGTTACATTTTTGGTGAGGATATAAATGGAATAAAATAATAAATCCCTCAAAATTCACCAATTTGGGGTGTTTATAATGCCACCCAAAATTACATTACACCGGGTTTTTTTTTGGGGTTGGGGGGGAGGGGGAGGAGGTGGGCGGGGGGGGGGGGGGGGGGGGTGGGGCTTGAGCCGACTAAAACCAGTGCCTCAAAAAAATTAACAATTATTGGTTTTCATAAATTTTTGGTTCAAAAATACCTTAAAACCGGTAAAAATACCGTTACCAAGCAGACCCTAACGTAACTCCATTATCAAACGTTGCCCTCTTCAGCTTTGTTTGATTCTTCTTTTGCTTGATTTTTTTTGAGAGATTTTGAGAAAATAAATTCGTTTGATTCTTCTTTTATTTGATTCTTAAAATCCTAACCCTAGATTGTGTATACTAAATTTTTATTTAACATACCTTCCATTTAGTACATTTGAAACATCTTTTTGTTTTGTTTGATAATTAATAATACCTTATTTATTTATCTGTTTGTTTTGTTATTTTTGATTTATTGAATTATATAATATGGCTCGAATTGAATCTTACTAAGATGACGAGATAGAAAATGAAGGACAATAAGACTATATGAAGGAATCTTCATTTTGGTTATATATTAGAGGATACTTGTTTATTTTCTTGGGAAAAATTATCAATTTTAATTAGAGAGGAAGGGCAAGAAGAAAATAATACATTTTCTGGTTAAATATTGGATTAATGCTTATTTTGTTACTGTTGTAACTCATATGGCTTATCACCTTTCATTTCCTTGTAACCTACATGACCTTTGGTCCTTCATTTCTTCATAACCCTCAACCTCTCTCCCTATATAAAGAGAGGATGGGATAGCTTGTAAGAAACACTTGTGTGGTTGATAACATACGAGAAAGCTTCGTCTCCGTGTGTTTGAGTTTTTGCCTTACGACACGTTATCAGCACTTTGCTCGTGCAACGCCGGAGACCCGACGTACCGCTCGCCTCGCCGTCCGTCGACCGTTGTCCCGCGCGCAACCCGTCGCTAGTCGCCGATCCCGCATATCCGCGTGGGTCCTATCCGATTCTGCGGTTTTCGTACAACGACGGTAACCCTTAATTTCTTCTTAAGAATATTTTCTAAGAAATATTTGCTAGTAAACTGATTCAGCAAGAATATTTTTCTAAGAAATATTTGGTAGTGAAATATTTTTCCGGTCAGTAAATTTTTTTTCCTAACAGAGAGTACAGAAAAATATAATTTGACATTGGTGACAAATATAGTTCATAGATATAAACAGTTATGCTTTTCCAATATAGATTGGCTTTTCTAATAACCGTTGCTAATATAGATTGGTTTTTTTGTAGTTCTGTTTTTTGTAGAAAAGCATAACTTGGTACTGTTTTTTTTAAAGATTTCATAGCTTGGATGCTTTTCTATAGATTAGATGGGATGGAGGCTTTGTTGTTGTAGGACATAACAAACAATACATAGATATGCTGAAATGTATGTAAATTTAGTATGCTCTATCTTCGTCTCCTAATCAGGACGTGGGACTGGCCATTCTTCTCTGCTTTGATATTTTGAACTTCTCTCTCTCAAAAAAAAAGTCTCGAATGGCGCATATTATTAACTTGAATACTTCTGGACTGCTGTTATTTTTTTGTGGGTTCTATTCGCTCTACCAAAACCAGATTCTATTTTTTGGGGGGTTATAAGTTGGTTCTATTATAAGTATTCATACCTGTCATTTATATGTGTAACTGACAATTTCAGAATTTTTTTTTCTAAAATGTTACTTATTCCAACAAAATATTTGTTAGTTTTTTTTTCTGAAAAAAATTAATTTTTTTTAAAAAAAATTATTTTTCATGTTGACGAAAAAAATTTAAATGCTAACATTTTTTTGTAATGATGGATTTGAGCGCCTCCGTGGCATCTGCGTCCCGACGAGCGTCTCAGTAGCAATTTTTTTTATGTTGCTCAGCGATTCATTGTAACCGATGAATAATAAAATTGTATTTTTTTGTCGTTATTTTTTGGACGTCGCTTGATTAGACGTCGAAAAAATATTTGACATTTTATTGGTGCCGCTTGCTTAGGCACCAATTCTTTTGTGTGTTGTTGCCTACTTATATTGTACGTTTTTTTTAGCGTAATGGCGTGAAAATTAAAAAATTGTCTTGGCTACATAAACAAATTCTGGCACCGCCAAATTTGGGCCTCCCAAAAATAACTTTTTTTGGTTAATAATTTTTCAAAGGCAACGCTCATTTTGAACACACACTAAATTGTCACCTATTTTGCACAGTTCGCAAATAGCGTGAATTTCTTGAAAAATCTTATTTATTCTTACATTTGACAAAAATTTTACGAAGTCTCTCCGAATAGGCTCACCTATTTGGGTATGATGTCAGAAAGAACTTGGGGCTTGGTTCTTAAGAGGTCCCCGGTGACCCTCCTCCCACATTTTTCCGCCTGGTCATATTCACGTAGAGCTACTGAAAGGGGTTGACCGAATATTATTTTTTGCTCAAATTGTATTTATAATTATTCATTTTTGCAAGAAACTTATTGACCTCTCTATATCGGCCCGTTGATCGATATAAGATAATTTTTAAACAAAAATTATTTTTTTCAAAACCGTTGTTTTTATTTACGATTGTTTGTTGTTGCTTATACAAACCAAATTCATATAAACCTGTCGTTTTATATGTTGACTGATCAAAATTTTTTCTCCTGTTGTAGAAAAATGTCGATCAAGATTTATTTTCCCATCCTTGAAGCCTCTGGCAAGAACTACTTGGACTGGACGCAAGACATCCAGAACCATCTAGATGCGCAGGGCCTCTTGGACGTCATCTATAACGAGGAAGAGCATGAAGTGGAAGTCACTCGCTCAATGAACGCCAAAGCGATGATTCTATTCCGCAGACATTTATCTGACGCCATGAAGGCGGAGTTCATTGAAATCTCCTCGCCGAAGACGCTATGGGACTCTCTGAAAGAGCGCTTCGACCACCAGAAGACCATATGGCTACCTGAAGCACGCCATGACTGGTTGAACCTGCGCTTCCAAGACTTCAAAAGTGTAACTGATTACAACAATGAAGTCTGCAGGATTCGATCACTTCTCCAATACTGCGGTGAGATATTAACCGACAGTGATCTATTGGAGAAAACATACACCACATTTCCTTCCACTGACAACTTGCTCCAAAAGTAATACCGTCAGTCTAAGTTCACCAAGTTTTCCGAGCTCATCACCCAGCTTTTACTAGACGAGAAGAACAGTCTCATTTTAATGAGAAACAACAATTCTCGACCTACTGGAAGAAAGGCAATTCCAATGCCTGATGTAAACGCTCTCCGTGGACCAAATCCACGGTGGAAACGAGACAAGGGCCAGTCGTCCCAGCCAAGGAACAGAGGCGAGTTTAAGTCTCGTCACCCAAAGCGAGGTTCTAACAAGAACCAAGGACCTTTGACTCCTAGGCAGTCTCATGGTAAGAACCAACGGGCCAGTCGTCCCAAAGCGAGAGTGGAAGGCCAAGCGCCTACTCTCTGCTACAAATGTGGTGCTTATGGTCATATGCAACGGACCTGCAGGGCGACCCCCCAAGAAGTTGATAACTATCACAAGGGGCGCCGGGCCGAAGCAAATCTGGTCATCGAGTGCGAAAATCTAAATCTTGAGACCCCCGATTTTGTAGCAGAAATGGAAGAATGAATCTCCATTATCTCTCTATATTTGATTTAAGTCATGAAACTTTTGGTGGTTTGTATTTTCAGTTTTCTCGATAAATTAAAGTTCTATTTCGAGCACTTTCCTCAAACGTGTGACAAACTTTAATTTTCTTTACTTATAGGCATGGACCACGGGGCAGTAGATTGTCTGGTTGATAGTGGAACGACTCACACTATCTTGAGAGATAAATCATACTTTATCTCCTATACGCCTAAAGTAACCTCAGTGACAACCATTTCGGGACCCTCAACCCTTGTTCAAGGTTTTGGCAAAGCCCGTTTTTTGTTGTCCAATGGTACTCCCGTTGAAGTATCAGAGGCCTTATATTCTCCAAGGTCCAGTCGTACCTTACCGAGTTTTAAGGATATTCGAGAAAACGAATTTCATGTTGAAACTGCTCGAGAACATGGCTTCGAGTATCTTTTCATTACCTCCACTCAGTACGGCCAAAAGCGTATCTTGGAGAAGTTGAAATGTCTTTCAAGTGGTTTGTATCTCACTACGATACAACACATCGAGAGTAATCTCATCATTCGCCGAGCGCCAGTTGATGAGAGGACTTTTATGCTATGGCATGACCGGCTGGGTCATCCGGGTCAAAATACGATGCTTCGCACTATGAATGCATCACATGGGCATCCTCTTGGAGGAAAGAATTTCGTTATAAATCCGAAAAGCCTATGCCAAGCTTGCTCGATTGGGAAGACGAATCTCAAGCCACTCCATGTGAAATCTACGAGATTGGTTTCCCAATTCCTTGAGAGAATTCATGGAGATATTTGTGGACCAATCCAACCAACATGCGAACCATTTAAATACTTCATGGTTTTGGTTGATGCATTGACTAGATGGTCACACGTAGTATTGTTGTCCACCCGAAACGCAGCGTTTCCTAAACTCCTCGTCCAGATCATTAAGTTAAGGGCTCACCATCCGGATTATCCGATAAAGTCTATTAGACTTGATAATGCCGCGGAGTTTACATCGAAGACTTTCGATGACTATTGCATGACTTTGGGAATAAATCTTGAACATCCTGTTGCGTATGTTCATACCCAAAATGGCCTAGCAGAAGCTTTTATAAAGCGACTGCAAGTGATAGCGCGGACATTGGTTATGCGCACCAAACTCCCACTATCTGCATGGGGCTATGCAATTTTGTACGTTGCAAATTTGGTCCGTCTGAGGCCCATGGCTACCCAACCACTTTCCGCATACAAGCTAGTTACTGGATGTGAGCCTGACATCTCACATTTACGCGTGTTTGGGTGCCTAGTCAATGTTCCAATTGAGCCGATAAGGCGTTCAAAATTTGGACCTCAGAAGCGACGAGAAATATATGTCGGTTATAACTTCCCGTCCATCATTCGCTATTTAGAGCCCTTGACAGGCGATCTCTTTAACGCGAGACACGCGGATTGTGACTTTGATGAGGCAATCTTCCCGTCGTTAGGGGGAGAAATGCACGCTAACGTTGATGAGGAACGACGTGAATTAGCGTAGTATGTGCCCGCTTTTGCTCATCATGATCCCCCCTCTGCACATAGTGATAAGAAAGTGCATAGGATTCTAGGTCTACAAGATATTGCAAATCAAATGCCAGACGCATGTAGCGACCTAGCAAAAGTCACGAGATCAATTATACCTGCTGCAAATGTGCCAGCAAGGATAGACGTCCCTGAGAGACGCCATGTTCCTGTGAAACATGTTGCTCCGGTCGAACCCGTCGAGCAAAGGACGCTGCCATCGGCCGTCCAGTCCGCCGCTATTCCCAAGAAGAAGGAAAGACCGGTTGGTTCCAAAGATGTTCTGTCCCGGAAGCGGAAAAATCTTGTTAAAAACGTTTTGCCATATGAGATCATTAAGGATCACGGCGATGTATTAGAAGAGCGCGTTCCAGATGAAACGCCTATTCCTAATCATGCCGATAACCTCAAAATATCCGTCGAGTATGCTAGCTTAGACGATATTTTGAAGCGAAACGAAACTGTCATCGATGATGTGTTCATATACTCAGTGGCCACTGACATTATGAACAATGATGACATGGAACCTCGTAGTGTTGTCGAGTGTCAACGACGAACAGACTGGTCACAAAGGAAACAAGCAATCCAGGCTGAACTAGACTCCTTAGCGAAAAGAAGCGTGTTTGGACCTGTTGCTCCAACACCACCCAATGTTAAACCAGTTGGTCACAAATGGGTTTTCCTAAGGAAGCATAATGAGAGAAATGAGATTGTGCGATACAAGGCTCGCCTTGTGGCGCAAGGCTTCTCACAACGTCCTGGAATTAATTACGAGGAGACGTATTCTCCCGTAATGGACGTCATAACGTTCCGCTACTTAATCAGTTTAGTAGTTTCCGAAAAACTGAATATGCAGCTCATGGATGTGGTCACAGCCTATCTCTACGGGGATCTAGACACAGAGATATACATGAGAGTCCCTGAAGGACTAAAGATGCCTGAATCAAGTAGTTCCCGACCACGGAATACGTTCTCGATTAGACTGAGGCGTTCGCTATATGGATTGAAACAATCCGGGCGAATGTGTTATAACCGCCTAAGCGAATACTTGATCGGTTTGGGATACGTTAATAACGAACTTTGCCATGCGTGTTCATAAAGAAATCCACTTCAGGATACGCAATCATCGCGGTCTATGTAGATGACATGAATCTCATAGGAACCGAAAAAGACTTGTCAAAAACTGCTGATATCCTGAAGAGGAAATTCGAGATGAAGGATCTTGGGAAGACACGGTTTTGCCTCGGCCTGCAGATCGAGCACCGTAAAAATGGAATTCTTGTCCATCAAGCGAACTACACCCAAAAGGTGTTGAGACGCTTTAGTCATTTTGACGTTAAGCCGTCCGATACTCCCATGATCGTCCGCTCTCTAGACATTACTAAGGACCCATTCCGTCCAAAGGAGGACGACGAAGAGATATTGAGTCCTGAGTGCTCTTATCTGGGTGCAATAGGCGCTTTATTGTACTTGGCCCAATGTACTAGACCGGACATCTCGTTTGCTGTGAATTGTCTAGCTCGACACAGCACCGCGTCAACACGCCGCCATTGGAATGGCATAAAAGACATTTTCCGCTACCTTAAGGGTACTACGGACTTGGGCTTGTTCTATCCCTACGCGGTTTTGAGTGAGTCCAACGCTCTTGGCACTCGAAGCAACGCGACCCTTGTTGGCTACGCCGATGCGGGATACTTATCTGATCCGCACAAGGGGCGTTCCCAATCTGGTTATGTCTTTACCATTGGGAACACAGCGATTTCTTGGAGGTCTCGCAAACAGACCTTAGTGGCTACTTCAACGAACCACTCTGAGCTACTCGCGCTCTATGAGGCGACTAGAGAGTGTGTATGGCTTCGAGCTGTTATTGGCCATATTCGAAGTACATGTGATCTTCCATATGACCTAGATGAACCTGTTGTCGTCTATGAGGACAATACCGCTGTTATTGATCAAGCGAAACATGGTTACATCAAAGGGGATGCTACCAAGCACATATCGCCCAAGTTGTTCTTTACACATGAACAACAAGCGCTTCAGAAGATTGAAGTGCAACACATTGGATCGGAGAATAACCGTGCAGACTTGTTCACTAAGTCACTGCCAAAACACTCATTCCAGAAACATGTCAGAGCGATTGGACTTAGGAAGCTTTCAGAGCTAGCCTAAGTGAAACATGTTTTCCGCACCCTGTTGTGTGCATGTGAGGGGGAGCGCCCTAACGAGCGCCTCCAAATGCCCTGTTGTGCGTATATCCCGCGCCCTGTCGAGTACGAGTGAAAAGGGGAGCATCCTGATGTATGCTTGTGTACTCTTTTTCCCTTAGACCAAGTTTTTTCCCATTGGGTTTTCCTTGGCAAGGTTTTTAACGAGACACATTTCAAATCTCTTATTCACTAAGGACTATTGTGATCAGGGGGAGTATCCAGTGTATACTTCTAAACCATCGTGTACTCTTTTGTCCTTCGATCAGCGGTTTTTTCCACTGGGTTTTCCCTGACAAGGTTTTGACGAGGCACCTTTGCAATGGTTAAGTTTACCCCCATCACACTGACCTGTGTGTACTCTTTTGTCCTTCGACCAAAGTTTTTTTTCCCACTGGGTTTTCTTTGGCAAGGTTTTGACGAGGCACAAGTAGATGGTCAAACTTGAAGATGCAAGCTATAGACAGACGAAGAAACTCAGAGATGTTTACAAGCAGAATTTCTGGAGAGCCAAGGGGGAGTGTTGTAACTCATATGGCTTATCACCTTTCATCTCCTTGTAACCTACATGACCTTTGGCCCTTCATTTCTTCATAACCCCCAACCTCTCTCCCTATATAAAGAGATGATGGAATAGCTTGTAAGATACACTTGTGTGGTTGATAATATACGAGAAAGCTTCGTCTCCGTGTGTTTGAGTTTTTGCCTTACGACAGTTACTATTTAATTAAATTTTATCTTTATTATTTTTCTACAAGAAATAGTCATTTTGATGTGAAGAAGAAGAAGTAAATAGATTAAAATTTTTATTTGAAATGAATGAGAGAACTAAACTAAAGTATAAAATCCAAGGGAATCCATTAAAACCCTTCTACAAATCCATCAAAAACAAAATTGGAATCCCCAACTCCTTTAAATCTGAATGATTTATAATCCTTTTGCGGTGGTCCCCACCTAGCCGTCCACACGTGTCGGAAGCCTCTACGTGTCCCCCCCTCCCGTTGACGCCCTTGCCTATCTATCCATCGTTCCTTCCTCCCTAGCTGCTACCAGACCACGGCAACGCCGAAGGAGGAGAAGAACGAGATCCGTTTGCTTATCGGATCCAAATTCCGACCCGCTAACATCCGCTTTTTTGGGCTAAAAATGGTCGAAATTTCCGAAATCGCAAACAAGTTCTCCACCGCCGAGCTGGAGAAGGACCCCGACCAAAATCCACCGCTTCCCGAGGACCCCAACCAAATTCTACCTGTCATAAACCCTAACCCTAACCAAACTCCACACAATGACGACGCCCTCCACGGTCCGGCGGCGGCGCCAGCGGACGACCGCTGCAAAGCGATGCTGGAAGTCGTCCAGAAGGACAGCGGCAAGTGGAAGATCTCCAAACTGGTCGCCGACCACAACCACCCGATGGACTCCGGCGCCGCCGCCGCCGGCAGCCGCGAGCTGCCGGATACGGAGAGGGAGTTCGACTCGGTGGAGGCGGCGAAGGAGTTCTACTACGGCTACGCGGAGAGGATCGGGTTCAGGGCGCTGGCCGGGTCGAACCGGCGGGCGGCCGGGACGCGGGCGCTCATCATGCAGAGGTTCATGTGCTCGAGAGGGAGTTACGCGAAGAGCAGGAAGCTGAAGAAGCTGGTGGTCGAGGCAGAGAGCGCGAGGGAGGATGGCGATGGGGATAAAGAAGGGGAGGGTTCGGCTAAGGAAGATAGGGCCGAAGAGGGGAAGGGAGGACAGAAGGGTGCGAAGAAGACTACGTGCACCGGCAAGGAGAGGAAGGACGCCCCGTCGCCGCATCCGCTTCTTAAGTACTGTAAGATGACCAAGTACACCGACGAGGAGAGGAGGGATGCACTCCTTAAGTATATGGCGAAGAGGAATAGCAGGCAAAACATCGATAGGCCTGCCAAGGTAAAATGGGGGTTTCTTACCGTTCTTGGGTCGTGCTGATCAGTTCAAGAATGCTGGGTATCACAACAACTGGACACGATTACAGTGACACAAAGTCATGTTTGGCATGTACTTTAGAGTTTCTGTGTGGTGTCCGATACTTGTCCAACCCGGACACATGATAAGCATCTTAGAATGTCTATGCTTCCTATATTCTGGTTGATGCCAATGCATTTATCTACAATAGTCCTACCGTTGGCAACTTCCTATAGGCTCTTTAGCTGTATAGATGAGTGTTTCGGTTGATGCCAATAGTCCTACCGTTTAGATTCGTGTCAATATAGCTGAACTCATTTTAATCAGGTAATGGCTTAAGTTACGGATTTTGACTTGCTTTTTATGCTATGCAGATTTCTTCACAACAGACTGTAGCAGAAAGGTGTGAGCATGATGTTGATGGAAGATTCGTTGGTAGAGACGACTCAGAGGTAACCAGTGTTCTCAGCTCAATGTTAGGAAGTTCTATTGACTATATCACTAACATGGGGTAACTGAATCCAATTCTAATAGCTGGCCATAGTGAATCTGCATGTTGATTTCTTTCTGTTCTTTCTTGTTAAGTATCAATATTAGTATTAGTAGTATTGGGCTTTAGTCCCACATTGGATAGAACAATAGTGAGAGGGGTTAGCCTCTCCTATATATATGTAATTCTCTCATCAATAATGATCAATCTCATTATTTCACTTTACATGGTATGGGAGCCATAACCCATCCACCCCTCTCTCCATAGCCAGCCACCCCCCACCCTACCTACTGCTGTTGCAGACTACTGTTGCTTCCCCCTTCCCCAGGCGCCCCCCTCCTCTGCCCCACCTACTGCTGCTGCCCCCCCCACCCCCCCTTCTGCTGCCTCCCTCCCCCCCAACCCCTAACCCTAATCGTCTTTCTAAACCTTAACCTACCTATGTCCATAAACCCCAACCCTAACACCAGCTACATCAAACCCTAGCCGTCTTTCCCCATCTACAAAAAAAAGAAGAAAAAAAAGGAAAAAATAGGCTTAATTGCAATTTGATACCCTCAACTATATCAGTTTTTCAACTTTATACCCTAAACTTTTTTTTGGTACAGTTTGATAACCCTGAAAAAAAATGGGACAAAAATACCCCTCTTAAAAACTTAGAACTACTGAACCACACCCCCAACCCCCCCCTCCGACCACCCCCTGCTCCCCCTCCGACCACACCCCCCCCCCCCCCCCCGGCTACCCTACCCACTCTACTGTCGTGCCCCCCGCCTCCGCTCCCGCGCCCCGTGGGGGAGGGGGCGGGTGGCCGGAGGGGTAGGGGGTGGGGGGAGGGGGGGTGCAGCCATGGGGGAGGAGCTCCCTGAGGGCCCGGGCGAACAGCTCGCGGAGCCTGGGCACCGCGTGGTGGAACATCTTGAAGTGGTCTCTGGAGGGGATGGAAGAGGCATTCTCGCACCCTTCGGGGAGGCCGGTGTCCGGAGGAACGGGATGTGGCGGAGCCGCATGGGACAGGCGGCGGCCGAGCCGTTGTTGGCGCGGCGGATGAAGCGCCGCACGAGGGGAGCGTTCGCCGGGGTGGTGAGGATGGTGGCCCTGACGCCACGAACCGCGAAGAGCTTGGCCATGTCGAGCATAGGGAGCATGTGGCCTTGGGCCAGGAAAGAGAAGAAGAGCATGCTGAGACCATTGCTGCCTCCTGATTCCATGGCTGCTCTTTGCAAGCACAAAACTTCAGGTGGTCTTTCTTTCTTCTTGGACTTCCAAGAACTGCACTAGAACTCTTCATTCTCGACATATTTATATGAAAATTGCTATTAATCATCCCCAACCCCGTCTCCCTCACATAGTGGGGGAGGGGATGGCCGAAGGGGGAGGGCATGAGTGGCCAGAGGGGGGGAGGTAGAGGACAGGAGTATTTTTGGGTTTTTTGATTTTTTGGGTATGCAGTTGAACATATTTAATAGTTGATGGTATTAAGTTGTTGAGTAAAAAAGTTTAGGTTATGAAGTTAAAAACTGATATAATTGAGGGTATCAAGTTACAATTAAGCCAAAAAATATTTGGGATCCTCAGAGGGTAAACAATGGTTTGTTTGCTGGAAACTCTGGCTCTCAAAATTGACTTGAGATCCTCAGAGGGTAAACGTCGGTTTATTTGTTGGAACCTCTGATTCCCAACATTGACTTCAAAAATTTAACGATGAGCACACAAGTTGCTTGTTTTGTGTGAATCTTTGTTTCTTTCCTTGATCTTCACATCATGATCTAACAGAGGGTAACCTGGGTTGCTACTTTGACTTGACTTATGTGATCCACCTTTAACTCTGCTTCCCGTGCGCGTGTCGGTTCTGGCCACGTTTTTAGAGCATTGGCAGAATTGATGTGATTATCAAGTTAGAAAGATCAATTCGACGGTCGTATCAGGAATAACTGACTAGCACTGGGGTGAATAGCAGTGCTATAGACTCTAGTGTCGAATACGCAATGGCGGGACCAACGGGCATTGGCATGACGTTTTTCTCGATTCGACTTGTTAATCTACGTTTGGACGGACCAGAGGGCTACTCTATATGGCGAAAGAAAGTCGAGAAGACGCTTCGAAAAATGCGGTTGTCCACACATCTGACTGACAACCCCCCAACAGAGACTGATTTCATATTTGAGCAGTGGGAGACAGATGACAGTCGACTGTTCACACAGTTGATGAATTCAATGAAACCATTGGTAGAAGACATGGTTCAGAATGCGAATACGGTGAAAGAATTATGGAAGGTTTTAGGCTTTTAGCGGTAGCTTTTGATGGAAAACACGATTTGTCTCATATCTATGACTTGGTCATTGGCGTCTACCGAGCAAATCGAGAAGACAAATCTCATAAGGATTACTTTCGGACTTTTCAAGCCATGACTGATGAAATCAAATGTGTATTACCTCTGATGACGGATATCAATGAAGCGAGGGCTCAAAATGAGCAGTTACATGTCATGGCATATCTTGTCTCTCTCCGTCCTGATGCGGATTCTGTTCGCTCTCAGATCTTTGCTGGATCTGATGTTCCATATCTTATGGAAGCTCACTTTCGTGTTCTACGGACAGCAAAAGTCGTTGAGACCACTTCGGGTGATTCTCCTGCTGATCGATCTGCCTTCGGTGCTGCTCGTGCTGGATTTTGTGGTGGTTGTGGTGGCCGACGTGGTGCCCGAAATAGTGGCCATGATGGTGGACGAGGCAATTGCAGACGTAATGGGGGTAGACAGCGCACATGCTTCAATTGTGGTCTGCAAAGCCATTACCAGTAGCAGTGTCCTAAAGTTTCTACCGCTAATGTTATATCAGATGCTCCTGATGATGGCGTTCGTTCTGTTCAAATGATCGCAGAGTCATATACAGTTTTTCTTGACTTTCAAGCTCAACGTCGTGGTGAAGTATCCACATCTGGATCTACGGCCGGGTACTCAGCGGCATGTGTAGTGAGGTCGAAGCAATGGGTGATCGACTCTGGTGCGTCTTCTCACATGACTGACGACGCATGTATGATACACAATTATGTATCGGTAGGACGTGTTTTCAATATTACTGTTGTCAATAGTAGTTCACTAACAGTCCATAGGCGAGGAAGTGTCCGTCTTTCTTCCGGACTATCATTCAATTTCGTATTACATACACCGAAAAACCCGTTCAGTTTGCTTTTAGTTAGTCAGCTTACCCCTTTCAATTAGTCAGCTTACTCGCGATTTGCATTGCTCGGTAACATTTTTTTTCTGATGGTTGTGTTTTTCAGGACCTAAAAACTGGAAAGACTCTTGGTAAGGGACATGGGACTGGAGACTTGTACCTGTTTGACGTACCTTCTTTTATTGTCTGTGCCGATGTGAAACTCGATCATTTCGAGTTACATTGTCAGTTAGGCTATCCATCAATCCAAGCTCTCCAAAAAATGTACACATTTTTGGATGTTCATGCTTATTTTCATTTTGAGTCGTATCGTTTGGCTAAGCATCATCGGGTTCCCTTATCCGGTGAGTCCTAATAAATTTGCATCCGTTTTTTTCGAGTTGGTGCATTTTGATGTATGAGGACCTTGTCCGATTGAATCAATAATGGATTTCAAGTATTTTGTTACATTTGTTGATAATTACTTGCTTGTCATTTTTGTTTATTTGATGAAAAATCGCTCCGAACTATTTAAAATTTGGTACAATTTTTATGCCGAAAACAAAACACAATTTGGTGTTCCGATTAAATGCTTTCGAAGTGACAATAATCGTTATTATGTATCTCGTGAGTTCAATACTCATATGTCCGACAATGACATTATCAACCAAACTTCATGTCCTTACACACCACAATAGAATGGTGTGGCAGAGCGCAAGAATTATCATCTCTTGGAAACAACGTGTGCTCTTATGTTTTAAGCACTTACTCCCAAGAGGGTTTGGTCCTATGCTGTTCTTACAGCTTGATATCTGATTATCGCATGCCATCGTCAGTTTTTAATGATACTACTATCTTTTCTCGGTTATATTCCGACCGAGAGCCTTTTCCTCTACCTCTTAAGATTTTTGGTTGCTTGTGCTATGTTCGGGATACCCGATCGACTCTTTCTAAATTAGATCCTAAGGCAATCCAATGTATTTTTTTTGGGTATCCTAAGGATTAGAAAGGGTATCAGTATTTTTTTTTTCTACCTTAAAGAGATATTTTTTCTCTCGGGATAATACCTTCGTTGAAACTGAGTTTCCTCCACTTCCACAAACTACGAATCAAGTTCCCAAAGTTTATCCAGACGAGAATTTTTTGTTGTTCCCGGTTCAAACACAACATCCCCCGTAAGGGTGTCCTCCCCTACCGAGCCAGTATCTCAGTCCGACGGTCCGTAAACACTGGGTCAGTCACTACCGACGTTGCCCGAACAATCATCACAGATAGTGCCTACGATCACAGTGTTGACCCAAACTGGATCACAGTCAACCTAATTTAGAGAATTAACAAAATGATAACGGATATGATCCAATACGACACATCAAGTTCAAGACAAAACATCATCTACGATCCAATACAACATATCAAGTTCAAAGACAGACGTCGTCAACAAAGCTATTATAGTGCAAATGTTTTTGTTCTCAGTCTGTAATCTTTCAATTTATTGAGTCTAGGTAAATATACGTTGAGTCGCACTGAGTCATCTCAACCCCTAGACTTACTACTCCAAGCTCCACTATACAAAACTAAACAATCCCTGAACCAAACCAAAGCTCCATAGCCCTTTAGAACTTCTGGTCTCTAGGAGACAGAGTTCGGGCCGAACTCTGCCTAAGGCAGAACTCGGACCGAACTCTGCCTCCTGAAAATTAGCAACCTAATTTTTAGGAACACCCTGCTACGAGCTGTCCAACGTTCGAATTTTTGAATATTTGTACAGAATTCTGGCCGAATTCTGCCTCTCCTGACTAGTATATATAGGGCATGATTTCTCTCATTTTAAATCATCTCTCACTCTCAATCTTCTAAGCCTTGTACATTCTAAGCCTTACTCTTCCAATCTACTAGCCACAAAACTTCTTATGCCCCAAGGTGCTCAGTGCGATTCAGCTAGAAGTTTCTGTGCAAGAGTTGAAAAGAAGTCACTTGGACAATTTCAAGTTTCGCCTCTGCAAAGTTGTAAGAAGTTAGCGTGCTCCTCTGAGTAAAGGCACGTGTGTACCCTATTTCACAATAGTGGATTTCAATACTGAGCGAGAGTTCTCAGGCCTGGACTAGTCATCCATGAGGGAAACCAGATTATATCGTTGTGTTTGCGTATGCTCTTCCGATCTCTCTTAATTTTCGCATTACTACTCTGATTATATATTCTTTTGGTAGTTGCTTCTAGACTTGACATAGAGTTAATTTTTAATTGGTTATTTTTTGACACAAACTCTATTCACCCCCCTCTAGAGTTGTCTACACGTAACTTCAATTGGTATCAGAGCTCTGTTCTCTTGATAAAGGATTAACATCCTAGAGCCGATCCATGACAACCACACAACCTATCTTTACCAACTGTGGTGAAGGACAGTCCACTAATAGGCCACCCCTATTTGATGGAACCAACTACACCTACTGGAAGACAGAATGAGTTTCTATCTGAAATCTCTAGACTTTGACTTATGGATCATAGTCACAGATGGTTATAAGATACCTGCTAGAATTGTTGTTGAGGAAAATCTCATAGAGAAACCCTACGACAAATATACTGATCAAGAAAAGAAACATGCTAGTCTAGATGCTAGGGCTATTAATGCTCTCTTCTGTGCTATAGACATGACTGAATTCAACAGGGTATCTACATGTTCCACTTCCCACGAAGTATGGAAGCATGTAGAAGTGACTAACGAATGAACCATACAAGTCAAGGAATCGAAAATCAGTCGACTAACACAGGAGTACGAAGCATTCAAGATGAAGCCCAATGAGACGATCAAATAAATGATCACTAGATTCCTCGACATCGTCAACCCTCTTTCTTCCCTCGGTAAGGACTACTCCAACCATGAGAAGATACGCAAGGTGCTAAGGGGATTAACAAAGAACTGGAACCCCAAAGCCACGGCAATCATCGAAGGCAATGATCTCGCCACCATGTTGCTAGAAACTCTAGTGGGCAAACTAATGACGCATGAGCTCGACCTCAAGGACTTTGAAGAAACGGCTCCAAAGGAGAAAGAAATAGCTCTAAGAGCTCATCGCCGAAAGGCTGCTCCAGAAGAAACAGACGATGATGACTCCGATGGTGATGATCAAGCGCTCATGGTTCGCAACTTCAAGAAGTTTCTACGTTTCAACCAAATGAAGAAAGAACAACAGAAAGATGACGATGAAGAGCCTATCTGTTTCGGCTGTAAGAAGATGGGACATGTCAAGAAAGACTGCCCTGCAGCAAAGAAAGGGAGCCGATATGAAAGATCATACAAGAGACCATCCTCTCGAAAGTATGCCAACACAAGCATCTGGCACGAGAGCGAAGCCAATGACTTAGAAGAAGAAGAGGACTCTCCCCAAGATACTGCAAACGTCTGCCTAATGGCAACGTTCGAAAAAGTAACAAATGATCCACTTGATAACTTTACTTTTGATGAACTTGGAGATGCCTTTAGTGATTTACTTGAAGATCACAAGAAGTTATTGTCACTCCCATTTTTCGTTATACGTATTTTCAGTATACGTATACGGATTTCTGACGTTTGTCAGGTGATCCGTAGTTAGACTTGTCTTGCTTAGCCTGATCCTGATTTAATCTTGTCTTGGTTTATTTTGGTTCATCTTGGTTCGACTTGGCTTGGTTTGGTTTTGTGTGGTTTGAGATGAGAGGGGTTGACATATAAGTCAACTCTCCTCTCTCTCTCTCTCTTCATTACTTTCATTTATTTCCTTCATCTTCTCTATTACTCCTCTCCACCCACCAAAGAAATCCTAGGCAAGTGCAATTTGTTTCATGATGGATCTCAAGTTTTATTGTTCCATTATCTTCTTCACTTGATTCTAAGCCTCTGTATAACTTGGAGTTTTTAGTTTCTATGGATAGATTTTTGTAGATCTAAGTTTATAATTTTTCTCGGTTTTTCTTGGTTTTGATCTCTTGAACTTCATTATTTTCGAGATCTAATGGTCCTATGTTGTAGGAAATTGGATTCTACCCAATTTAGACGCTTAAAAGTCCCGATTTCAACTTATTTTGAGAGATTTATGGTCTTTCTAGTTCATGGGTTCTCGTGAACATTTGGAGGCTGGTTGGAGAAGATGAGCAGTGCATGTTGGCACATGCTATCATGGCGCATGCTGTCATGGCGCATGCTGTCCCTGGCACATGCTGCCTTGGCGCATGCTGTGGATGGTGCCTTTTGGCCCATGGCGCATGCTGTCCTGGCATATGTTGTCCCTGGCACATGCTGTCCTGGTGCATGTTGTGGATGGTGCCTTTTGGCCCATGGCGCATGTTGTCCTGGCGCATGCTGTCCCTTGCACATGCTGTCCTGGCGCATGCTGTGGATGGTGCCTTTTGGTCCATGACGCATGCTGTCCTGGCGTATGCTGTCCCTTGCACATGCTGTCCTGGCGCATGCTGTCCTGGCACTAGGGCTGCAAATGAGCCAAGCCGTTCGCGAGCTGCTCGAAGCTCGGCTCGATAAAAGCTCGTTTGAGCTCGGTTCGTTTACTAAACAAGCTGAGCTCAAGCTTCATTTTCGAGCTCGTTTAATAAACAAGCCAAGTTCAAGCTTAGAAGTACTCGGCTCGTTTGAACTTGCGAGCTGGCTCGTTTATGAGCTTGCGAGCTGGTTCATTTAGAAGCTCGTTAAAGATCTCGTTTGTTCTTTGTTGAATTATATATATATATATATATATATATATATATATATATATATATATATATATAAGCTCGTTTGTTCTTTGTTAATTCTATATATATATATATATATATATATATATGTGTGTGTGTGTGTGTGTGTGCGCGCGCGTGTGTGCGCGTGCGCGCATTATATATTTATATGTCCTTAATAATTGGTATTAAGAAACTTCTTTAATTAAATTTTTATAAATAAATTGTCAATATTACAGGTACTTGAATTCAAACATAACTAAATTGAAATTGAGCTCGTTAAGCTTGAAATCAAGCTTAATGAACTTGAAATAAAGTTGAGCGAGCTTGAAATCAAGCTTAACGAGCTTGATTTTGAGCTTATCAAGCTTGAATCAAGCTTACTTATCAAGCCAAGCTCGAGCTCAAACCAAGCCAAGCTCAAGCTTAATATAAACAAGCTCAAGCCAAGCTCAAGCTCAAAAATAAAAAATTTATCAAGCTCGAGCTCGAGCTTGAGCTCGATTAATTCTAGTCAAGCCAAGCTCAAGCTTACAAAAGCTTGGCTCGGCTTGGCTCGTTTGCAGCCCTACCTGGCACATGCTGTCCTGGCGCATGCATGCTGGCCACATGCTGTCCTGGCGCATGTTGTCCCTGGCGCATGCTGTCCTGGCGCATGCTGTCCTGGTGCATACTGTTCTGGCGCATGATGTCCCTGGTGCATGCTGTCCTGGCGCATGTTGTCCCTGGCACCCCTTTTGACCCCTTGTGCCATTTCTTGCCATGATAATTCTTGTTACATTTATCCATGCTTGTCCCCTTGGTCCTTAATGTAAGGTTGTGATCTTTGCTTGTACCCTTTATTTGACTTACCCTGTGATGACCTGACTTAATAACTTGTTGAGCATAATAAGGATTGAACTTGATAGAATTTGACTGGACTTGACATGAACACGACATGATAACTCTTGATAGTGACCCGTCGTGGTGCACTCTTGACATGATAATTCTTGATAGTGGTCCGTCGTGACGCACTCTTGACATGATAAGTAACCTGACATGAAATTTTGAATGCTGTTGCGACGGCTATCTTGACATGCTGAGTAATAACTCGTCTTGACACCGTAGGTGATTGTTCTTGAATGTGCTTGTATAAGCTACTAGTCTCGTCTCACATCATGTCTAGGACTTGCATTCCTGGTTACCACGGTCAGGGATTCATACTGCATCTGACTAGGTTAATAACTAGATTGATCAAAGTAGCTCATAGAGAGAGATGTTTCCAGTTACATGCGATCTCGTTATCCCGGCCACACCTGATGGACTTGTAGCCTACCGACGAGTATGGCACATTTCCAGCCCACTGTCATGTGGGGCACTTCTTGAAACAAGTACTATGCACACTGTCATGTGTAGCACTCCAAGTCACCTAATAATTCTTGATAACTCTTACATGAACCTCGTCTGGATAATCTGGATAGCTGCAGGGCTTGTGACTGCCAGAACATCTCATTGCATCTTGCTAGTAACTAGGCTTGTGATAACCCTAGTTAGTTAAAGTATCAAGCCGTACTCTTTGCTTAGCCGTGAATGTTGGATGGAGTCCAATCCTGTCTAGTCTTGTCTAGATCCAATACATGGCTATCTCAGGACATGCTTGTTTACGCTTTACTCTTAGCATTAAATGGCTAGAGATCCGGTTTTGTTCAGGCGAAGGGTTACAACCCCGGTCATTGTTTGGTTTAAAGATTGTAACCTGGCTTCCGGAATAGTTCCTCGTCCTCTCGTCATTTGTTGCCTTATTTACATTTCGTGTCTTCTTGTTATTATTCTTGTTTATGTTCTGACACGGTTTAAGTGGTGGCCCATGCAGGTATTGTAAATCAAGATGTGTGAGGGTTTCACTGAATAGATATCTCAATCAATACTCGCCCTTGATCTCTACTCGTGTCTTCTAATCTTTCTGAAATCTTGACCTGATTACATGCTTATATCATCGATCTATCTTGGTCCTTCCTTATTGTTCCCCATGTCATTTCTTCAGTGGCATTGCTCCTGGTCATGCCGATCAGCCGGAAGGAGAACCACCAGTGAACCAGCCTCAACAAGGAGACCAAGCCCAGCACTCAGGAGCAGCCTCCCGAGTTATGCCTTCCGGGGATCCAGAGCCACCAGTTCAGCCAGCTTAGCCTGCAGAGCCTGACAATAGAGTCTTGGTAAGACTCATCTGGGAATTGCTTGCCTCTCAAGATCGTCGGGGCGATGTCCTGCACCAGACAGTAGAGTCAGCCATGGGCAGAGTTGGTTATCAAGGTAACAGTGCAGCCAACAATTTCAAGCGCTTGAACCCTCCTTTCTTTGATGGCAGTGAAGATGCTATCGCTGCTGATGCGTGGTTCCAGGACATCGAGATTATCTTGGAAGCAGCCAAGACTCCAGAGGAAGAGAAGGTGGCTGTAGTGCGCCTACAGTTATTGGACTTAGCCCGCACCTGGTGTAGTGCCCCGTCCCGCAAAGTCAATCGGAGAAATCGAAACGCCGACGGCGTTGGAACTTAGCCTTGCAACGGCTACTCGAAGGCTCGCTCGGTCGAGGCGACTCCTCGCACAGGTGGGGGAGTTTCGGTGAACTTGCTTCATCTTAGCCTTCACTTAATAATGCGCATGTTTTCAACTTGCACTGGTAGGCTAATCTAAAAGCTACGCACCAACATAGCTAAGGGAATAATCCCGTCGGGTCGGAATGCATTAGAACATGGAAAATGGTCCCACGGTCAACATAGAAGTCGGCTCAGCGTGCTTTAAAATGACACTCGATCCTTCGTTCCCGTGGCTTGGGAGAAGGATGTTGGCTCAAGTTGCTAAGTTTCCCCGACACTTGAAATAGCCTAAGTCTTAGGCGTCGCCTGCTCGAAGTGCTTGCAAAGCATGCACGGTCCCATCGTTTGGTCTCGACACTCGAATAAGCCTAAGTCATAGACGTCGCCTGCGTGAATGCTTAACCAAGCATGCACGGTCCTGTCGACTTGTCCCGATACTCGAATAAGCCTAATGTCATAGACGTCGCCTGCGTGAATGCTTAACCAAGCATGCACGGTCCTGTCGACTTGTCCCGATACTTGAATAAGCCTAAGTCATAGGCGTCGCCCGCACGAATGCTTAACAAAGCATGCACGGTCCGGTCCCGCAAGGCTTGGCATAGCCTTCGCACGTCCCGCAAGTTAAGTCGTCTTTGTACGGCTTGTTGGTTTAAGTCTAGGCACTCAAGACTTGGTTGTTAAGTCGACCCCGTGCCTAGCACGTTTCCTGCGATGCGTAGCTCGGCGTAGCCACCGCTCGTCGAGTTATTGCCCGTATAAGTTGGACAAGAGTTGTACTAGGCTATCGAAGCCAATTCTAGCACTGTCCCGCTCTAGCTGCGGTTGTCAAGTCAAGTAGTCCCTTGAGAACAAGGCTCATCGTATAAGTATATGACTTGAGCGTTAGCGTCGCCTAGAGAACCAGACATGTCTAAGGCACGAGCCACGGCCGAATACTTGATTAAGCATGCCGGTCCCGTCCGGTCATGTCCTGCCTGAATACTTGAATAAGCATGCCGGTCCTGCCCGGTCATGTCCTGCCTGAATTCTTGATAAGTCCCGCACTTGGGAGTCTCGTAAGTCTTGATGGAAAGAAGGAAAAGCATGTTCATGTTAAGGAAAGACTGGTAGATCGAGTTTAGACTTGCATGGTCATGGACAACTTGTCGACAAGGTGTAGTCTTCTCGGATGATCTCCTCCGGGGCACCGGGATCATCCGCCCGGGAGAAGCGAGTGTGGCTCAACCTGCATGCCGGATAACCGCATGGGAGTATCGGCGCTTCCGGGGCTAGCTACCCTTAGAAGGGCGGACCGATACCCCCGCCGAGCCAGTCCAAGATAGCTTGAAATTGCTAGTGACCACCTCATGTAGATGCGTCGGCAATAGCGGCACACCGCATGTATGCCTTTGGATTGAGTCTAGAACTTGATTGCTTGTCTAGTTGGGAACACAATGTCTGGGCCTAAGACTGGGCTGCAGCATAGGCACCGTGCTTGGCACGATAGATGTCGTCAGGATGTTCTTGGAAGTGATGCTATGGTCCACAAGTCTTGTCTAAGTTGATTCATGAGTCGAACAGGAGAAGCCGTAAGGCGGTAACACGATAAGTCTTGATAACTTACGAGGCGCGGCCTCAATCTTGAAGCCTATACAAGTCTAAGCAGGTCTTAAGGCACGAATCAAGTCTAGCGGCACGGCCTGCACGAGTCATCCCATTGCCGTCCTTGGCACTTGAATCGTTGGCACGAGAATTGGTCTAGTGGCGCTGAAGTTTAAGTAAAGGTCTTGGCACGGCCGAGTTCGCGTAAGTTGCTCCTCGGCATAGCAAACTCTTGAATATGTCTAAGTCGCAAATAGAATGTGGCACGACCCTGCCGTCCCGAGTTATAATTCGGTCAAGTACCTAAGCGATGAGGCACTGCCTCGATCGTAATACACATTGGCATTATAGCACGACCCCGTCGTTGCACGACCTTGTCGTCGTATCGCTAAGTATAGACCGAGACGTCTTGTTTAAAACTGATCCTAAGACAAGACTAGAAAGACAATTGAAAGGGTTTAAGCTGCACAAAGTAAATGAAACGTGTCGGTTATGTATGGGTGGGCGAGAAGCTCACTCCACCAGTACAGTGGTACTGACACCCACATAGTGTTTCATGTGCAGGCACAGGTAGAAGCTCGTGGCGCGGAGCTCGCTTGGATGCGTCGAGGCACGGAGTTCCTTGGCGAGTCGAAGCGTGCCGCCGCGTGATCTGAAGACTTATACAGGGCATAATGTATGGACATCGCCTTCCGAAGCTTCCGCTGACTCAAGCATTGTATCGAGAGATGAGAGAGAGCAGAGTGAATTGTAAAATGAGAGAAAAGTGAGCACGAGAGACTTGTAATTTGGCCTTGCGCCCACAAATGTAATCTTGTATTCAATATCAATAAAGAGATTTCTTTTGAGTTACTTGTGTTCATGTGTTCTTCTTTAAATTCCGCTGCAATGTATTCAATGTTTCTGCTTTGGACTTCTGTGCGACGGCCCCCGTCGCCGCCGATGTAATCGGCCGTTATGGAACTGCCTTGCACGAGCGCAATCTAGGCTCGTGCGGCATTACGCCTTAGCGAGGACGATCGCTCCTACGGGAGTGGGGCGTGACATAATGGTATCAGAGCACGGCTTTACGTCCTTGGACTTCACGTCGAAATTCTCAGTTTTGAAAGCTCGTCGTTGGAAAAGAAGTGCGTGCTCTCTCTCAAATCTCCCTCGGCATGTCCATACAATAAGTCTAAATATTTTCAAAAGCTCGTACAAGCGTTCATTCGAACGTATCATAGGCCTTTGTGCCGAACGGTGTCGAACTTGGCTCGATAGAAAACACATGCTAAGTTAACATGTCGCGTGCGTGCCTAACTAGTCATGCGTTGACCCTAGCAATTGAGTGTGCAAACTCGAATAAAAGTCCGTACGGGATAACCATGCGCACGGCCTTTTGGCTAAGTTGCGTTGCGCATTGCGCACCTCGACCCTTGGTGCAAACGAGTGCGAGCGATACCAAGTACCGCTCGGTCGGGAATGAGCTGCACTTAGAGTATCTATCGATAGGAACGCTATCGAGTTAACGCTTAGGCGTACACGGAGGATTGCCTTGGATTTCGAGGAAATAGTACGAACGACTTAGCGCGTCGATATGACGCGAACGATTACGCTAGCGATTCGTCGAACGAATCCGAAGGATATCTTAGAAAATGATGCGAACGTGATTGAGGACTAGATCGGATGGCTCGAATCCGAGTGGTGTATGGTTTGTTTTGGAAATCATTCGAGCAAATATTGAGGATTACGAGTACGTCGGCGAGGCGATGCGATCGCGCAAAGCCTTAGAACGCGTCACGCTTAGTTGGTCGTGACTTCGAGTGTCCCGAACGAGCATCTCGTTCGGACAACTTGCGAATAGGCAACGCGTGTTGGAAAAGTGATTCGGAACGATGAATGAAATTGAATGGTCTTGATCGAGGAAACTTAGAGAATCACGTGTACGATATCAGATTGATGCAAACGAAGTGTGACTTGAGTTTTGAACAACGATCTTGAAACGAGCTTGAGGAATAGCGATCGAAATTGATCTTGAATATCGAGGAAAATTATGGAGTATCCAATTCGGACAATGGCATCAGTCGCACGACTCGAAATTGGTTGCAAAGGAAGATCGTTAGGTTACGCATATCGTCGATGGTATTGAGGCGTATCAAAGACCGATATGCGATAACTCAGGGGTACTCTGACTCGGCGAATGACGATCGTGCAAATGTTATTGTTTTGACGGATGCTATACTCGGGATATTGAAACGTGTCGAGGAAATGATAAACTTGGCTCGAAGATTTTCTAGTTGAATGAATGACAGTCGGACTATCGAACTTGATTGGATGAAAATGAAATGCTTGGATTTACTTCGACAATAACCCCAACGTCGACATTCTTGTCTTATGCGAGCGCAACTCCAGCCTCGCACATGCGTCACGCCGATTAGGGCGATCACTCCGCGTGAGCGCTGGTATGGTGATTCATACAGCGGGGGTGATCAAACTAGCATGGCGTGGCAATCTGTATGCTTCAACTTGTGGTTTGACGCGAAGGTGACGCAAGAATGAATTTGGGTGCTTGAAGGATTGAACTTGAGGATTGAGTAGGTCCAATCCGCGTATCGAGAATGAGTTAGTCTAAAACTCAAACAAGAGTTACGCCCCGATGAGAATGATTATTCTGCGGGTGCGTTGCATGGTGATTCATGAACCATCGTGGATAATCGGACTCGCGTGAGATTGGGGCGCAACGTATTGTCGAGCTAGATGACCTCGTGATCGAATGCACGAATTGGTTAGAGTTGGTGATTTGGATAAAATCGAAAATGTGCAACGAATGTATTGATGCGAATAGGCGATCATGCTCGATGTTTAGAAATCTGAGTGACGCGAGCTTGGGTAGAAAACCCCGTACTACCGACTATGGTTTGACCCTAGGATTGGGGTCAGTGTTGGCATTATTGTTGGGGAACTATGATTCCAATCCTGACATTGACTTAGCCTCGCAAAGATTGGCCTAGCGGTTAGGCAAAACGCCCCTGTTGCAAGAGTTATCAATCGAAGAATTGATCTTGAGGATTGGCTTGAATGGATAGCATAAATCACGAACGTAGGAAACCCTGCTCACGAGACTCGGCTGACATGCATATATTTCAGGGACGCCTGGATATGTGCACGAGGCGACTCGAGTGAGAATGACAAATTCTCTATCATGCGGCTTGGCTGAATGCATATATTTTGGGGACGCTTGGAATGCTTGCACGATCCAGCCAAGTGATACAATGAGTTCAAGTAAGACTTGAAAGATGGGAGTGTGTCGAGATCTTGAAATCATGTTAACGAAAAGATTGATAGTCGTGAGAGCGTGGCTCAGAATTGAGGAAACGCGTAGGCGAAGTGCGTACGATTAAGTCTTGGCCATAGAAATGATAGGATGGCTTGCCACCAGGAAAGTCTCGAGGACGAGACTTGTTCTGAGTGGTGTATGTTGTAGTGCCCCGTCCCGCAAAGTCAATCGGAGAAATCGAAACGCCGACGGCGTTGGAACTTAGCCTTGCAACGGCTACTCGAAGGCTCGCTCGGTCGAGGCGACTCCTCGCACAGGTGGGGGAGTTTCGGTGAACTTGCTTCATCTTAGCCTTCACTTAATAATGCGCATGTTTTCAACTTGCACTGGTAGGCTAATCTAAAAGCTACGCACCAACATAGCTAAGGGAATAATCCCGTCGGGTCGGAATGCATTAGAACATGGAAAATGGTCCCACGGTCAACATAGAAGTCGGCTCAGCGTGCTTTAAAATGACACTCGATCCTTCGTTCCCGTGGCTTGGGAGAAGGATGTTGGCTCAAGTTGCTAAGTTTCCCCGACACTTGAAATAGCCTAAGTCTTAGGCGTCGCCTGCTCGAAGTGCTTGCAAAGCATGCACGGTCCCATCGTTTGGTCTCGACACTCGAATAAGCCTAAGTCATAGACGTCGCCTGCGTGAATGCTTAACCAAGCATGCACGGTCCTGTCGACTTGTCCCGATACTCGAATAAGCCTAATGTCATAGACGTCGCCTGCGTGAATGCTTAACCAAGCATGCACGGTCCTGTCGGCTTGTCCCGATACTTGAATAAGCCTAAGTCATAGGCGTCGCCCGCACGAATGCTTAACAAAGCATGCACGGTCCGGTCCCGCAAGGCTTGGCATAGCCTTCGCACGTCCCGCAAGTTAAGTCGTCTTTGTACGGCTTGTTGGTTTAAGTCTAGGCACTCAAGACTTGGTTGTTAAGTCGACCCCGTGCCTAGCACGTTTCCTGCGATGTGTAGCTCGGCGTAGCCACCGCTCGTCGAGTTATTGCCCGTATAAGTTGGACAAGAGTTGTACTAGGCTATCGAAGCCAATTCTAGCACTGTCCCGCTCTAGCTGCGGTTGTCAAGTCAAGTAGTCCCTTGAGAACAAGGCTCATCGTATAAGTATATGACTTGAGCGTTAGCGTCGCCTAGAGAACCAGACATGTCTAAGGCACGAGCCACGGCCGAATACTTGATTAAGCATGCCGGTCCCGTCCGGTCATGTCCTGCCTGAATACTTGAATAAGCATGCCGGTCCTGCCCGGTCATGTCCTGCCTGAATTCTTGATAAGTCCCGCACTTGGGAGTCTCGTAAGTCTTGATGGAAAGAAGGAAAAGCATGTTCATGTTAAGGAAAGACTGGTAGATCGAGTTTAGACTTGCATGGTCATGGACAACTTGTCGACAAGGTGTAGTCTTCTCGGATGATCTCCTCCGGGGCACCGGGATCATCCGCCCGGGAGAAGCGAGTGTGGCTCAACCTGCATGCCGGATAACCGCATGGGAGTATCGGCGCTTCCGGGGCTAGCTACCCTTAGAAGGGCGGACCGATACCCCCGCCGAGCCAGTCCAAGATAGCTTGAAATTGCTAGTGACCACCTCATGTAGATGCGTCGGCAATAGCGGCACACCGCATGTATGCCTTTGGATTGAGTCTAGAACTTGATTGCTTGTCTAGTTGGGAACACAATGTCTGGGCCTAAGACTGGGCTGCAGCATAGGCACCGTGCTTGGCACGATAGATGTCGTCGGGATGTTCTTGGAAGTGATGCTATGGTCCACAAGTCTTGTCTAAGTTGATTCATGAGTCGAACAGGAGAAGCCGTAAGGCGGTAACACGATAAGTCTTGATAACTTACGAGGCGCGGCCTCAATCTTGAAGCCTATACAAGTTTAAGCAGGTCTTAAGGCACGAATCAAGTCTAGCGGCACGGCCTGCACGAGTCATCCCATTGCCGTCCTTGGCACTTGAATCGTTGGCACGAGAATTGGTCTAGTGGCGCTGAAGTTTAAGTAAAGGTCTTGGCACGGCCGAGTTCGCGTAAGTTGCTCCTTGGCATAGCAAACTCTTGAATATGTCTAAGTCGCAAATAGAATGTGGCACGACCCTGCCGTCCCGAGTTATAATTCGGTCAAGTACCTAAGCGATGAGGCACTGCCTCGATCGTAATACACATTGGCATTATAGCACGACCCCGTCGTTGCACGACCTTGTCGTCGTATCGCTAAGTATAGACCGAGACGTCTTGTTTAAAACTGATCCTAAGACAAGACTAGAAAGACAATTGAAAGGGTTTAAGTTGCACAAAGTAAATGAAACGTGTCGGTTATGTATGGGTGGGCGAGAAGCTCACTCCACCAGTACAGTGGTACTGACACCCACATAGTGTTTCATGTGCAGGCACGGGTAGAAGCTCGTGGCGCGGAGCTCGCTTGGATGCGTCGAGGCACGGAGTTCCTTGGCGAGTCGAACGTGCGGCCGCGTGATCTGAAGACTTATACAGGGCATAATGTATGGTCATCGCCTTCCGAAGCTTCCGCTGACTCAAGCATTGTATCGAGAGATGAGAGAGAGCAGAGTGAATTGTAAAATGAGAGAAAAGTGAGCACGAGAGACTTGTAATTTGGCCTTGCGCCCACAAATGTAATCTTGTATTCAATATCAATAAAGAGATTTCTTTTGAGTTACTTGTGTTCATGTGTTCTTCTTTAAATTCCGCTGCAATGTATTCAATGTTTCTGCTTTGGACTTCTGTGCGACGGCCTCCGTCGCCGCCGATGTAATCGGCCGTTATGGAACTGCCTTGCACGAGCGCAATCTAGGCTCGTGCGGCATCACGCCTTAGCGAGGACGATCGCTCCTACGGGAGCGGGGCGTGACATAATGGTATCAGAGCACGGCTTTACGTCCTTGGACTTCACGTCGAAATTCTCAGTTTTGAAAGCTCGTCGTTGGAAAAGAAGTGCGTGCTCTCTCTCAAATGTCCCTCGGCATGTCTATACAATAAGTCTAAATATTTTCAAAAGCTCGTACAAGCGTTCATTCGAACGTATCGGTAGGCTATCGCCGGATGCATCTTAGGCCTTTGTGCCGAACGGTGTCGAACTTGGCTCGATAGAAAACACATGCTAAGTTAACATGTCGCGTGCGTGCCTAACTAGTCATGCGTTGACCCTAGCAATTGAGCGTGCAAACTCGAATAAAAGTCCGTACGGGATAACCATGCGCACGGCCTTTTGGCTAAGTTGCGTTGCGCATCGCGCACCTCGACCCTTGGTGCAAACGAGTGCGAGCGATACCAAGTACCGCTCGGTCGGGAATGAGCTGCACTTAGAGTATCTATCGATAGGAACGCTATCGAGTTAACGCTTAGGCGTACACGGAGGATTGCCTTGGATTTCGAGGAAATAGTACGAACGACTTAGCGCGTCGATATGACGCGAACGATTACGCTAGCGATTCGTCGAACGAATCCGAAGGATATCTTAGAAAATGATGCGAACGTGATTGAGGACTAGATCGGATGGCTCGAATCCGAGTGGTGTATGGTTTGTTTTGGAAATCATTCGAGCAAATATTGAGGATTACGAGTACGTCGGCGAGGCGATGCGATCGCGCAAAGCCTTAGAACGCGTCACGCTTAGTTGGTCGTGACTTCGAGTGTCCCGAACGAGCATCTCGTTCGGACAACTTGCGAATAGGCAACGCGTGTTGGAAAAGTGATTCGGAACGATGAATGAAATTGAATGGTCTTGATCGAGGAAACTTAGAGAATCACGTGTACGATATCAGATTGATGCAAACGAAGTGTGACTTGAGTTTTGAACAACGATCTTGAAACGAGCTTGAGGAATAGCGATCGAAATTGATCTTGAATATCGAGGAAAATTATGGAGTATCCAATTCGGACAATGGCATCAGTCGCACGACTCGAAATTGGTTGCAAAGGAAGATCGTTAGGTTACGCATATCGTCGATGGTATTGAGGCGTATCAAAGACCGATATGCGATAACTCAGGGGTACTCTGACTCGGCGAATGACGATCGTGCAAATGTTATTGTTTTGATGGATGCTATACTCGGGATATTGAAACGTGTCGAGGAAATGATAAACTTGGCTCGAAGATTTTCTAGTTGAATGAATGACAGTCGGACTATCGAACTTGATTGGATGAAAATGAAATGCTTGGATTTACTTCGACAATAACCCCAACGTCGACATTCTTGTCTTATGCGAGCGCAACTCCAGCCTCGCACATGCGTCACGCCGATTAGGGCGATCACTCCGCGTGAGCGCTGGTATGGTGATTCATACAGCGGGGGTGATCAAACTAGCATGGCGTGGCAATCTGTATGCTTCAACTTGTGGTTTGACGCAAAGGTGACGCAAGAATGAATTTGGGTGCTTGAAGGATTGAACTTGAGGATTGAGTAGGTCCAATCCGCGTATCGAGAATGAGTTAGTCTAAAACTCAAACAAGAGTTACGCCCCGATGAGAATGATTATTCTGCGGGTGCGTTGCATGGTGATTCATGAACCATCGTGGATAATCGGACTCGCGTGAGATTGGGGCGCAACGTATTGTCGAGCTAGATGACCTCGTGATCGAATGCACGAATTGGTTAGAGTTGGTGATTTGGATAAAATCGAAAATGTGCAACGAATGTATTGATGCGAATAGGCGATCATGCTCGATGTTTAGAAATCTGAGTGACGCGAGCTTGGGTAGAAAACCCCGTACTACCGACTATGGTTTGACCCTAGGATTGGGGTCAGTGTTGGCATTATTGTTGGGGAACTATGATTCCAATCCTGACATTGACTTAGCCTCGCAAAGATTGGCCTAGCGGTTAGGCAAAACGTCCCTGTTGCAAGAGTTATCAATCGAAGAATTGATCTTGAGGATTGGCTTGAATGGATAGCATAAATCACGAACGTAGGAAACCCTGCTCACGAGACTCGGCTGACATGCATATATTTCAGGGACGCCTGGATATGTGCACGAGGCGACTCGAGTGAGAATGACAAATTCTCTATCATGCGGCTTGGCTGAATGCATATATTTTGGGGACGCTTGGAATGCTTGCACGATCCAGCCAAGTGATACAATGAGTTCAAGTAAGACTTGAAAGATGGGAGTGTGTCGAGATCTTGAAATCATGTTAACGAAAAGATTGATAGTCGTGAGAGCGTGGCTCAGAATTGAGGAAACGCGTAGGCGAAGTGCGTACGATTAAGTCTTGGCCATAGAAATGATAGGATGGCTTGCCACCAGGAAAGTCTCGAGGACGAGACTTGTTCTGAGTGGTGTATGTTGTAGTGCCCCGTCCCGCAAAGTCAATCGGAGAAATCGAAACGCCGACGGCGTTGGAACTTAGCCTTGCAACGGCTACTCGAAGGCTCGCTCGGTCGAGGCGACTCCTCGCACAGGTGGGGGAGTTTCGGTGAACTTGCTTCATCTTAGCCTTCACTTAATAATGCGCATGTTTTCAACTTGCACTGGTAGGCTAATCTAAAAGCTACGCACCAACATAGCTAAGGGAATAATCCCGTCGGGTCGGAATGCATTAGAACATGGAAAATGGTCCCACGGTCAACATAGAAGTCGGCTCAGCGTGCTTTAAAATGACACTCGATCCTTCGTTCCCGTGGCTTGGGAGAAGGATGTTGGCTCAAGTTGCTAAGTTTCCCCGACACTTGAAATAGCCTAAGTCTTAGGCGTCGCCTGCTCGAAGTGCTTGCAAAGCATGCACGGTCCCATCGTTTGGTCTCGACACTCGAATAAGCCTAAGTCATAGACGTCGCCTGCGTGAATGCTTAACCAAGCATGCACGGTCCTGTCGACTTGTCCCGATACTCGAATAAGCCTAATGTCATAGACGTCGCCTGCGTGAATGCTTAACCAAGCATGCACGGTCCTGTCGACTTGTCCCGATACTTGAATAAGCCTAAGTCATAGGCGTCGCCCGCACGAATGCTTAACAAAGCATGCACGGTCCGGTCCCGCAAGGCTTGGCATAGCCTTCGCACGTCCCGCAAGTTAAGTCGTCTTTGTACGGCTTGTTGGTTTAAGTCTAGGCACTCAAGACTTGGTTGTTAAGTCGACCCCGTGCCTAGCACGTTTCCTGCGATGCGTAGCTCGGCGTAGCCACCGCTCGTCGAGTTATTGCCCGTATAAGTTGGACAAGAGTTGTACTAGGCTATCGAAGCCAATTCTAGCACTGTCCCGCTCTAGCTGCGGTTGTCAAGTCAAGTAGTCCCTTGAGAACAAGGCTCATCGTATAAGTATATGACTTGAGCGTTAGCGTCGCCTAGAGAACCAGACATGTCTAAGGCACGAGCCACGGCCGAATACTTGATTAAGCATGCCGGTCCCGTCCGGTCATGTCCTGCCTGAATACTTGAATAAGCATGCCGGTCCTGCCCGGTCATGTCCTGCCTGAATTCTTGATAAGTCCCGCACTTGGGAGTCTCGTAAGTCTTGATGGAAAGAAGGAAAAGCATGTTCATGTTAAGGAAAGACTGGTAGATCGAGTTTAGACTTGCATGGTCATGGACAACTTGTCGACAAGGTGTAGTCTTCTCGGATGATCTCCTCCGGGGCACCGGGATCATCCGCCCGGGAGAAGCGAGTGTGGCTCAACCTGCATGCCGGATAACCGCATGGGAGTATCGGCGCTTCCGGGGCTAGCTACCCTTAGAAGGGCGGACCGATACCCCCGCCGAGCCAGTCCAAGATAGCTTGAAATTGCTAGTGACCACCTCATGTAGATGCGTCGGCAATAGCGGCACACCGCATGTATGCCTTTGGATTGAGTCTAGAACTTGATTGCTTGTCTAGTTGGGAACACAATGTCTGGGCCTAAGACTGGGCTGCAGCATAGGCACCGTGCTTGGCACGATAGATGTCGTCGGGATGTTCTTGGAAGTGATGCTATGGTCCACAAGTCTTGTCTAAGTTGATTCATGAGTCGAACAGGAGAAGCCGTAAGGCGGTAACACGATAAGTCTTGATAACTTACGAGGCGCGGCCTCAATCTTGAAGCCTATACAAGTCTAAGCAGGTCTTAAGGCACGAATCAAGTCTAGCGGCACGGCCTGCACGAGTCATCCCATTGCCGTCCTTGGCACTTGAATCGTTGGCACGAGAATTGGTCTAGTGGCGCTGAAGTTTAAGTAAAGGTCTTGGCACGGCCGAGTTCGCGTAAGTTGCTCCTCGGCATAGCAAACTCTTGAATATGTCTAAGTCGCAAATAGAATGTGGCACGACCCTGCCGTCCCGAGTTATAATTCGGTCAAGTACCTAAGCGATGAGGCACTGCCTCGATCGTAATACACATTGGCATTATAGCACGACCCCGTCGTTGCACGACCTTGTCGTCGTATCGCTAAGTATAGACCGAGACGTCTTGTTTAAAACTGATCCTAAGACAAGACTAGAAAGACAATTGAAAGGGTTTAAGCTGCACAAAGTAAATGAAACGTGTCGGTTATGTATGGGTGGGCGAGAAGCTCACTCCACCAGTATAGTGGTACTGACACCCACATAGTGTTTCATGTGCAGGCACAGGTAGAAGCTCGTGGCGCGGAGCTCGCTTGGATGCGTCGAGGCACGGAGTTCCTTGGCGAGTCGAAGCGTGCGGCCGCGTGATCTGAAGACTTATACAGGACATAATGTATGGACATCGCCTTCCGAAGCTTCCGCTGACTCAAGCATTGTATCGAGAGATGAGAGAGAGCAGAGTGAATTGTAAAATGAGAGAAAAGTGAGCACGAGAGACTTGTAATTTGGCCTTGCGCCCACAAATGTAATCTTGTATTCAATATCAATAAAGAGATTTCTTTTGAGTTACTTGTGTTCATGTGTTCTTTTTTAAATTCCGCTGTAATGTATTCAATGTTTCTGCTTTGGACTTCTGTGCGACGGCCCCCGTCGCCGCCGATGTAATCGGCCGTTATGGAACTGCCTTGCACGAGCGCAATCTAGGCTCGTGCGGCATCACGCCTTAGCGAGGACGATCGCTCCTACGGGAGCGGGGCGTGACACCTGGTGGGCGATGTTAGCAGTTGGATTGGCGACGCCTATCCCATGGGCGACATTCAGCGACACGTTTGAGATCAAGTACTTTGATGCAGTGGCTCGATATGATTTGCAGACGAGATTCACCAATTTGAAACAGATGAACAGGACGGTCGATGGATATGCGGCCGAGTTTTCAAGACTGAGTTGGTTTGCTCCCACCTTGGTGGCAACCGAGTTGGATCGAGCACAGCGGTTTCAGCAGGGACTCCACCTAGAAATTATTCTAGCTGTGGAGCAGTTCGAGCATCGGACTTTTGATGTTGTCTTAAGGGCAGCTAGGAGGCACGAGTATAGCTCGCAGAGGATCATGGACCGAACCGGAAGCAGGAAGAGGTCCCATGGGCAGATGAGTCTGTCCTCAGCACCAGCCCCGGCAGCTAGGGCTTTGTCAATTGGGGTTCCCCGAAGGACGAGTTAAGTTACGTCGGTTCGGCATTCAACACCGACGTACCTCAACAACAGAAGCGGAGGCAGTCTTCCGCAATGGGCTGCACTCATTGTGGGAAGCCAGGACACGTTGTTTCGGAGTGTCGCAGAGCACAGGGATTGTGCTTGGCTTGTGGGACACCGGACCACATGATAGGGTCCTGCCCGAATAGAGCTAATTCATCATCGTCGAACCTAACTAGTCCATCGGTTAGGGGACCAGCCCCAGCACCAGTGCAGCAGCAGCCGCAGTACCAGCCTCTGAGGCCCTTGCCGCCTCAAGCACAAGCCTTCCAACATCAGAGACCCCAGCAGTATGCCCAGACCCAAGCTCAGATGCAGAACCGGCAGAGAGGTTTTCAGCAGAGGGGACCAGCACTAAGAGGACAAGGTCAGGCTATGGTTCTGACCGTGGAGGAAGAGTTAGCTTCAGGTGAGTAGGTGGCAGGTACCATTCTCGTCAACTCTTTTCCAGCATAAGTATTATTTGATTCGGGTGCATCGCATTCATTTATGTCTGCACGATTCGCTACACGGATAAAACTGGAGCCCGAGTCATTACCAGTAAGGCTCAATATACTTACTGGCAACGGTCTTGTGGGAGTAGATAAAGTGTTTTTCTCGTCGAATCGTAGTTAGCGGTAGAGAGTTTCCCGCTAGGTTGATAGAATTTTCTATGACCGACTATGATGTGGTCCTAGGAATCATGGTTTAAAGTATCGGCCGATACCGATCCGATACGGCCGATACTGATACGGTTTGGCATGTCCCGATCCGATACCGACCGATACCCGATACTTACCGATACCAACATTGAGGGTCTCTTTTCCGGTCAATTCGACAAAGAAAATTAAACGAAAAAGACAAATCATCAAGGGTTTAAAGCATAATAAGATTGTAAAAACATGTAAAAGAAGATAATCAATCTATTATATGTAAACCAATCGCTAAGGGTGATTACAATGTTATTTAATTTCAAAAGTACTACGAAATAACACTAAAAATACTTAAATTATGCCTAAATGTATAAAATATATGTTTTTAAATGTAAATAATTTATTAATAATTATTTTTTTCCGATACCAAAAAATCCGATACTCCGATCCGAAACCGCCGATACTACCGATATCGCCGATACCAATACTCGTAGGAATAGTCCGATACCGATTCCGATACCGATACTGTGAACCTTGCTAGGAATGGATTGGTTGAAGGAGCAATACGCAAGAATAGACTGCCATATTGGCAGGATTATTTTTGGTATTCCCGGCGAACCAGAGTTTTCGTTTTCCAGAGGCGAAGTAGAACCTTCTCCACCAGTCTTGCGGATGGCAGTAGCAGAAGCAGTTCAGTTTCCCAGAGTAGTAGGAGAGTTTCCTGATGTATTTCCCAAAGAGCTTCCAGGCATGTCTCCAGAGAGAGAGAGAGTTCACCATTGATTTGCTTCCAGGGACGACACCAGTGTCAGAGGGAGTCTACAGGATGGCACCTTCAGAGTTAGAGATCTTGTACAAGATGATTGAAGAACTTAGAACCAAGGAATTTATTCGTGCTAGTGGATCATCTTGGAGAGCCTCAATACTTCTTGTGAAAAAGAAGGATGGTACCTTGAACTCTGTAACAATCAAGAATAGATATCCCAAAGATAGATAATTTATTTGATCAACTCAGAGGAGCGACAGTATTCTCGAAAATTGATTTGCGGTCAAGATACCATCAGATCAGAGTCAGAGAGCAAGACATCCATAAGATAGCATTCAGATCTAGATATGGACATTAAGAGTTCCTTGTTATGCCATTTGGAGCGACCAATGCGCCAGCCGTATTCATGGACCTCATGCATCGTATCTTCATGCCCTATTTGGACCAGTTCGTGATAATGTTATAGACGACATCTTAGTCTATAGCAAGAGTGAAGCAGAGCATGAGCAGCATCTTCGAGTAGTCCTTCAGATTCTTCGAGAGCAACAGTTGTATACGAAGTTCAGTAAGTGCGAATTTTGGCTTGATCGCATTTCGTACTTAGGTCATATCATCACCAGAGGTGGAGTGGAAGTGGACCCCCAGAAGATAGTGGCTATAGAGTCATGGCCAGTACCCAGTACAGTCGTCGAGGTTCGCAGTTTTCTTGGATTGGCCGGCTATTACCGACGATTTGTTTCAGACTTTGTTCGGATTTCAGCACCCATGACTCAGTTGACCCGCAAGGATGTGCAGTTTACTTGGACAACAGAGTGTCTGAGTTCATTTGAGAAGTTGAAGCAGAGATTGATGACGGCCCCCATTCTCACTCTTCCAGATGGGACCGGAGGATTTTCAGTTTATTGTGACGCTTCCGACAGAGGATTGGGATGCATCTTGATGCAGCATGGTAAGGTAGTAGCTTATGCTTCATGTCAGCTTCGTGATCATGAGAGGAATTACCCAACCCATGACTTGGAGTTAGCAGCAGTGGTTTTCGCACTTAAGTTGTGGAGGCATTATTTGTATGGAGATCGGGTGAAGATTTTCACCGACCACAAGAGTCTTAAGTATGTGTTTACCCAGAAGGACCTTAACATGCGTAAGAGAAGATGGCTAGAGCTACTTGTGGATTACGACATCAACCTGCAGTATAATCCTGGGAAGGCCAACGTAGTAGCAGATGCATTAAGCAGAAGAGCTGGAGTTTATTTCCTAACAGCGCAACTAGAGTTATTAGCAGACCTTCAGAAGATGGGGATAGAGATAGTTCTCCCTACCAATGTGGCAATGATGGCCAGCATGCAAGTTCAGTCCAGCATAGTTGAGAGGATAAAGATGGCGCAATCAGCAGATTCCAAGCTACAGCGGCTCAGGGCAGAATGTGAAGCAGGACGAAAACCCGAGTTATACGTTCACGAAGATGGTACACTCCATCATGAAAGGCGTCTTTGTGTACCCAGTGGTGATATCAGACATGAGATCATGGCAGAGGCTCACAGTTCACAGTATTCAATTCATCCCGGTGGCACGAAGATGTATCGTGATATCTGTCAGCATTTTTGGTGGAATGGCATGAAGAAGGAGATAGCCCGGTTTGTCTCTCGTTGTTTAGTTTGTCAACAAGTTAAGGCTGAGCATCAGAGACCAGCTGGACTTCTTCAACCTTTACCGATCCCAGAATGAAAATGGGAGCACATTACCATGGATTTTGTAACTGGGTTACCTAAATCCTCAGCTAGGAGAGATGCTATCTGGGTTATAGTTGACAGACTTACCAAGGTAGCTCATTTTCTCCCCTTCAGAATTGGTGAGTCAACGGATCAGCTAGCAGAGATGTACCTCAGGCAGATAGTCAGATTGCATGGAGTGCCCGTCAGCATCGTATCAGACAGAGATTCAAGATTCACATCGCACTTTTGGCGGAGTCTTCAGAAGAGTTTGGGGACTCGTCTCAAGTTCAGTTCAGCTTATCATCCGCAGACAGATGGTCAGTCAGAACGCACGATGCACTCTCGAAGATATGTTACGATTATGTACACTTGACTTCGGTGATTCGTGGGAAGATCACCTGCATCTCGTGGAGTTCTCCTATAACAACAGTTTCCAGGCCAGTATCCAGATGACACCATTTGAGGTCCTGTATGGCAGAAAGTGCAGATCATCTTTAGCCTGGGATAAAATCTTGAATGATGTTGCGACGGCTATCTTGACATGCTGAGTAATAACTCGTCTTGACACCGTAGGTGATTGTTCTTGAATGTGCTTGTATAAGCTACCAGTCTCGTCTCACATCATGTCTAGGACTTGCATCCCTGGTTACCACGGTCAGGGATTCATACTGAATCTGACTAGGTTAATAACTAGATTGATCAAAGTAGCTCATATAGAGAGATGTTTCCAGTTATAGGCGATCCCGTTATCCCGGCCACACCTGATGGACTTGTAGCCTGCCGACGAATAGGGCACATTTTCAGCCTACTTTCATGTGGGGCACTTCTTGAAACAAGTACTATGCACACTGTCATGTGTTGTACTCCAAGTCACCTAATAATTCTCGATAACTCTTCCATGAACCTCGCCTGGATTATCTGGATAGCTGCAGGGCTTGTGACTGCCGGAACATCTCATTGCATCTTGCTAGTAACTAGGCTTGTGATAACCCTAGTTAGTTAAAGTATTAAGCCGTACTCTTTGCTTGACCGTGAATGTTGGATGGAGTCCAATCCTGTCTAGTCTTGTCTAGATCCAGTACATGGCTATCTCAGGACATGCTTGTTTACGCTTTACTCTTAGCATTAAATGGCTAGAGACTCGGTTCTGTTCAGGCGAAGGGTTACAACCCCGGTCCTTGTTTGGTTTAAGGATTGTAACTTGGCTTCCGGAATAGTTCCTCGTCCTCTCGTCATTTGTTGCCTTATTTACATTTCGTGTCTTCTTGTTATTATTCTTGTTTATGTTCTGACATGCTGGTTTTAGTTCCTAAGTGAAGCCTCCCTTGTGACACTTGCTCTTTCTGGGGTCTGACCCAGCTGGTTTTGTATGACCAGATTTCGGAGTAGCTCCCGAGGATCTCCCAGCGTTCCTACCAGATGGTGAACACTAGAATAAATCCTGGAAACGAGTGGGTTTTTATTTTGCTCTCCCGCTCTATTGTAAAATTATTCTTTTGAGGTATTTAGCCGCCGAGCAAGTGTTAGCTCGTGTTGAATACTTATATTTTTTGTCTGCCTAAGGGCTGTAACTTGATTGACAAATCCTAGGGTTGATCATGTATGACCGAAACTCTTGCTAGTCCTCGCATTTTGTACGACTAGCTTCATGATCATCTGTATATGAAATGTATGTGACGCCTTACTATTGAATATCTGATGGTCTAACATCTTGTAACTATTATTACTTGCTTGAGATTGAGATACTAGGTTTGACCATAAGATATTGATGGCTTGTAGATAAACCCTCATACATCTAGACAGCCGTGACCGTATGTCGAAGTGGATTACACTTCTATATACGTAGCTGGCTGTGTCTGTCCCCCGCTCTCCAGTATTCTGGTTCTGGGGCGTGACAATTACTTAGCAAGTATAAATATGCAAAGGATAAGATCAAGACCCATGAAGTTGAGATTCATAGGCTTTCATGCTTGTTTGATAATGTTAGAGACACACCACCCACGGAGAACATTGAGGAGGTATCCAAGCTTAAATTAAGCTTACACGATGCCGAATCTCGTATTGAGAAACAAACACGTGATATTACAACACTAAATAAAGAACTCTCAGACGAGAAAAAGAAGTATAATATTGCTGTTGTAAGAATTGATGCCTTAACTGCCCAGCATGATGATATGTACAATGCCCCTAAAAGATTAAAGATCAGACTGGGGAAACAAGTTGTTCAGCCTCAAACCCAATCTCATAGTCACAACACGTACACAAGACAAAAGATTGCTCAACACAAGAATACACGTCACAAGAAGGGCACATATACTCATGCTGTACTGTCACTCCCCGTTCCCAGAATGCGTATTTTAATACGTATATTGCCTGAATGTATTTATTTAGCATTTATCATGTAGTATCCTGTATTTAAATTCCTAATAACTTCATGTTAATTAATTATCTGCATTTTATTCTCTGCACTTTATTTTTCTGCAATTCTATTAGCTGCTCTTTAATTTTCATGTTAATTTATTTCCTGCAATTATATTTCTGCAATTTTGTTTCCGTACTTTATTTCCTGTATTTTATTTTCTGCTTTAGTCTTACTTTCGGGTTAGCCTTATTGGACCCATTGGACCCGGCCCAACTCCCACCTACCACCACCTTTCTATTTAAGTCACCCTCTCCCTTCTCTCTCCTCATTTACTTTACTTCTTCACCATTACTCCTCTTCTTCTTCTTCTTCATTACTCTCTCTCCACCTACCAAACCGTAGGCAAGTGCCAACTTGCTTCTTGATGGATCCCCATTATTATTGTTCCATCATCCTCCTTATTTGATTCTAAGTCTTTTTAGTACTTAGCATTTTCAATTTCCATGGCTAATTTATTGTAGATCTAAGTTTGTTACATTTTCGGGTTTCTTAGGTTTTTGATCTAGTAAACTTTGTTATCTTCAAGTTTTGATGGTTCCATGTTGTAGAGAATTTCGTTCTACCCAATTTTGACCTAAGGAAGTTCGAATTTGGACTCTGGATGAAGGTTTTATGGAACTTGGAAGCTTGGGTTGATGGTGTTCTTCTTCTCTGAAACTTGGAGAAGAAGAACATTACTTGACTTGACCGCATGAATAATTCATGCGGCAAGTGATTCCCAGCCGCATGGGTTGTTTCCTTCTCAGCCGCATGAAAAGTTTCTACCCGGCCGCATGAGACTCATTTGAGCCCAGCCGCATAGGGAGTTCTCCTAGCCGCATGGACTTTCCCCACTTAACCGCATATGCGCCCCCGTCTTTCTTGACCGCATGGATTTCTCTCCAAATCCAGCCGCATGAACCAGGCTCACTCGCTGGCCGCATGAGGTCCTGAACCTTATAAACCGCATGAACTTCCCCCCCCCCCCCCCCCCCCGCCAGCCGCATAAGCAATCTCCTTGACCCGGCCGCATGGGGTTCGACTTGGTTGAGCCGCATGGACTCATTTACCGCCAGCCGCAGGAGTGCCCTTTCCGCTGACCGCATGTGTCTTGTCTTTTTCGGCCGCATGAGCTGTAGTGCCCCGTCCCGCAAAGTCAATCGGAGGAATCGAAACGCCGACGGCGTTCGGTCTTAGCCTTGCAACGGCTTGCTCGGAGACATCGCTCAGGTGGGGTAGTTTCGGTGAACTCTCCTCATCTTTGCCTTCACATAATAAATCGTGTTTTCAACTTGCACAAGTTAGGCTTGATAATAAAAGCTACGCATCCACATAGCTAAGGGAATAATCCCGACGGTTTGAATCGAGTTAGAACATGGAAAACGTCCCACGGTCGGCTTAGAGTTGGTGCACGGCGTGCTTTGAAAATGACACTCGGTCCTTCGTCCCGTGGCTTGGGAGAAGGAAAGTTGGTCTGCGGTACGAAAGCTGAGAGTTAGCCTAAGTCATAGGCGTCGCCGCACAAATGCTTGCTAAGGCATGCACGGTTCTGTCCCGCAAGGCTTGGCATAGCCTTTGCTCGTCCCTTGGGTTAAGTTGTAGGCTTGAGTGAGTTAGGCAAAGTAATGCCGGTCGACCTAAGTTATTCTACGTGCTGTCCCGCTCATTCTGCGGTTGTCAAGTTAAATAGTCCCACGATTCCAAGGCCCGTCATATGGAGTATGACATGGGCGATAGCGTCGCGTAGAACACGAGTCGGTTTAAGGCACGAGCCACGGTTGGTTCAGTGGAAAGTTATCCACGGTCGGTCGACACTTAAAGGAAACACGCTATGTTCAAGTTAAGTTGGAAGGCTATGCAGTAGCCGTTCCCTGAGTTCAAAGAATGTTAAGTCTAAGCGATGGTTAGTCGCCGAGAGAAAATATGTCGGGACTGTGGTTCAGTCGCCGAGGCAACCCTGGTTTGGGCTCTGCGAATGAAGTATGAAAAAGTGGAAAGAGTAAAGTAAAGGGACTAAGTGATGATGATGAGACCATGCATTACGTTAAGTCTAGAAGTTAGCGTAGGTGCGTGGTCATGGACAACTTGTCGACAAGGGATGGTTTCTTCGAGCGGACACCCTGGGCCATGGGACCGTTTCGGCCTAGGAAGAAACAAGTTATAGCTGAGCTGGGTAATAGGCAATTGGTATGTCGGGGACTTGCATCGGGGATCGCCACCTGCGGTGCAAGGGTCCCGAATGCCAGGCTATGTCCAAGATGGCTAGTTAATGCCAGTGACCTTTCATATAGATGTGTCGGCACGGGCGGCAATCCGCGTGCGTGCCTTTGGATTGAGTTGAGTTAAAAGTGTATGAAATTAGTGAACACAATGTCTGGGCCCAAGATTTGGCTGCAGCAAGAAGGCGGCGTGCTTCGGCACGGAATGTGACGTCGAGTGATAAGTCGTTGGCATAGAGTTGCATGTGTTAGGCTTGAGTATGTTGCGAGTTAAGTCAAGAAAAGCCGTAGGGCAAGTTCAAGTGAAGATACGTTAAGCGTTTCGAGGCGGTCCTTCGGTTGGGAGTCTCGCGTTCCTATTCATGTTAAGGTGATGTTGCAAGCACGAGAAAGGTCTAGAGGCAAGGGAATGGAGTCTTTCGTGTAGCTGCGTCTCCGATTATGGCCGTAAGGCAAACACGACTTGATAGGTTAACGTTGTCGGCACGAGAAGTGGTCTAGCGACAAAGTATGAGTTAACGTTGACATTACAAGCACGGGATGGTTCTGATACACAAGTTGCGCTAAGGCGCCGGTCCTAAAACTGATCCTAAGGCAAGACTAGAAAGACAATCGAAAGGGATTTAAGCTGCACAAAGTAAATGAACGTGTAGGTTTTGTATGGGTGGGCGAGAAGCTCACTCCACCAGTACAGTGGTACTGACACCCACACAGTGTTTCATGTGCAGGCACAGGTAGAAGCTCGTGGCGCGGAGCTCGCTTGGATGCGTCGAGGCACGGAGTTCCTTGGCGAGTCGAAGCGTGCGGTCGCGTGATCTGAAGACTTATACAGGACGTAATGTATGGACATCGCCTTCCGAAGCTTCCGCTGGAATCAAGTATTGTATCGAGAGATGAGAGAGAGCAGAGTGACTTGTAAAATGAGAGAAAAGTGAGACTTGAGAGACTTGTAATTGGCCTTGCGCCCACAATGTAATCCTTGAATTCAATATCAATAAAAGAGCTTTCTTTGAAATACTTGTGTTCATGTGTTCTTTAAATTCCGCTGCAATATATTCAATGTCTCTGCACGGGACTTCTGTGCGACGACCCCGTCGTAGCCGCTGTAATCGGCCGTTATGGAACCCGCCTTGCACGAGCGCAATCTAGGCTCGTGCGGCATCACGCCTTAGCGAGGACGATCGCTCCTACGGGAGCGGGGCGTGACATAGTGGTATCAGAGCACGGCTTTACGTCCTTGGACCGTCGATTGAATTCTTTAACTCCGTTGTTCCGCAAACTCTGAATTGTGCTTCCGCAACGTGATATCGTTGGTGCGCTCTCTCTCAAATGTCCCTCGGCATGTCCATACAATAAGTCTAAATATTTTCAAAAGCTCGTACAAGCGTTCAATCTAACGCATCGGTAGGCCGTTGCCAAATGCGTCGATAGGGCCTTTGTGCCGAACGTTGCAAACTTGACTCGATAGGAAATATGTGCTAATGTTAGCAAAGTCGCACGTGTGCCCGAATAGTCCTACGTTAACCTTAAGCAAGTCGCGTGCATGCCTAATTAGTCCAACGTTGACCCTAGCAATTGAGCGTGCAAACTCGGAATGTAGTCCGCACAGGATGGCTATGCACACGGCCTTTTGGCTAAGTTGTGTTTCGCGTCGCGCACCTTGACCCTTGGTGCAAACGAGTTGCGAGCGATATCAAGTATCGTTCGGTCGGGAACGGAGATGCACTTAGAGTGTCTATCGATAGGAACGCTATCGGACTAACACTTAGGCGTACACGGAAGATTGATTTGGATTTTGAGGAAATAGTGCGAACGACTTAGTGCGTCGATACGACGCGAGCGACTATGCTAGCGATTCGTCGAACGAATCTGAAGGATGTCTTAGCGAATGACGCGAACGTGATTGAGGACTGGATTGTATGGCTTGAATCCGAGTGGTGTATGTGATAGGTTTGGAGAAGAATAAGAATGAGTGTCGACGACTAGTCGAGTGGCTCAAGTCCGAGTGGTGTATGGTTCGTCTTGGATATTGTTCGAGTGAATATTGAGGATTACGAGTATGTCGGCGAGGCGATGCGATCGTGCAAAGCCTTAGAACGTGTCACGCTTAGTTGGTCGTGACTTCGAATGTCCCGAACGAGCATCTCGTTCGGACAACTTGTGAATGAGCAATGCGAGTTAGAAAACCGATTCGGAACGATGAATGAAAATGAATGGTCTTGATTGAGGAAACTTAGAGGATCGCGCGTGCGATATCGGATTGATGCAAAGGAAATGTGACTTGAGTTTTGAATAATGATCTTGAAACGAGCTTGAGGAAAAGCGACTGAACTTGATCTTGAGTATTGAGAAAATTGAGGAATATCCAACTCGGACAACAGCATCAACGTACGATTCGAAATTGGTTGCGAAGGAAGATCGTCAGGTTACGCATGTCGTCGATGGTATTGAGGCGTATCAAAGATCGATATGCGATAACTCGGGGGTACTCTGACTCGGCGAATGACGGTCGTGCAAATGTCATTGTTCCGTTGGACGCTATACTTGAAATGTTAAAAATGTGTGTCGAAGAAAAGATAGACTTGGCTCGAGGATTTTCTAAGTTGAATCAATGACGATCGAACTTGGCTTGGATGAAAACTGGAATATTTGGATTTGCCTTGTCGATAACCACAACGTTGACGCTCTTGTCTTATGCGAGCGCTACTCCAGCCTCGCACATGCGTCACGCCGATTAGGGCGATCACTCTGCGTGAGCGCTGGTATGGTGATTCATACAGCGGGAGTGGTCGAACTTGCACGGTGCGACAATTTGTGCTTCGACTTGTGGTTTGACGTGAAGATAGACTCGAGATTGAATTGGTGTGCTTGTCGATTGAACTTGAGGATTGAGTAGGTCCAATCCGCGTATCGAGAATGAATGAGTCTAAACTCAAACAAGAGTTACGCCCCGATGAGAATGATTATTCTGCGGGTGCGTTGCATGGTGATTCATGAACCACCGTGGATTATCGGACTCGCGTGAGATTGGGGTGCAACGTATTGTCGAGCGAGACGACCTCGTGATCGAATACATGAATTGGTTAGAATTGGTGAATTGAAGGAATTTGAATATACACAATGCGTGCCATAATACGAATTAGGTGATCGTGCTTGATGTTTAGAAATTTGAATGACGCGAGCTTGGGTAGAAGACCCCATATGATCGACTCTGGTTTGACCCTAGGATAGGGGTCAGTGTTGGCATTATTGTTGGGGAACTATGATTCCAATCCTGACATTGACTTAGCCTCGAAAAGAAATGGCCTAGCGGTTAGGCGAGACGCCATGTTTCATGAGTTATCAGTCGAAGGATTGATCTTGAGGATTGGCATGGATGGATAGCGTGAATCACGAATATAGAAAACCCTGCTCACGAGATTCGGCTGACATGCATATATTTCAGGGACGCCTGGGTATGTGCACGATGCGACTCGAGTGAGAATGACAAATTTTCTATCATGCGGCTTGGCTGAATGCATGTATTTTAGGGACGCTTGGAATGCGTGCACGATCCAGCCAAGTGATGCGGCGAGTTCAAGCAAGGCTTGAAATGTGGGAATGTGTCGAGACCTTGAAATCGCGTTAAAGGAAAAGATTGATACTAGTGCGAGCGTGGCTCGGAATCGAAGGAACGCGTAGGCGAAATGTGTACGATTTAGTCTTGGCCATAGAAATGGTAGGATGACTTGCCTTCAGGAAAGTCTCGAGGACGAGACTTGTTCTGAGTGGTGTATGATGTAGTGCCCCGTCCCGCAAAGTCAATCGGAGGAATCGAAACGCCGACGGCGTTCGGTCTTAGCCTTGCAACGGCTTGCTCGGAGACATCGCTCAGGTGGGGTAGTTTCGGTGAACTCTCCTCATCTTTGCCTTCACATAATAAATCGTGTTTTCAACTTGCACAAGTTAGGCTTGATAATAAAAGCTACGCATCCACATAGCTAAGGGAATAATCCCGACGGTTTGAATCGAGTTAGAACATGGAAAACGTCCCACGGTCGGCTTAGAGTTGGTGCACGGCGTGCTTTGAAAATGACACTCGGTCCTTCGTCCCGTGGCTTGGGAGAAGGAAAGTTGGTCTGCGGTACGAAAGCTGAGAGTTAGCCTAAGTCATAGGCGTTGCCGCACAAATGCTTGCTAAGGCATGCACGGTTCTGTCCCGCAAGGCTTGGCATAGCCTTTGCTCGTCCCTTGGGTTAAGTTGTAGGCTTGAGTGAGTTAGGCAAAGTAATGCCGGTCGACCTAAGTTATTCTACGTGCTGTCCCGCTCATTCTGCGGTTGTCAAGTTAAATAGTCCCACGATTCCAAGGCCCGTCATATGGAGTATGACATGGGCGATAGCGTCGCGTAGAACACGAGTCGGTTTAAGGCACGAGCCACGGTTGGTTCAGTGGAAAGTTATCCACGGTCGGTCGACACTTAAAGGAAACACGCTATGTTCAAGTTAAGTTGGAAGGCTATGCAGTAGCCGTTCCCTGAGTTCAAAGAATGTTAAGTCTAAGCGATGGTTAGTCGCCGAGAGGAAATATGTCGGGACTGTGGTTCAGTCGCCGAGGCAACCCTGGTTTGGGCTCTGCGAATGAAGTATGAAAAAGTGGAAAGAGTAAAGTAAAGGGACTAAGTGATGATGATGAGACCATGCATTACGTTAAGTCTAGAAGTTAGCGTAGGTGCGTGGTCATGGACAACTTGTCGACAAGGGATGGTTTCTTCGAGCGGACACCCTGGGCCATGGGACCGTTTCGGCCTAGGAAGAAACAAGTTATAGCTGAGCTGGGTAATAGGCAATTGGTATGTCGGGGACTTGCATCGGGGATCGCCACCTGCGGTGCAAGGGTCCCGAATGCCAGGCTATGTCCAAGATGGCTAGTTAATGCCAGTGACCTTTCATATAGATGTGTCGGCACGGGCGGCAATCCGCGTGCGTGCCTTTGGATTGAGTTGAGTTAAAAGTGTATGAAATTAGTGAACACAATGTCTGGGCCCAAGATTTGGCTGCAGCAAGAAGGCGGCGTGCTTCGGCACGGAATGTGACGTCGAGTGATAAGTCGTTGGCATAGAGTTGCATGTGTTAGGCTTGAGTATGTTGCGAGTTAAGTCAAGAAAAGCCGTAGGGCAAGTTCAAGTGAAGATACGTTAAGCGTTTCGAGGCGGTCCTTCGGTTGGGAGTCTCGCGTTCCTATTCATGTTAAGGTGATGTTGCAAGCACGAGAAAGGTCTAGAGGCAAGGGAATGGAGTCTTTCGTGTAGCTGCGTCTCCGATTATGGCCGTAAGGCAAACACGACTTGATAGGTTAACGTTGTCGGCACGAGAAGTGGTCTAGCGACAAAGTATGAGTTAACGTTGACATTACAAGCACGGGATGGTTCTGATACACAAGTTGCGCTAAGGCGCCGGTCCTAAAACTGATCCTAAGGCAAGACTAGAAAGACAATCGAAAGGGATTTAAGCTGCACAAAGTAAATGAACGTGTAGGTTTTGTATGGGTGGGCGAGAAGCTCACTCCACCAGTACAGTGGTACTGACACCCACACAGTGTTTCATGTGCAGGCACAGGTAGAAGCTCGTGGCGCGGAGCTCGCTTGGATGCGTCGAGGCACGGAGTTCCTTGGCGAGTCGAAGCGTGCGGTCGCGTGATCTGAAGACTTATACAGGACGTAATGTATGGACATCGCCTTCCGAAGCTTCCGCTGGAATCAAGTATTGTATCGAGAGATGAGAGAGAGCAGAGTGACTTGTAAAATGAGAGAAAAGTGAGACTTGAGAGACTTGTAATTGGCCTTGCGCCCACAATGTAATCCTTGAATTCAATATCAATAAAAGAGCTTTCTTTGAAATACTTGTGTTCATGTGTTCTTTAAATTCCGCTGCAATATATTCAATGTCTCTGCACGGGACTTCTGTGCGACGACCCCGTCGTAGCCGCTGTAATCGGCCGTTATGGAACCCGCCTTGCACGAGCGCAATCTAGGCTCGTGCGGCATCACGCCTTAGCGAGGACGATCGCTCCTACGGGAGCGGGGCGTGACATGAGCCCAATTCATCCTAGCCGCATGGAACATCCCTTCCGCTTGCCGCATGGGAGCTAGTCCCACTCCCCAGCCGCATAGGTTCCCGCCTCTTCAGCCGCATGTGCCTCTACCCCCTGAGCCGCATGAACCCGACTCCTTTCCTTGCCGCATAAGATTCATCCTGGCCGCATTAGACTTAGCCGCATGACTATTCTATAGCCTTGAATATTGATATTTTATTAGATATTTTACGTCCATTTTATATCCTTACGCCTTTTGTCCTGAACTTGGTAAATTACGATTTGATTGACACGATTGAAATGAATTTTTATTTCCCGAATTTGGCAGTAATTAACATTGATTGTTACCTTGATTAATAATTGATCATGCCTTGTTACCATTGATAATAATTGTTAGCTTGACTAAATTGATCATGTGGTCCTAGTTGGAACTAAAGAGGCTGGCTAGTCGTCTTATTGAATTGAATGAATGAGACACGTTCATGAAATGAACTATTGTAATCGACTGGCTAATCTCGAATATTGACATACAGGCACATACAGGCTTCAAATTATTTATTTAATTATTTAGTTATTTTTCTACGAAAGAAGTATGTGTACTTTATGGTCAAGGCATGATTACCGTGGTTAGATTTGATTGTTGCATTACGCTATGTAAGACCTGCAACCTAACCGCACTGGTATCGTTGTAGAGTTGTGCATATCGTACCCCGTACGAAAGTACTCATTTGAATGACCATGATCCATGGCATGGGATTTCACTCAACATAGGGACTATTAAGTTAAATAAAATAATGATTGCATGGAGAGAATGGATTCCCGAATTCTTACATGGCAGCCCCCTTGGAACGAGTAGTACCCGACGGGCCGGCTGGTTCCCACAGATACTGTAAATCTGCCACACGGGCAGGGAACAGTATCTGCTTTTATTATTATTGTATATTGTATATCGACGAGCGTCCTGCTAGGACTCGTCTAATTCATGCATGGGCCAATTGATTGACTGGATAGACTAGCCTTGCTTGCACATAGTAAGAACTGAGGAATCCCTAATTGCATTATTCCAGGATAACTTGGTACTCACAATAGCAAGCCGTAGTAGTTGATTGGCCGTTCAAGATGATTTGTTTGTGTACTGTACCTACTCTGTTACCTAACTGGGATGATCAGAATGTCAGGACATGACGGGCCAACTTCTGTCCTTGTTTGGTTGGGAGGTTGGTCCGAAGTGTCTTGATGTGATGTGAGTTCCAGTAGCAAGCAGAGATCTATTATCATTATATTCCTTTACTTACTGGTTTAATCCTTCATATCGTCCTTCCTTGTGGTACTTGCTATTAGAGGTCTAACCTCTCTGGTTTTGCATGGCCAGATTTAGAGCCAGTCCCCGAGGATCCAGCTTACTTCTACCTCCAAGATGGTCAACACTAGAAGGATGATCGCAGGAGGACTCGAGTGGGTTTTCTTACTTCCCCGCTCGTTTTGTTAAATACTTTATACCTTGCCGTTTGGCACCGACATGTTAGTCGGATTGTCTTGTACTTACTTTTTACATAATTGTAACTAAAGTCAGACTGCAGCTGATAACAATTGTGTATACCTTACTACATCATCTGGCTATGTTTTGTAAAGCCAGATGTCAAGAACATTTTGACAAAGCGTTTGGGACGCCTTACTGCTTTATCTTACATGTTCTCTATTTCTGTTCCTTGTTTGAATGATTGAGACAATAGATGTGAAGTGACCATAGTAGGACTTTTATGTAGTATGCACTCCCTCGTCTGGTTAGACAGCATTGATCGTATTATACGGTATTCATCTACCCGTAATACGTAGCTGGCTGAGTCATTCCCCCGCTCTCCAGTATTCTGGTTCTGGGGCGTGACATGTACACAAACATGCCTTTATATACACATATTCACATGCAGCACGACAAACACCTACACATATACATTGCACACACAGACATGCTTTTATGAACACACATGCAGCACGACAAACACATAGACATCACTATTATCATACACCTAACACTAATATACATGCTACTTGTCACTACTGTGGTAAACATGGATACTTCACCACTGTGTAGAATTAGAAGACTAATTGATTTAAAACTATATGCATGGGTACCGAAGACTAACATTTCAAGATCCTCAAGAATTTGGGTACCAAAGGTCACATCTACTTGTGGTGTAGGTGGACTTTCCTTCATCCTCTAGAAGCAAATAGATTCTCGATAGTGGGTGCTCGCGGCACATGACTGGAAATGCAAATCTTTTCGCAACAATATCGATGAAAAGGGAAGGATACGTATCATTCGACAATAATCTGAAATGTTATATCATAGGTAACGGTAGTATTGGTAATCCTTCATCTCCTGTCATTAAAAGATGTCTGTTTAGTAACAGAGTTAAAGCATAACTTGCTCAGCATTAGTCATCTTACTGACCATGGATATGATATTAACTTTGGAAAAACTAAATGTTCTATATATGATATATCAACTGGAGACATCGTTTTTGAAGGGATAAGGAAAGATAACATCTATATATTCTCTCTCTCGAAAGATACTAACAATTCAGGAAGATGCCTTTACGCTCACAAGGATGAAAGACTACTATAGCACATGCGTCTTGGACATGCAAACATGGATACCATATCAAGACTGTCAACCAAGAAGCTAGTAAGAGGACTACCGGATATCACATTAAAAAAGGATACGGTATGTGCTGAATGTGAGAAAAATAAGACGACTAAATTCTCGTTTAAATCCATCAACTCTGTAAGTACTACTAGACTCTTGCAACTTCTTCATATGGATTTGTTCGGTCCTAGTAGAGTAGCCAGTCTTAGTGGAAAACTCTACGCCTTTGTGATTGTTGATGACTTTTCTCGATTTACTTGGATTTTCTTTCTTTCGAACAAAAGTGATAATATTTTTGTTTTTGAAATTTTTGCTAAAAAGGTTCAAAACGAAAAAGGCTTCATGATTACTCGAATCCGAAGTGATTATGGCGGCGAATTCGAAAACTCTGATTTCAAAAAGTTTTGTGATTCAAATAGTTTTAATCATGAATTTTTTTGTCCTAGAACTCCCTAACAAAATGGTGTTGTGGAGCGGAAGAATAGAACTCTTGGCGATATGGCCAGAGTTATGTCGAATCAATTTTCACTTCCGAAATATTTTTGGGCAGAAGCTGTAAGTACATCATGCCATGTCTTGAATATGGTTTTGATTCGACATATTTCGAAGAAAATTTCCTATGAACTTTGGTTTGATAGAACACCAACTATTTCTTATTTTCGAGTGTTCGGTTGTCGCTGCTTTATCCTGAATACCAAAAACAACTTAGGCAAGTTTGATGCCAAAGTTGACGAAGGTATTTTTTTTTGTTATGCTGCCAAGAGTAAATGATGCAGAGTGTTCAACAAACGTTACATAATTGTTGAAGAATCTGCTAATGTTACTTTTGATGAGAACAATAGTTTAGCAGCGGTTCTTGATAACGACGATGATGTCCACATCAAACCAATAACTCCTACCTCTAAGAGTACAACATCTGGAACTAGCTCTCTGGATAGCTTACCAAAGAAGTTCCGCTTCACACCAGAACATCCGAAAAACTTGGTAATAAGTGAGGTATCAAAAGGAGTACTACTCGTTCATCTGTTAGAGACTCTATAGCTAGCACTGTTTTTATTTCTCAAATAGAACCCAATATGTCACTCACGCACTAAGCATATAGAAATTCGACACCACTTTCTTAGAGATCATCAATTACAAGGCACTATTAATCTAGAGTTTATTGACACTGATCATCAACTAGCATACTTTTTCACTAAACCACTTGCCGAAGAGCGTTTCAACTTTCTTCGTCGAGAATTAGGAATCTTGGATGAACATGTCATACAATAAGTCTTACCTGTGCAAATAACTGTTAAATCAAAATCATACATGTTGCATTGTTTTGGGTACAAGCCGGAAGCGTCCTTCTGACAACAAGGCGTAAAAGCCTAAGCGACACGGTGCCTAGTGTCTTCGGACTACTGCTAGCTGGGATCCGGCCCCTGCAGCTAAACTGAGGCGATTGACATGTACTGATCAATGATTCACAAAGTTTGTTGCATGTTCCATTTACGTTATGGCTTATAAAATCCATTATTCTTTTAATTCTAGTCTATCTTTTCTCTTTTGGTGACCATCCTCAATCTTTTGAAGCTCTGGACACACCAGAACAGAGCTCGGGCCGAACTCTACCTTTGGGAGAACTTGTGCCGAACTTTGTGTGGTGAGTTCCAGAACTTCCAGCCATTCCTGGCCGTTGGATCTGCCTTGATCAAAACAAGTTGTCTACTATAGCAGCCGACCCTACTTTATAAAACCACGAATTTTTCATCTCTCTTTATTGGCATCATCTTCCACCTCTCTCCAACCTTATTTCTCCAAAACCCTAACCCTAGAAATCTCTATTTTGGTGCTTTCTCCTCTCCAAGCTCAAGTTTTAAAGCTCTTTGGGGATTCTCTTCCAATCTCCATTAATCTTTTTGAGGTATATCTCTTGTAGTTCTTCGTCTCTATTTCATTAGCTTTTATCAATGGCACCTAGACTTTTCAATAGAGGAAAGAGGATTCGGAGTGAGGCTTCATCATCCAATCCTCCTCCTCCTAATGTCAATCCACCTCACCCATTGTTTAATCTACCTCGATGAACTTGTGGCTACATCTTCTAGAATTTATCTCAATGCTATTCAAATGTTCTATTGCAATATTACGTATGATGATCGTAAGATTTATTCTAGGGTTGCCGGCATCAACATTGAGTTCGATGACTTCGACTTGGCGGATTATTTACAAATTCCTGAACCCAATTCTTGGGAACGTCTTGTTGATGCTCGTGAATTCAAATTTGTTGGCGATATCACCCTAGAAAACTTTAAGGACATGATGTGTGAAACAAATACTCGCCCTCATAAACTTCGTGCCAAGTATCTCAACAACCACTTTTATGAACTTCATTGCATCATTTTCTCATCCATCCTGCCCAAAGGTGGATCTACTGATGAAGTCACTTATCTTGAGATTACGGCACTATTCTATCTTCACTTCACCATCCCTTTCAATTTTTCACGTACGATGATGGACTGGATGATTCGTGCAAGGAAGAAGCCTAGAAATCTTGTATATGCTATGTACCTTCCTATGATCTTCTCTGCCTTCAATATTCCTTTAGACGAGTGTCAGTTTCTAGCAGCTCCGGCTTATCTCTCTAAGGCTCGTAGGACTGTTCCTGCACATGTTCCTCCTGCTCCTGTTGAGGAAGAGTCTTCTGACTCTGATGCCCCTCAGCCTGAGCCACCTGCCACCCTCGACTCCATCAGAGATATGTTGCGTGACCGCTTCCGGTTGGAAGACGATCGCTATTCCCAGCTGGACTATCGGACCACTCTTCAGATGAGCGCCATCAGCAACACTTTTCATAATATCCAGTACAACATGGCACGACATCCCACTATGCCGTTTTCTACGGGTCGGGACCCTTCTCGCGAAGTCTACCGGATTGATGACCCTTGGGCCATGCGGTATCTGGACCCTGATGCGGCTTTTGTCGATCCTCGTCGCTCTGCCAGCGAGCCATCCGATTCTGTCGGTCCATCCCATCCTCCAGCTCCATGATGGCTGTGGTTGACTATTTGCTGCTGCTGCTGATGCATCTTAGTTATGATTTTTGTAGTTTCATTTCATGACTTTCTACTATGTTTTTCATTTTTATTACTGCAAGTTTCTTTCTACTGGATTATCAAAACTACTAGTTTTTTTTATATTAACGTTTGGTTATGTTAAAGTTGTGTGCTTGCTCTCTTCACTTTGTCTATCGTTTCTCTCTTTACGGGGGAGCTGTGCTTTATTTTGCTAAGTGACAAAGGGGGAAAATAATAGATATTTGATGTGATGATGTATATGATGTGATATTGTGTTGTGCTTGGAAAAGAACTTTGTACCAGGACGGACACAGAAATATCTATTTGCGGGGGAGCCACTTCATACGTACAAATTATTCTCTCCTTCAACATGTATACATGTATGAATATTGAGACATACAAATATAATTTTGTCAATTATCAAAATGGGGGAGATTGTTGACCCAAACTGGATCACAGTCAACCTAATTTAGAGAATTAACAAAATGATAACTGATATGATCCAATACGATACATCAAGTTCAAGATAGAACATCATCTATGAGCCAATACAACGTATCAAGCCAAAGACAGACGTCGTCAACAAAACTGTTACAGTGCAAATGTTTTTGTTCTCAGTCTGAAATCTTTCAATTTATTGAGTCTAGGTAAATGTACGTTGAGTCGCACTGAGTCATCTCAACTCCTAGACTTACTACTCCAAGCTCCACCATATAAAACTAAACAATCCCTGAACCAAACCAAAGCTCCATAGCCCTTTAGAACTTCTGGTCTCTAGGAGACAGAGTTCGGGCCGAACTCTGCCCAAGGCAGAACTCGGGCCGAACTCTTCCCCCTGGAAATTAGCAACCTAATTTTTAGGAACACCCTGCTACGAGCTGTCCAACGTTCAAATTTTTGAATATTTGGGGCAGAATTCTGGCTGAATTCTGCCTCCTCTGATTAGTATATATAGGGCATGATTTCTCTCATTTCAAATCATCTCTCACTCTCAATCTTCTAAGCCTTATACATTCTAAGCCTTACTCTTCCAATCTACTAGCCACAAAACTTCCCAAGCCCCAAGGTGCTCAGTGCGATTCAGCTAGAAGTTTCTGTGCAAGAGTTGAAAAGAAGTCACTTGGACAATTCCAAGTTTCACCTCTGCGAAGTTGTAAGAAGTTGGCGTGCTCTTCTGAGTAAAGGCACGTGTGTACCCTATTTCACAAATAGTGGATTTCAATCCTGAGCTAGAGTTCTCAGGCCTGGACTAGTCCTCCACGAGGAAAATCAGGTTATATTGTTGTGTTTGTGTATGCTCTTCTGATCTCTCTTAATTTTCGCATTACTACTCTGATTATATATTCTTTTGGTAGTTGCTTCTAGACTTGGCATAGAGTTAATTTTTAATTGTTTATTTTTTGACACAAATTCTATTCATCCCCCTCTAGAGTTGTCTACACGTAACTTCACATAGAGCCATCATTCTCCTCTAGCTCCACTGATTTGCCTCCGCCTGTTCCACCAGCTCGACCTCGTCGTGCCTGTCATGATCATCTTTTGTATGTAGACAACTACAAAGGGCTCACGAGCCACACTCAGTCCTTGGTAGCTACTATCGATGGGATTCAGATTTCCAATACTGTCGAGACGGGTCTCAAACATTCCAGTTGGCGTACTGCTATGGAAGGAGGAGATGAAAGCGCTTCAGGAGAACCATACTTGGGATTTGATAGATTTGTCTACTGGAAAGAAGACAGTAGGATGCAAATGAGCGTTAAAATCAAGGTGAAACCGAATGGCACTCTTGATCGTAGGCTCGTCTGGTGGCTAAAGGATATTCCCAAACCTATGGTGAGAATTATTTTGAGACATTCTCTCCAGTTGCTAGGATGACATCTGTGCACATATTCTTGGCCTTAGTTGTTCGCTATGACTGGTCATTGCTTCAGCTGGATATCAAGAATGTATTTTTTCACGGGGATATTGAAGAAGAAATGTATGTGGTACAACCTCCCGGGGCCATTGCAAGGGAGGGTAAAGTGTGTCATCTGCGGAATGCTCTATACGGTCTCAACTAACCACCTCGTGCGTGGTTTGGTCGATTTATACAGGTTGTTACTCAGTTTGACATGTGTCAATCAAAGAAGGATCATTCAGTATTCTACTGGCTGTCATCAACTGGAAGGATACTACTTGGTATCTATGTTGACGACATTGTGATCACGAGAGACGACAACGTGGGTATTGCAGGACTAAATAAGTTTCTGGGAGAACAATTTCAGACCAAGAATATGGAATTGTTGAACTACTTTTTGGACATTGAAGTCACACGGGGTAAACGAGATATTGTAATTTCTCAGAAAAGGTATGTGTTGAACATACTAAATGATGCAAGAATGATGCAAGCCAATGGAGCTACCTCACCCATGGATCCAGGAGCAAAATTACTCTCGGACGAGAGGGTCCTGATGACCAATTCGGATCAGTATCGTCGAGTGGTTGAAAAACTCAACTACTTGGTGTTCATGACTCGCTCGGACATTTTCTTCGCCGTGAGTGTCGCAAGTAGTTTTATAGCTTCTCCACGAGTTCCACATTGGCAGACAGTTCTCAGAATTCTGCGCTATCTAGTCCAGAATCCATACAAAGGAATTCGGATGGAGAATCATGGACATACTCATGCTGAGTGCTTTACAGATGCTGACTAGGGTGCAAGCCTGCCAGATAGACGGTCTACATATGGCTACTCGGTATTTATTAGTGGAAACTTGGTATCGTGGAAGAGCAAGAAGCAGAGTGTGATAGCACGATCAAGTTCGAAAGCAAAATATCGAGCCATTGCTCATGGCACACCAGAGGTGTTGTATTTGAAGCATCTTCTACAAGAGCTGGAAGAAGCAGCAAGATCTAAAACAACATATATGTGGTGTGATAATCAGTCTGCTATTAATATTGTTATTAATCTTGTATTTCATGAAAGGACGGAGCACATTGAAATCGACATTCACTTTGTCCGTGATGAGTATAAAAAGGGGATGATAAAGTTTCACCATATGAGAACCGGTGATCAGATAACCGATATCTTCACGAAGTCTTTTTCGAGTCCTCACGTTCAATTTCTGTGTAACAAGCTGGACATGATTGATATTTATGTTCCAGCATGACGAGGATGTTAAGTATAAATATTAGTATTAGTAGTATTGGGCTTTAGTCCCACATTGGATAGAACAATATTGAGAGGGGTTAGCCTCTCCTATATATGTAACTCTCTCATCAATAATGATCAATCCCATTATTTCACTTTACATTTCTCTTTGAACCATGTATCATTTTTTATCTTCTTTCATTAACTATGTTTCACCGTATTGTAGGTTTATTTTTAAAAGTTAAAATATCTATCCGTATATCGGCAATTTCAGCCGTTTTGGGTTGGAGTTCCGGAGTTATTGGTTTCGAAAAGCCATAAATAGTAATAAATTATCAAAAAACTAAAGTAATTGATGCATTTAGGCATAATCTTATCTATGTTGTTGTTTCCCGTAATTCTAGATGAAATTATATTAAATATTGCTGAATTGTTGTTTTTTATTTTACTTTTTAGACGAAGTACCCCTGCCAATATATAGCTTTGAATGAAATAATATTAAGATGGATCATGGATGCATACTCTAAATTTATAGATATACAACTTAGACAAATAGTTACCATAGTTTTGAAAAGTGCGCCTGAGGCACACCCATAGTTACCGGGATCCCCCTAGTCGGAAATGCATTTTGGATCTCACGATCCCAAATTTGTCGGGATCTTGATCCAGATAGCCAAAAGTGGTGACCCGGAAGATCCGGATCTTACAAGACGGAGTTGAACAAAGATATTGCTCAAAAGGTAATATAAAAGACAATATGATCAATTAATTGTCAAATGAAGCATGCTCAAATGGTAATATACAAGACATTAAAATCAATTAACTGTCAAAGTGAAGCATGCACTAGTAGGTTGTTGTAAGATCTAGTATGAATCGTTCCATAGTAGAAACAAAGATATATATACAAATACAAACAAATCACTCTTAAGAGAACCTAAAACCTAAACGGAACCTAAAACCGAAAGGTACTGGTTAAGTCTATCCCATGCTACTGCAAACTAGGGTAGTAGCATACTCTGTACCTGTACCCGTTCTGCGTATCAAAGCAAACCATGAACCTGGTAACTATAGGCACACCACGTGGCTCATGGGCCTCAACCCTTAATGCCTTAATGTAGGTGGAGCGAAGCACCCTCCATGATGTGCATGCCTTGTAGTGCCTCACAATGAGCCTCAAGTCCATCTGAAACACGCCTGGTGCATATTCTATTTAGATACTATTTTCTGTTTTTTACTAATCACTGGAGGCTAAGTACTTGAATCTCATTTTACTTTTGAATTGAGTTCTTGGTGCATATTATTTACACTGTGTGCCTCACCTTCAAGAGGCTTGCTTTTTCACTTTTTTGCCTCACTCCTCACGCCTTAGTCCCCACACCCTTTGCACCCTAATGCGCCTTTAATAACTATGATTGATAAACTTGAGCATGTTATCTTTGGCATGATAAAGTCATTGTATTGACACTGTTTTTATGCCATATTTTTCAGTTTTCTACTTAATTTTTCCTTTGCTGAATGGACCAACAAGAGAGCCCCATTTCAATATCAGCCAGTATCTGCCGGTATCAGTAGGGGTCAGTCTTGGATCATGACATGCCAAAACGATATGATACAACCGTTACATTTTTGGTATCGGCTGATGCTGTGAACCTTGACGCGGAGGCTTTATAGTAAAAAAATAATCTCAATGTGGTTGGTTTGGATAAAGGGATCCATGTCAATGAAGAGAGGAAGGACGTTATTCTCAAGTCGAGCATAATATCCAGCTGGTACCCGACTCCTCACTACCCAACTTAGCCAATGTTCTTGCACTCTGTAATGGAAAATAAACAAATTTAGGAGCAGGTTAACAACTATTTATTGCAAGCAATAGCTTATGGATCGAAGATTGATGCAGAAAATCCAAAAAATCATATGGTTTCATATGGTTGTAGAGAAAAATCCAAAAAATCATATGGTTGTAGAGAATCAGGTGAAAAAGGTACAATTACAGTACAAGAAGTGACACATCAAGCATCGGTCATGACACAACTGCCAAGTTGAGGATATGTTTGGTTCCAGTTGAGTAAAGAGAAGAAGAGAGAAGACAAGCCCATATGTTAGGGATCCTTTGAGATGGTAAAGCAGTATGAGGACAATGCCTTCCATCTCGATTTGCTGCCCTATATGCAGTTGTTCTCAGCCATCAATGTCAAAAACTTGAAGCCTTTAAGCTGCACGAGTACCCAAGATGCCAGGAGAAGTTCTACTTTCTTCATTGGATTATTCCTTCATGGAAAAGGAGGAAACTACTTGAGGGTTGCATCATTTACAAGAATATCCATGGACAAGACCTGCGACATCACATCCTACTGTCAAGAAAAATTATAATCATCAGCCCATGCAGGGTGATACAACAAAGAGAAAGGGGGAGGAATCCTTCCCTTCTCTATACTTCTGACCTTCCACGGGCCAAGGGCTGTGTCTCAAGAAATGGGCGAGTCATGAATCATGATATAGGACGATATCGTACTTCATCGGGTGGAGGTCATACTTGTGTCCAACCAACACATGTGAGAGGAGATGTATAAGACCTGAGAAACCAAATGGATTGGATGACATGGCTGCATTAGAACAACATAATAGAATCAGAGAATTGGTCATTTGACCGACAACTGTACCTATTTTGTCTGTGCGTAGCTTTGTTGCAGATTGACCAGTTGAAATTCTCCACCATACTTCATCCAGTGGAGGTCATACTTGAGTCCTACCAAAACATGCCAGAGTAGATGTAGAACACATGAGAAACCAAATGAATAGGATGATATGGATGCACTACAACAACAAAAGAGAACCAGAGGATTGGTCTTTTGACCGACTGCTGGTATACCAAATTTGTCTATGCATAGCTTCGGTACAACGATCGGCCAGTCAAAATTCTCCATTTGCAAAATATTTTACCGACCGTGTAGAGGGTTAATGGTTGAGTTGAGGTTTGAGGCAACAAATTTATTTGTGTTTAGTTTTTCACCATGTGGATTCTCTCTAAATGTAATGCCGTGGAGTCCTTGAGATGCGTGGTGGGGATCTTTGAGATGCAATCTAAGGGTTGTAGAAGGGTTGAGGAGTCTGATGTGGGCCCACCCATCATCACATACGCCCGTCGTCGGAGACGTGGAGTTTAGGCCCAGGCCCACTGTTTAGGCCTTTTTCTGTATTTAGTTATAAAGGGTATTGTGGTCTTTCACCACAATAATCCCTTTAGGGTTTTGTTTCCCTTTTCTATTTATAGCTAGGGCTAGCCGTCTTTAGTTTTTATGCTTGTATTGAGAAAACTCTCGCAAGTGTCAATGAAGAAGGATTTATTACTTTGATCCGTTCATCAAAGTTGGGAGTTTTGTTCTTTTTCTATATAAAAGATCATTCTATTTCTATTCCTCTTGGTTATTTGCTGGGTTTGGTGAACCGATTAAGTCGATTCACATCATTTGGTATCAGAGCTTTCTACGAGCCATGGCCGATGGAACAAGAAACACGATCGATGAGAAGATCCGAGGTCTTCGGGAGGACTTCACCGCCGAGATCGAGGGTTTGAAGAAATCGATGGAGGTCGCCGCGAAGGATCAAGCGTCCACGAATCTAGAGATCCGCACGGAGATGCGGGATATGCGGAAGGAGTCGACGACAATCATGATGCTTTTACGAAATATTTCAAACAAGATCAATGGCGGCGAAGCGGAGGCGGCGCCGACCCAAACCCTAGGCGACCAAATAGGGTTTGTGCAAACGGAGGGGGAGACGACCGAGGATCGCGGCGGGCCGGCCGACGGGCGGTGGCCCGCACCCGCCGCCACCACAGCACCGCCGGACGGGGCGCGGGCGGCCGAGGAGCAGCGCCGGCCGGCGGCAGACGGGCGCGGGAGCCACGCCGCCGACCGCACCAGCCCGGGCGGGGCCGCGGGCGTGGGAGGCGGGCGCTGGCCGGTCGCCGACCGCCACCCCTGGCCGGTCGGGGCCGCGGGAGCCCCCGGCGAGCGACCGTGGCCGGGCGCCGGCGACCCGTACGGTCCCGGCGGATCGGCTCCGCGCGCGGGAGAAACCCTAGGGTTTGGGGCCTCCTTCGGGGGTCGGACGATGATGACGAACCACGGAGATAGGTTCGCGGGCCCGGAGAGGGGCTTGGCGGGAGTCCCGGCGTGGACGGGAGGAGCGGAGCCCCCAGGAGGAGCGAGGTACGCCGGAGGCAGCAATTTTTTTGGGAGAATGGCGGATCCCGCCAACTTCCAGAGAGGGGACTTTCCCCCACGACGACCACCACGGGCGGGGGCAGTCGGTGACTACAGGGGCCCGGTGGAGGAGTGGGGTGAGCAGATCTGGGCTGACGAGCGGTATGAGGAGGGTGACAGGGGCCCATACGAGACCCAGCGGAGAGATACCCACCGCTGGGAAGGAGGACGAGGCCGAGATGATATGCAGCGCGGTGACCTTGGCGCGGATCGCCGGCTGAAGAAACTGAAGCTGCCCACGTTCGAGGGCGAGAACCCGGACGAGTGGATCTTTCGAGCGGAGCGCTATTTCGAGATCATGGAGCTGACCGAAGCAGAGGTCCTCAGGTGCATTGGGATTTATTTTGAGGGCCAGGCCCTGGCATGGTATCGGTGGAGAACGGCGAGGACCCCGTTCACCAGCTGGGCGGAGCTGACGGGCTACATTTTAGACCGCTTCCAGGAGACAGCTTCGGGTGATTTCTACGAGCAGTGGTCGTCGCTACGCCAGGAGGGGACAGTTCGAGACTTCGTCGCGAAGTTCGAGCTATTATCTGGACGCGTTCGGGGGGTGTCGGACGAGTTGCAGATCGGGATGTTTATGAAGGGTTTGAAACCCTCCATACGAGCGGAGCTCAGGCTGCAGAGTCCGCGATGCTTGGAAGATCTCCTCCGTCTAGCCCACAAGGCCGAGGAGAAGTTGGCAGAGGAGAAGCGCCTCAAGGGCGCTTGGGGGACGACGGGGCAGCGCAGCCAGGCAGGGACAGTTCTTCCTCGACCAGCGGCGGGGGCACCAGCACCAGCCCCGCCACCGGTACCGCCTAGACCCACGGGCGGAACAGGAGGAGCCGCAGTACCAGGGAGACGCCTCTCCGAGGCCGACATGAGGGCGAGAAGGGCGGCTGGCCTATGTTTCCGATGCGACGAGAGATTCACCCCCGGTCATCGATGTGCGAGCAAGTTGCTGCAAATCGTGATTCTACCGGACGAGGAGGAGGATGCCGAGGAGGTAGAGGCCGCTGTCGCGCCAGAGGCGGGAGAGGAGCAGGAGCATGTGCATATGGATGTGGCTGAGGTGACCCTCAACTCCGTGGTAGGGTTTACTCCGAACCATACCATGAAGTTGGCAGGGAAGTTGGGAGAGCAGACGGTGACAGTGCTGATCGACAGTGGGGCCACCCACAACTTCATCTCGCGACGACTGGTCGATCGGCTCGGTTTAGAGTTGAGTACGGTGGAGAAGTTCACGGTGTTGTTGGGCACCGGGAAGGTGGAGGAGAGCAAGGGCCTCTGCAAGGGGGTGTCGCTCTCACTGCAGGGCTTTCAGCTGACGGAGGACTTCCTACCATTGGAGTTGGGCAATGTAGACATCATATTGGGAGTCCAGTGGCTGAAGACCCTCGGGGAGATGAAGGTGGACTGGAAGCGTCTGCGGATGGAGTTTCGGGAGGGCGACGCGGCGGTGGTGCTGAACGGGGATCCGACTCTCTGTTTTTCTATGGTGGCTTTCAGCGCCATTACTCGGGCGTTGCGGACAGGAGGAGAGGGGTACTTGGTCGAGCTCCAGGGGTTCTCGGGCGAGGAGGCGACTCACGGGGAGACACCAAGGGAGGTAGAAGCGGTGCTGGAGCAGTACCCCGAGGTCTTCCAGAGCCCGCAAGGGCTACCTCCGATCAGAGGACACGAGCACTCGATCGTACTCCGAGGGGAGGGGGCACCGGTGAGCGTGCGTCCCTACAGGTATCCGCATCTGCAGAAGGACGAGATAGAGCGGATGGTTCGGGAGATGCTGCAGGCGGGGGTGATCCAGCCGAGTGTGAGTCCTTTTTCATCACCAGTACTGTTGGTGAAGAAGAAGGACGGGAGCTGGAGATTCTGCGTCGACTACCGGGCGTTGAATAAGGAGACAGTCGCGGACAAGTTCCCTATCCCGGTGATCGACGAGCTGCTAGACGAACTGCATGGGGCAGTTGTCTTTTCGAAGATCGACCTTCGTGCAGGATACCACCAGATCCGGATGAGGCCGGAAGATGTGTCGAAGACGGCGTTCCGGACTCACGAGGGACATTATGAGTTTCTGGTTATGCCTTTTGGACTGACCAACGCTCCTTCGACATTCCAGGCATTGATGAATAAGGTATTCCAACCCTATCTTCGCAGGTTCATCTTAGTATTCTTCGACGACATCCTCATCTACAGCCGAAGCATGGGGGAGCACACTGACCACTTGGGGATAGTGTTCCGGGAGTTGCTTACGCATCAGCTATACGCCAACCGAAAGAAGTGCAGCTTCGGTTTGGCGCAGGTGGAGTATCTGGGGCACGTGGTGTCGGCGGAGGGGGTAGCAGCGGACAGGACGAAGATTGCGGCCATGTTAGATTGGCCCGTGCCCACTACACTACGGGCCTTACGCGGCTTCCTGGGGTTGACGGGCTACTACAGGAAGTTCGTCAAAGGGTACGGCACTATCGCTCGGGCCCTTACGGAGCAGCTGAAGAAGGAGGGCTTCCAGTGGGGAGAAGAGGCCACTAAGGCCTTTGAGGCGTTGAAGGTCGCCATGACGACAGCACCCGTACTGGCATTACCTGACTTCAGCAGAGCGTTTGTGGTGGAGACGGACGCCTCAGGATATGGCCTCGGGGCGGTACTCATGCAGGAGGGGAGACCCATAGCCTATTTTAGTCAGGTACTATCTGCTAGAGCCCGACTGAAATCGGTCTATGAGAGGGAGCTGATGGCGATCGTTCTGGCGGTGCTGAAGTGGAGGCCTTACCTGTTGGGACGGGAGTTTGTGATACGGACCGATCAGAGGAGCCTCAAGTACCTCCTCGAGCAGCGGCTGGTGACCGAGGAGCATCAGCATTGGTTGTCCAAGCTGGTCGGGTATCGATTCACGATCGAGTACCGTCCAGGGCTGGAGAACAAGGCGGCGGATGCTCTATCTCGACGGGAGGAGGTGATCGACCTGGGCGCCCTATCACGTCCTATATGGCGAGATTGGGAGCCGATGTTGCAGGAGGCAGAGCAGGACAGAGAGCTGCAGCAGATACGGCAGCAGATAGAGGGCGGCGATGGCGCTCCAGCAGGCTACACGTTAGCGGGTCGTCGATTGCTCTACCAGGGGAGGATGGTGCTGCCGAAGACTTCGGCCTTTATTTCCGTTTTATTCCAGGAGTTCCATTGTTCTGCGACAGGAGGCCATTCGGGGGTTCAGCAGACTTATCAGCGGATGGCCAGAGAGGTGTTTTGGCCCGGGATGCGACGGGCCGTCGCACGATTGGTAGCCGCTTGTGACGTCTGCCAACGTCACAAGTATATGGCTATGGCCCCAGCAGGATTATTGCAGCCACTGGCCTTGCCGGAGCGGGTTTGGAAGGATGTTACCATGGACTTCATCGACGGGCTACCACGTTCCGAGGGGTACACGGTGATCATGGTGGTGGTGGACAGGCTGAGTAAGTATGCTCACTTCATTCCCCTGAAGCATCCTTACACGGCCGTTACTGTAGCGACGGCGTTTCTTCGGGAGGTGATCAGGCTCCATGGGGTACCCGCATCCATTATCTCGGACCGGGACAAGGTATTCATGAGTATTTTCTGGTGGGAGTTATTTCGGGTTCACGGTACGGTCCTGAAGAGGAGTACCGCATATCATCCCCAGACTGACGGCCAGACGGAGGTCGTTAACCGCAGCGTCGAGACCTACTTGCGGTGCTTCGCCTCTGATTCTCCCCGACAGTGGCACAGTTGGCTGGCTTGGGCGGAATACTGGTATAATACTTCGTACCACTCACGGGCGGGGACGACGCCGTTCCGGGTGTTGTATGGTCGCGACCCGCCCCCCTTGGTACGATTCGGAGACGCCCAGACACCAGTAGGGCAGGTGGAGGAGTATATGTTGACCCGGGACGGGGTCTTGGAGGAGCTGCGGAAGCACCTGTTGCGGGCACAGCAGGTGATGCGGGCACAGGCAGACAGGCATCGGCGGGACGTCAGCTTTCAGGTAGGGGACATGGTTTATCTCAAACTACGTCCCTATCGACAGCGCTCGATGGCGAGGAGGCCGAATGAGAAGTTGGCGGCTCGATACTTTGGTCCTTATCCAGTGGTGGCTCGGGTGGGGCAGGTGGCTTATCGTTTGGGGCTACCAGACACATCATCGATTCATCCTGTCTTCCACGTATCTCAGTTGAGGAAGGCGATTGGGGATCAGGCAGCATCCCCCACTCTTCCTCCGACGCTCACGGAGGACATGGAGGTACAGTTAGAGCCCTTGGCAGTACGAGCTATCCGACGAGGACCCGGCCAGACGAAGGAGGTCCTGATTCATTGGATCGGCCTGCCAGAATGTGACGCGACCTGGGAGGATTCTGCGAGCTTCCAGACGCAGTTTCCAGATTTCCACCTTGAGGACAAGGTGGCTCTGTTAGGGGGGGGTATTGATGTGGGCCCACCCATCATCACATACGCCCGTCGTCGGAGACGTGGAGTTTAGGCCCAGGCCCACTGTTTAGGCCTTTTTCTGTATTTAGTTATAAAGGGTATTGTGGTCTTTCACCACAATAATCCCTTTAGGGTTTTGTTTCCCTTTTCTATTTATAGCTAGGGCTAGCCGTCTTTAGTTTTATGCTTGTATTGAGAAAACTCTCGCAAGTGTCAATGAAGAAGGATTTATTACTTTGATCCGTTCATCAAAGTTGGGAGTTTTGTTCTTTTTCTATATAAAAGATCATTCTATTTCTATTCCTCTTGGTTATTTGCTGGGTTTGGTGAACCGATTAAGTCGATTCACATCAGAGTCCCTCCCCTAGTTTGGATAACATATGAAAGGGAAGGCCTCCCCATTATTATTATTCTAGCTAGTTTCTTTTATAATCTCAATAGAGAAGAGACACATGAGAGAGAAGAGGAGGTTCCCTTCACCATATCTTCTGTTCAACCCACGGTCTCACACAAAACCCCAAAAGACCTCACAATATAACGGTCTATTGATTGGGGTTCTTCTCCCTCTTCAATAAATCAGGATCATTGCATGATAAATAATATATAATTTCTTTCTGTATAAATTTAATGGCTTTATAGAGGTTAGAGTAACTCCTGAATTCCATCAATTCACTTGTTTGCTGCTCTTTGCAGATTGGTCTTCGGCCAATTGCTCCACGGCCGATTGCTCCATGGCCAGTTGTGCCACGGCCAATTGTACCAGATGGACATCAAGGAGACGTTGGAAAAAGCTCTTTAGTTAGAGATGAAATGCAGGTACTTGCTATTCTTTGCTCAGCCTTTGGAACTTAGATGACACTATCGTGCATAAAAGCAGATCTGATCCCTTGCATCTGACTGAGTTCTACCTTACTGTTACATATTTCAATGGCGCTGTTTTTTTGTATTTTGATTTTGATCTTCTGACTTATTAGCATGGATGATCTTATATTATAATTTTCCTTCTGCCTTTATAATGTCGATGTTCTACATCCAGTAAGGGCACTCACAGGACTATTATTATGTCATTGTCTTTCGCCTTAATTGTCTCTCAGTTGTAACTTCTGTAGTGGGATTATGTATATCTAATAGTTTAATCTTCTTCGCAAAAGACATCACACAAGTTTTTTCTATGCATTATTCATTAATGTTAATCCAATGACATATTATCCTTTTGCTCGTAGTTACATCTTGAAACTTGTTATTCGATTTAGGTAGGAATGTTAGAGAAAGCAGAACAGAGGAATGAACTTTGTATCCTAGGTGCACAGTGGAACCTATTTGGTACAATGAGCACTTAAACTATTTATACACATCTTGCATACAAATTGAAGATAGCATTACAAACTATTATAACGCTTTCTATATTTTTTAAATATATGAAACTGATCGATCAACAAAAAACTATATATTCCAACCAGACCGCAGACAGGCTTATGGGACATTAAATTGGATTTTATATTATTTTCTTGAACTCAAGTCAACTAAGTTACACATCTCAAAAAGTAATTTGGAAATGCCTGTAGCCAAAAAGAAATCAACTGTAAAGTGAATGTTCTTTGGTCTCTTATCTTCACAGTTTCACCCATACAAAAGGTTGGAAGGATTTAAACCCCCCTCGCACCCCCCCCCCCCCCCCCCCCCCCCCCACCCCCACCCCCACAACAATTGATCTCTAAAAAATAATACCGAGTATATGCAGTCGAAGGATTTAGGCTGTTTCTGCCTGAGCAACTAGCTTCTGTTATAGGCCTGAAATCGATTGCAATAGGGTCCGGTTGAAATTCATTCTAAAAGTAGGATTAATATATTTCGGTAGGAAAGCTGATGACCTCACAAATGATATAGGGGCTGTTAGATAAGATCAATGTAGATCCTACTGGTTAGTTTGACGCATCAAACAGTCTATATAGCAATTTCCTTTTTTTTTGGGGCCCTTAATTGATCTCTAAAAAACAACTTCAAGTATATGCAATTGATGGATTTAACCGGTTTCTGCACCAACAAATAACTTCCATCATTACTTGTTAACTTGGGCCTGAAATCAACTGCAACAGGCCCAGTTGAAAATTATTCTAAAAGTAGGATCAATATATTTTGGTCCCAAAGTTGATGACCTCATGTTGTAGGGTTTGTTGGATAAGATTGCAGAAGAATATAGTATGTTATGGGTCTCTATTAGGATTAGTAGGTTATTTGGGTCAATAGATTGAGTCAAAGATTTGGTGTACATTTTTAGATTAAGTGTCTATCTTTCAATATTAAGTTTCTATATTGAATCTACGAGTATCTATTTTATTCTTGAGCTGTTAGAGATTTTGCATATTTGTATTTCTTAATTTATTATGTATAAGAAGAAACTCTTCTGTAGAGAGTGTGCTGGTTATTCCCTACAATTTACTTCACTCAACCAGTTTAGGGTTAACCACCATCTCTTCTCTTCCTCCATCTGTTATGCCTGCTGCCATCTGAAACTAAACAAAGATCAACATGGATCTGACTGGTCAGTTTGATGCACTAAACACACTATAAAACATACATCCTAAATTG
>JANAVB010010794.1:2421255-2465240 GCA_029216955.1 Iris pallida | reverse complement strand
GATCCCTCTATCAGATCGCCCTTCGGCATGCATAACCGGCTGCCGTGCCTCAAAGATCCATCCTTGCTATGGTAAAATCATCAAGCAATCCAGCTAAAGCTTGAACTTTGAGTCGACGTAGGCTCTTATCTGTAAACTGAGTCTAATTGATCTGCTCCATCAGACGCGACTGAATATCTAGTGCCATCATCTGTATCACTGCTCCTGGTAGGATCATCTCAATACCGGCTTCTCTAGATCCTCTCATAAATGCAATCTATCCTCAAATACATGTCATCAGATACCTGTTCAGCGCATCGCTACTACATTTACCTTTCTGGGATGGTACTGCAAATCAATATCGAACTCTTTCATCAACTCCAACCATCTTATGCCTATATTCAGTTCATTCTGTGTGAACACATACTTCAAGCCCTTGTGGTCAGTAAAGTTCCAACGCGCTCTCGTATAGGTATTCTTCCATAACTTAAGAAAAAGATCACTGCAGCTAATCCAGGTCGTGAGTAGGATAGTTCTGCTCATGAGTCCGCAGTTACCTAGATGCGTAGGCAATACTTTCTATGCTGCTGCAAAACGTATCCTAGCCCCTTTCCTGAAGCGTCACTGTAAATGGTAAATCCTCTGATCCTGATGGCAATGTCAGAACTGGTGTAGTCATCAGTCTCACTTCAACTCATTAAATGCTGCCTGGCAGTCCTTTGTCCAAATGTACTCTGCATCCTTCCGTGTCAGATTGTCTAGGCTCAGCTATCCTGGCAAAGTCCTATACAACTTTCTGTAGTAGCCGGCTAATCCCAAAAAAATCCTGATCTTTGAAACTGATGTCGAAGACTTCTATGTCTCGATGGCAGCAATCGTTTTGGGTCCACTGAGATCCCCTCTCCAGTGACCACATGACAAAGAAACTCCCCACTCGATCGAAAAAAGAAAACTCGCACTTCGACAGTTTAGCATACAACCTCTCCTTGCTCAGATCCCCAGAACTGTTCGCAAGTGTTGTCGTGCTTCTCTGGCATCTTCGAGTAAATCAGGATGTCGTCGATAAACACCACAATAAATTTATCTTGATATTGGTGAAATGTCTTGTTCATCAAGTTCATAAAGACAGTTGGCGCATTTCTTACACCAAATGGCATCACCAAAAACTTGTACTGCCCATACTTGGTGTTGAATGCAGTCTTCAAAATGTCTTCAGCTCTGACCATCATCTAGTGGTAACCCGATCTCAAGTCTATCCTGGAAAACCCAAGCGCTCCACTCAACTGGTCGAACAAATCATCTATTCGAGAAAAAGGATATTTGTTCTTGATGGTGATGGTGTTCAACGCCAGGTAGTCAATGCACAACCGGACTGTACCATCCTTCTTCGGTACGAAGAGAACTAGTGCTCCCCACGGTGAAGCGCTAGATCGAATGAAACCCTTGCTCAATAGTGTCACTCCCCGATCCCCGATATATATATTTTTATTTCTTGATTCCTGTATACAGTATTTGTATATGTGTACAATTAATTTATTATTTTATTAATTTTGTATGTAGCCTTTAAGTATGTCATTAGTGGAATGGTTAGAGCATGATTAGGAGTAGGGTTTTAATGAACCAACCCCACCCCTATATATATTCTCTTCCTCTCTCTCTCTCCTCATTCACTCTTTCATTTATTTTCCTCCAACCAACTTTTAGGCAAGTACACCTTGCATAAAATGAAGAGATTCTTGTATTTTTATTTCTTTTTTTCTTTGATATTATTTGTCTATATTGTTCTTCTATTCATTCTCTACAAGTTTAGTATTTGGTATATTCGGTTTAGATGGCTATTTTTGAGTATATCTATGTTCCAAAAAAAACTAGGATTTATTGGTTTTTATGGTTTGATCTATCAAACTTACTCTTTTTCGAAAACTACTTGTTCTATGTTGTAGAAAATTCAATTTCGTTCAGTTTTGACCTATATTTCGCCCGATTTTGAATTCTACGGCCCAAGTTACAGACTTTGAAAGTTTTCAAAATCTCCATGGCCGAAGCTTGTTGCTGGTTGGGGACGACGGCGCGCTTTGGGCGCCCTCGAGCCCTTTTGTGCACCAAAGATTTTGGGTGCCCCAAAATTTTTGGGCGTCCAGATATCTTTGTGCGCCCAATGTTTTGTGCGCACAATATTTTGTGCGCCCAATTTTTTGTGTGCACAATATTTTATGCACACAATATTTGTGCGTACCAATGTTTTATGCGCAGTAATATTTTATGCGCCCAATGTTTTGTGCGCACATTATTTTGTGTGCACCAATGTTTTTTGCGCTTCAATATTTTGTGCGCACTAATGTTTTGTGCGCTTCAATATTTTATGTGCACGAATATCTTGCGCACCCAATATTTTGTGCGTACCCAGACCTAGCGCACCCAATATTTTGTGCGAACTAAGACCTTTTGCGCCCAATATTTTGTGCGCACCAATATCTTACGTGCCCCATATTTTGTGCGCACCAAGACTTGTGCACCCAATATTTTGGGCGCCCCGAGACTGTTGTGCCTAGTATCTTTCAAATGACTATGTGACTTGATTTGCATTTCCGACCTGACTACCTATGCATGTGCTGGTATATCTTGTCTATGTACTGAAGTGCAATCTATATTAGTACCGCGGGACTATCTCATGTGCTAAGTGAATCTACGCGATACCTGCCAGTACATCCAAAGTGTCCAACACGTACATGATGAATGGTCGATAGCAATGACGTGGTATTTGTTGCGTGTTGCATTACACTAAGGAGGGATCCTTATGTATGGCTCCTTGAGCCAGTACGGATCCCTACTTGGGGTACTCGTACAATGTACGACATCCAGGGAAATTAGCACGTGACCACGACATGCGAAATCTGAGAATAACTTAGGGATTAACTAGGCAACTAATTTGATAGATGTATTGGACGGAAAGAATCCCGAGATCATGCCATACCAGCCACCCCAGGTCCCGTCCTGACGTGTCGGGTTGGCCGCCACGGATATGGTTTCGTCCGCCTATGGTGGATGACTATATTCGACTCCTATGTGCTTTGTGTTATATATTTCAGCACGGTAGCCTTACCGGAGACTGGTGCATAATCAATGTGCAACACGTATATGTACATATAATAGATTGGCTAGCCCTGCTGGAACGACACGATCTGAGGATTCCTATAACAGCATTACGGGGATAACTCCGCCAAATATAAAAAGCCACAGTAATGAATGGCCTCTTGAAAAATGACTTGACTATGCCTTGTACCTTTCATTCGTAGTCGAGGGGCATGGACTGTCATGGTGCGTGGTCCAACCCATGTCCTTATTTGGTTGTTGGGTTAGGCTATCGTGCTACGATAGGTTGTCGATCGAGGTTATGACCGGAAGCTTTTATTATTATTATTATTTTTATGCTTGGGTTTTATCTTACTCTTTTGTGCTCCCTTGTGGTACTTGCTATTCGGGGCTGACCCCGTTGGTTTTATTTGGCCAGATCATATAGCAGAGCTTGAGGATCCGACCTTCCTCTCTGACGTCAATGGTGTATACTAGGAGCATAGCTGGCGGAGGACTTGAGTGGGTTTCTTCTCCACCACTCTAGTATTCATTACTTATGTCCTGGCGTTTAGCTACCGACACCAGTTTAGCCGGTTAATCTAGATATTTTGTCTTTTGCATAATTGTAATTAAATTAGACTATAGTTCAATACGATTATGTACCTATGACTCTCTGGGCTAGCTAACTTATAAAGCTAGTTTCCCATGATCATTTTGATGAAGCATCGGGAATGCCTTACTACTTTATCTCATATGCTCATTAATTATTGTTTCATTATTTTGATTGATTGAGATATAGATGTTCTGTGAGACCATAGGAGAGTTGATTGTAGCTTACATCCCCTTGTCTCTTGACAGTCACGATCGTCGTATGATGTTTGCATACCTCATATGGCGTAGCTGGCCTAGTCCTTCTCTGTATTTCCGGTACTGGGCGTGATAAGGTTTTATTGGTGGCCTATACAGGTCTGATTTTTAGACTTGTGGGGTATTATTATTATAGGAGTCTCAATCAAAACTTGTTCCCTTGATCTCTTGCTCCCTCATCTTGATTGATAACTTGACTTGTATCCTCGAATCTTCCTCGTCCTGTCATTTGATATCTTGTATCTTTTCCTATAGGGGTGCTTCTTTCTCAGTAGCTGGTGAGGCCAACATGGAAGAACGTCCAATAGAGCATGGCTCGACGGGATAGCAGCATGAAAGAATAGCTTCTTCTGACCAGATCCGAGTGGAAGTTATATCAGAACCAATGGAACTGCAGGTTCTAGAAACTCCTGTACCACCAGCAGTGTCGACAGTGTCCGATGCTATAGCGTTCCTGGAGGTCATTCGGGGATTCCTGGCTACTCAGCAACGTAAAGTGGCAGCCCATCAGCAATAGCAGATCCAACAGCAGGAACAAAATGTGCTACTGAATCAGGGGTTACAGCTAGCCCTTGAGAGGAGTGTCAGGAATGATTCAGGAGCGTCGGAGAGGTTTTGTCGACTTAACCCGAGATACTTTGACGGTACGGAGGATGCCATCATGGCGGATGCTTGGCTTTAGGATATTGAGTCCATATTGACAGCAGCAAAGGTTCCAGCAGAAGAGAAGGTTGACCAAGTCAGACTGTTACTTCAGGATCTCGCCTGCGACTGGTGAGCTTCAGAAGAGGTTGGAATAGGGCGTCCTATTCCTTGGGATAGCTTTAGTACCAGATTCAAGACTATGTACTTTGGTGTGGTAGCGCAATATGAGCTACAACAGAGGTTTATCAGTCTCAAGCAGGCTGGTAAGACGGTGGATGGATATGCAGCAGAGTTCTGTAGACTGAGTCAGTTTGCACCGGTGATGCTGGCTACAGAGCCAGAGAAGGCTATTAGATTCTACAAGGGACTTCATTTGGAGATTTTACATCTAATAGAAGGGTACGACTATCAGACTTTTGATGTCATTTTAACGGCAGCACGGAGGCATGAGCTTACCCAACAAAGGTTGATGGCAAGGACTGGAGGCCAGAAGAGGTCTTATTCCCAGAGTAGGGGCGGAGGAGTAGTACAGCGAACATCGGCACCATCACCCGGCATCCGTATTCATGAGTCAGGAGCGCTACGGAGGACGGCAGTATCAGAGATAACAGTACAAGTTCAGCATCAGCAGCCGAGGAACCAGCAGCAGTGCCAGGGGGCGCCAATTGGATGTACTTACTGCGGTAATAGAGGGCACGCTAGGGATGTGTGTTGTTCAGCTAATGGGTTGTGCATGAGGTATGGCAGTCCAGACCACATGATTGCCAATTGTCCTATGATGCAGAGGCCAGGAGGGCCAGTTCAGTAGTTTTCAACGTTGCCAGCTCCGGGGGTAGCACCGAACAGAGGACCAGCATTGGCCGTAAGGCTGCTAGTCCAGCGTCTGCCGACGTAAGCTCAGATGTTTTGCCAGGCACAGAACCAGGTAGGCCAGCAGAGGCCATAGCAACAACATGGTCAAGGAAGACAACAGTAGGGAGGTCAGCAAGGCCAGGGCCAGGCCTTCACCTTATCACTGGAGGAGGCACTAGCTTCAGGCGACGTGGTTGCAGGTAATGTTCTTGTTACCTCTTTTCCTGCAGTAGCATTATTTGATTTGGGGGCTATCCATTCTTTTATATCTGTACGATTTGCGACACATATTGGATTGGAGTTCGAGGCATTGCCAGAGAGGATAAATATACTCACTGGTAATGGGCTTGTAGGTGTTAGTAGAGTGTGCTTAGCGTGTCTGGTCGTAGTGTGTGGGCGATTATTTCCCACATCTTTGATTGAGTTTCCTATAGACAACTTTGACGTTGTCCTAGGCATGGACTGGTTGAAAGACGGTCATGACAATAGATTGTCGAAGAGGTAGGGTAGTATTTAATATTCCTGGCATTGAAGAGTTCGCCTTTGTTCGACCATTGGAGGATCGGCCCAAGGGCATAATTGCAGAAGCATTGGCAGAGTAGGAGCAGATTCCAAGTGTGGTCCGAGAATTTCTTGATATATTTCCAGATGAGCTTCCAGGTTTACCACCGGTGAGAGATATGGAGTTTTGCATTGAGTTGGATCCTGGAACGAAGCCTAAAGCCGACAGAGTTTACAGGATGTCGCTGTCAGAGTTGGACAAGTTGTACCAGCATGAAGAATAACTGAAGGCGAAGCAGTTTATCCGAGACAGTGAATCGCCCTGGGCAGCATCGGTGATTCTAGTACCCAAGAAGGATGGATCGACGCGAATGTGCATTGACTACCGGCAGTTGAATGCAGTAACGGTGAAGAACAAGTATCCGTTACCAAGGATTGATGACTTGTTTGATCAGTTGAGTAAAGCCTGCATCTTCTCTAAGATTGATCTTCGATCCGGATATTATCAAGTGATGGTCCGGGAGCAGGGCACACCCAAGACAGCATTTAGATCATGGTATGGGCATTATGAGTTTCTGGTGATGCCATTTGGACTGACTAATGCTCCAGCAGTGTTCATGGAATTGATTAATCGCATCTTTATGCAATATTTGGATAAGTTTGTAGTAGTGTTCATAGACGACATCCTCGTCTATTCCAGTAGTGAAGAAGAACATAAGAAACATCTTCAGACAGTTTTGAAGACCTTGAGGGAGCATCAACTTTGTGTGAAGCTTAGTAAATATGAGTTTTGGTTGGATCATATTTCGTTCCTGGGACACATTGTCTCTGGAGCAGGAGTGTCAGTAGATCCGAAGAAGGTTGAGACAGTAGAAAATTGGCCCGTTCCGAAGATAGTAACAGATGTGCGTAGTTTCCTGGGACTGGCAGGTTACTACAGAAGGTTCGTGGCAGACTTTGCCAAGATTTTGGCACCCTTGACGCATGCGACGCATAAGGATATAAAGTTTGTTTGGTCAGTAGAGTGTCAGACATCATTTGAAGAGTTGAAGAAGAGATTGATCTCAACCCGATCTTGACGCTTCCACTAGGATCGTGAGGGTTTACAGTATGTTACGACGCATCTGGAAAGGGACTTGGGTGTGTATTGATGCAACATGGAAAGGTGATAGCATATGCATCTCGACAGCTTCGGGACCATGAGAAGAACTATCCGAGACACGACCTGGAGCTAGCAACAGTGGTATTTTCGCTTAAGTTATGGAGACATTACTTGTATGGAGATCGAGTGGAGATTTACACGGATCATAAGAGCTTAAAGTATGTATTCACCCAGAGAGACCTGAACATGAGACAGAGAAGGTGGTTGGAATTATTGAAGGTCTTCGATGTGAATCTTCAGTATCATCTCGACAAGGTAAATGTGGTAGTAGATGCCTTGAGCAGGAGAGGTGGTGCATTCGTTTTAACCTCACAGAGGCATATTTTGGAAGATCTTCAGGAAATGGAAATTAAAGTGATCTTGTCGCAAGATACAAGAATTATGGCTAGTTTACAGATTTAGTCTACTTTAGTGGAGAGGATCAGAGCAGCCCAGGCAGAGGATCCGCGGATCCGGAAGCTTCGATCAGAGTGTGATTCAGGTCTCATGAAGGAGTTAGTAATCCATGAAGATGGTACACTTAGGTTCAGAAACCTTCTTTTTGTACCAAGTGGAGACCTTCGACAGAAAGTTATGTCAGAGGCTCATAGTTCTCCTTATTCTTTTCATCCCGGAGGCACAAAGATGTACCAAGATATAAAGCATCACTTTTGGTGGAATAGCATGAAAAGGACGATAGCGAGGTTTGTGTCCAGATGTTTAGTATGTCAGCAAATGAAGACAGAGGAGCAGAGGCCAGCAGGATTATTGCAACAGTTTCCTATTTTGAAATAGAAATGGGAGCACATCACGATGGACTTTGTCACTCCCCGTTTACAGAATGTGTATTTTAATACGTGTACGGCTTGAATGTATTTATTTAATATTTATCCTGCATTTGCTTGTAGTTAATTCTTTAATTTCATGCAAATTATTTTTCTGTATTTTATTTTTTACTTTTGCTTTGCTCTTGGGTTCGGCTTGGGTTGGTTTATTTTCGGATTTTAGTGGTTCATGATGAACCCGACCAACCCCCCACCTACCACATCTCCATTTAAAGCCCTAACCCTCTCTCTCTTCATTACTTCTCCTTTTTATTTACTCTTCTTTTTCCTCATAACTCTCTCCACCTACCAAGAGCTTAGGCAAGTACATCTTGCTCCACATGAGAACCCATATTTTTATGGTTCATTTATCTTCCTCTCGTGATCCTAAGATATTTTATTTTAGAACTTGACATTTTGCATTTTGGAGTTTCATTTTTAGTAGATCTATAAACTGCCATTTTTCGGATCTTGTGGGTTTTAATCTATCAAACTTCCTTATTTTTAAGTTTCGTTCGTTCCAGATTGTGAGATTCGTGTTATAACCCCTTTCGATCCGTGGAACTCCCATTTTTGGCTCAGATTGAAGTTTATGGAATTGGAGTCCCGGAGGTTCTCTACGAACATGTTTATACGTGCTCGCGTAATATCAGGCTCTACGTACACGTTTATACGTGCTCGCGTAATATCAGGCTCTACTCACACGTTTATACGTACCCGCGTAATATCAAGCTCTACGCCCACGTTTATTCGTGTCAGCGTAAATTCGGTTTACGCAAGCCTACTCTGGCTTGGTGTATTCTTTACATGTACATTGTTTTACATGTAACGATTCCTTTACGTGTATATTGTTTTACTCGTAACGATTCCTTTACGCATACATTATTTTATGCGTAACGATTCCTTTATGCGTTCATTGTTTTACGCACAACGATTCCTTTATGCGTACATTATTTTACGTATAATAATTATTCTTTACGCATGTCACGACCCGCACCCGGATATACGGGTACGAATACGTGGGCCACGCCCAGCCTATGCCGCGGTATCGACGGTAGAACGCTGTCAAGTATACTATACTAACTACAATATCCAAGATCCATAACTATGAAATATACTCATGTCACATCACGAAAACTAAGGAAGATAAGACAAGAAATAATGACAATATCACTAGAACAACTAGAATCTACAATGATCATAAGACAGGAAAATAAAGAAGGAACAACAAGACTAACTAAGGATAACTACCATGCAACTCACATAGAAGAATAGTGAGATCCACCTCAGCTAGCAACATCATGAAGTCCAATACTGAGGGCACAACTACTCCTAAAATTTTGTCAACATATCCAGTCAGGATGGAACGAGCACAAATCTCAAATAACAGTTCTAATTAGACGATATTGAAAATATAGCAGTAAATAGAGAGAATATACAAGAAATCATGAAATGTACATGTGAGTATCATGGCAAGGTAAGCTATAATCTAGAGCTAGAACAAGGAAAGTAAAACTGATCATGGCATGTACAAGAATCAAGAATCATCTATCTAAGTGTGTGAGTACTAGTTTCAACATGTGGCCGGCTTGGATCTGCACAAGGTCTACTGGCCTGGTTAATCATACGTGGGGTGTATGATTAACACTCACAAGATCTACAAGAATAACAAGGTGGATAATGACCACACATCTACACTAATACTCCCCGTCCCCGACTAGTATAATAGATCCAACCATGACACATCATGACACGCGATTCTCCGAGAGGGTAGCTAGCCTTCGCAGGAATCGTGTCTATACAATGCACAAGGAACAAGGAAGACTTGCACAAGATATACCAAAGAAAGCGAGAAATAACATCTCATGAATGGATCCAGAGAAATACCAATCCGTGTGAACAATGTGTCAAGAGAACAAGGGTATCTACACCAAATACAAGAAACATAAACGATATCATAAAACAGAAATATTATCAGAGAATGTACTCGCCTGAGATCTGGTGGAATATGTCAACTGAGTCCAAAAACAGTGCCTCGAGGACCTATAGGTGGAATACCGTATCAATATAAGGGTTTGGAAGTAAAATCAACTCATACTAAGTCAAACTAGGTCAAGACAAGTCAAGCAAGTCAAACTGGATCAATCTAAGTTAATGGTTGACTTACAGTTGACTTTGGTCAACTGGTCAACTCTGGTCAACCCTGGGTCAACTCTAGGTCAAACTTAACTAACGTTGACTAACAGTTGACTTTAGGTCAACTGGTCAACTTCGGTCAAGTTCTGGTCAATCTTAGGCTACGGTTGACTTCCGGTTGACTTTTGGTCAAAATAGTCAACTGTGGTCAACCAGGGTCAAAACTAGTCTAACCTAGGTCAAATGTTGACTCTACTTCGACGTTCAGTCAAAGTAGTCAACCATGGTCAAACAGGATTAAGGCTAGTCTCTATAAACATCTACAGGGTCAACACATTCAATTTCAGTGATTGGGAAATCACTGAAATCGATGGAACTCAAAATACCAAAAAAGGAGAAGGATTATAATAATAGGGTAAAAACCTACATATGTTGTCGGATGGTGAAACTAACATCACCAACGTGTCCAGAATGGTCAAATAATCTAGAATAGCCTGTCCAAAAGTCCAATTTGGACACAGGGGCAAAACGGTAATTTTGGGCCAAAATAATGTCCGTCGTTGGACACACTTTGCACCAAAAAATGTGCCAAAATAAAAGTGCACAAAACCTAACAAATTATATGTCCACGAATCCAGAATGACGATACGAACCCAACGGTATATCCAGAATTGGATTCCGTTGACCCGTTCTCAAATTGGTCCGTTGATCAGGACATTGAAACTTCGATTTGCACAGAAAAGCGTGTCGGAGCTAATGTCCTCAAAACTCAGCAAATTATATGTCAACGAGTTCAGAATGACAATACGAACTCAATGGTATATCCAGAATTGGATTCCGATGAGCCGATCTCAAAGTGACCCGTTGACTCAGAAAGTGGGACCCGCTTTGTACCGAAATGCGTCCCAGGGATCACGTTCTCCAAATCAAGCAAACTTTATATGAAAACAGGCCAGAACGATGCAACGAGTCTACTGGTGGTGTCATAAATTGAATCCGGAGTCCCGGGTTCAAAAATGGAATTTTACAAGTACAACACTAAGAATTCGAACGGCCAACTTTGGCGTCGAATTCGACCGACCTAACAAGCTCAAACTGAAATGAAATCTAAAGGGGGCAGGAAGAGGGTTATACCAGCTGTGCACCGGAATAGGTGGCACACAAAACGGAGCTGCGACGACGAAGATACGAACCCGCGAAGTTGGCATTACGAAACTGTCCAAAAATAGTTCAATTAAAACGTCAACTTGGTGGCCAGTTTTCACATAGCAAACGACGAAATTAACGGGCAAAAATTGAGAGGGATGAAGGGGTATATACCTAGATTGAGACGTAGCAAAGAAATCATCGATCCAACGGTCGAATTCTCTAGAAAATTCGTACGAAGTCGCTGCCCCGAGACGCAAATTCTGAAATTTCTCCGCGCGCGCGTCGACGGAACTCCGAGAAAAATGCTGAAATCGCCTAGACGGCGCGTCCCGAAGGACGTTGGCCGCCACAGGGTGGTGCCTGGTGTTCGCCCGGCCAGGGGGGCCGGCCACGCGGTGGCGTGCGGCCACCCGCCAGCGGCGGCGGCGCTGAACCGCCGGCCAGGGGCGCGCGGGGTGCTGCTGCCCCCTGCTGCAGCTGCTGCTGCGCTGCACTGCTGCGGCTGCTGCCTCGCGACGGCGCACGCAGTGGCGCAGCCAGGCGGCGGCGGCGGCACTGCGGCGGCAGCGCACGGGGCTGGAGAGGGAGGAGGTGGTGGCGGTTTGGTGAATGAAGGTGATGGTGGTGGTCGTGAATGGTGATGATGTTGGTTGTCATGAATGGTGATGATGGTGGAGAATATGAGGAGGAGAGGTTGTCGGGGAGGAGCCCGACCAGGGGAGAGGTGGTGGTGTGTGGTGGCATGAAGAAGAAGGAGGAGGAGATGTCGGCCACATGGGGAAGGAAGTGGTGTTGATGGTGTGGTGTGTTTGTGAGTTATGAGAAAGAGAGAGAGAGTTAGTTAGTTATTAAATAGAAATAGAGAGAGAGAGAGATAGGGATGATATTAGATATTATAGAAAGAGAGAGGGGGGGGGCTGTCCTGTACGGGTAGGGGGGTTTGTGTGTGATGGAGAGAGGGGTGAGGCGTGAGTGATGAGAGAGAGATGTATATATATATATATATATATATATATATATATATATATATATATATATATATATATATATATAAAAGATATTTAAGAGAGAGATATTTTAGTGAGAGAGAGGGAATAGATATTTTTAAAATAGGAAAAAAATAGGAAAATTATGTGGGTTATTTGGGCAGTCATGAAAGAACAATATGGAGCTTGGTCTTGGGTCCGGTCGAGCCGGGTCGGGTCAAAATCGGACAGGAGGCAATAATTAAATTAATTTAGGTATTTATAATCATGGGTAAATAAGTAGCATGCGGGGGCTCAAATAAATGGAACACAAGTGTCAGGCGGGTAGTAGGCTTCGTGTGGGCCATGTCCCTATTTGGGGTTGACTAGGTTGGGTTGATGTCGGGTCCCGAAATTAAATTGGAAAAATAAATCAAGTTTTACGGTAGATAATTAATTGGCCTAAATTGACCCGAAAGTTGTGCGAAGAAAATGAAGCACAAAATGGAGTGTTTGAGTGGGACACGAAGGTCATGGGTGAAGAGCGTCTCGAGTAGATCAGGCATGACAAGTTGGTTTCTAGAAAAAGACTAGTCTGGTGCTTCTAAATTAAAAGTCATGATAACGTGCACATGATGATCAAGGAAAAGAGTGGGAAAATTAATTAATAATTAAATGGTTTAAATTGACCCGAACTTGCGCGAAGCAAAAAGAGTACAAGGGAACAAGTTTAGATGGGACATAATATATCGACGTGAAGGTAATCTCGTCTACTTCAAACTTCAAGAAGAAAGTTTCCAGAGACTGGCATCCCTGACGCTCCAGAAGTCAAAGGCACGATAAAGAGCATTAAATCAAATAATAAACAAATAATAATATCTACTCAAAATAATTGAATTATAAAATTGAAAAAAATAAATAAGCCCTAAATTCAGGGGCTTACAATTCTACCCACCTTATAAAAATTTTGTCCTCGAAATTAAAAATCATCTAATAGGTCAAGCTAAAACATGCAACTGCTATGGGTACTGTACTCAATCTGCTACCTTTGTGATCACCTATGCTGTTTCTCTCTACTGGTATTTTGGTTCCGGTTCATCAAGCTTCTTCCATAAAAAACCATATCTATTTACCCCCTAGAATCTTCATATCAATAAGAACCTTTACATATACTCTAAAATATAGGTCATCCTCGAGATACGTATATATATCACAATGATTGGCCATCAACCAAAATTCCAATCTCCAAAAGCAATTTATTTGTTTCCTTATCCTGTCCTAAGTATCTTTATCCTACTAATCATAAGCTCCATGAAATTATACATTCAAAACCTATTCTGGGTATTGAGCCTTCTCTCTTTTACTCAAGAACTCCCGAATATAAACCCTCAAATCTAAGCACAAGATTCTAGTCCTAAATCCGTAGTCACTAAATATAATATTCCTTACTCCTTCTTAGATACCTTAAAACCAATCTATACTATCAAACTAATCATTCTTAATGGTTCTAAGTCCACTATTGTCAGTCACTCGTATCTGTCCTATAAGCTTAACCCCATAAATCCCTAGAAAAATATACTCATCACAATCACACATAATAACATATTATAGTTACACTACAGAATCTGTTAACTAGGTTTGGCTATCCAATCATCAAAATAGAAGGTAACTGGGCCTAAGACTGGGTCTAACAATTCATATCAATATTCAGACAAGGTAAGGGTCAAGCAAGACAGGAAAGATTGTCGAAATATTTTCAAGAATAGTACGAGCCAAACAAGATGCATAGGACGTAGTCAAAGTAAAACTCAAGAACCATATACCTCCGTAATTATGTCACGTGAAGTTACTATCGTGCCAGCGTGCATCTGACTGCGATTAACTTCCTTGTTCCATAATACAACGGATGGCTGCAGTGCACAGCTGCCACGCCAGATAATACAGGTTCCGAAACTTAACTTGGCTAAATCCGTGAAATATTTTCAAACAATTGAGATATAAACATTTCGAAATTTTCAGAGTTTTCAAGTGTAGATGACAGATGTAGATATGAGATAGGTGATTGGTGAAATCAAGACATAGCTAAACAAGTCAAAGGAAATGATGGCAAGATGAGGAAATCATCATACGATGAGAAAAGAAATGAATGATAAGTCGAGAAATAAGGGTATGAATTGTCCTCATCATTTGGTCAAAAAGAAGTGAATCAATTTAAGATACGACCTGATAACCATACACGTCTATCCGAAATCATGTTGCCAGAATTTACGCCACGCCAGTAAACATAGCTGCAATAAACGATAGAGTCCATAACTAAGGTATACACCCTATAATCATGTCATCTAGATTCCTTACCACGCCATCCGGTATGGCTGCAAGAGAATCTAAATGCCATAACTAGGATAGTATATCCAAAATCAGGCTCCATATCCATGTCAGGCTAGCTAATATGACTGCGATAAATTCTAAACTCCATAAATAAAGTAGACACTTACTGTTCTTATCGTCCTCGTCCAAAATATGTTTATCAGGATATCTTAACTCAATTCTTAAAAGAATTATCCATAACAAAATCAAAGGTCAACAACGAATATTAAGATTTAAAATTCAACAACAAGTCAAGGGTAAGTTAATAGAAACAACGGAAACAACTTCCGAGATAGGGTTCAGAGAAAAATCTCAGGGAAAGTCCCGAGGGTACTACCTAGGTCAAGATAGAAAATGGTGGAATATAATCTAAAACAAACCTCGACCATGATACGAGGTTGGTAAATCATATTCTCTCCCCAACCTAGATGATATATAAGTCCAACTTATACCTCCCCTCTGGGGTCCATAAACTCATCCCAAAGAATAATAAAGTACGATAACTGAGAGATATCTCAGGAATTAGGACGGATAGAAACGAATGGGAATAGATTCGAAAAGTTTCGAAATAAGATTCCCAGGGGTCATTCCTAGAATCTACTAAGAGTTCCTAATATGTGACTGAGTACCAAAATTCTAAAATATTCCATGACTCAACCTTAATCCTAGGGCAGGCTCGCAGTAGTACAGATAAGCTCAAGTACTACCACGACTTCGCATTAATAGCAAAGACTGACCTGCATAGGCCACCACTAAAAATGTGTCACGACCCGCACCCGGATATACGGGTACGAATACGTGGGCCACGCCCAACCTACGCTGCGGTATCGGCGGTAGAACGCTGTCAAGTATACTATACTAACTACAATATCCAAGATCTATAACTATGAAATACACTCATGTCACATCACGAAAACTAAGGAAGATAAGACAAAAAATAATGACAATATCACTAGAACAACTAGAATCTACAATGATCATAAGACAGGAAAATGAAGAAGGAACAATAAGACTAACTAAGGATAACTACCAGGCAACTCACATAGAAGAATAGTGAGATCCACCTCAGCTAGCAACATCATGAAGTCCAATACTGAGGGCACAACTACTCCTAAAATTTTGTCAACATATCCAGTCAGGATGGAACGAGCACAAATCTCAAATAACAGTTCTAATTAGACGATATTGAAAATATAGCAGTAAATAGAGAGAATATACAAGAAATTATAAAATATACATGTGAGTATCATGACAAGGTAAGCTGTAATCTAGAGCTAGAACAAGGCAAGTAAAACTGATCATGACATGTACAAGAATCAAGAATCATCTATCTAAGTGTGTGAGTACTAGTTTCAACATGTGGCCGGCTTGGGTCTGCACAAGGTCTACTGGCCTGGTTAATCATACGTGGGGTGTATGATTAACACTCACAAGATCTACAAGAATAACAAGGTGGATAATGACCACACATCTACACTAATACTTCCCGTCCCCGACTAGTATAATGGATCCAACCATGACACATCATGACACGCGATTCTCCGAGAGGGTAGCTAGCCTTCGTAGGAATCGTGTCTATACAATGCACAAGGAACAAGGAAGACTTGCACAAGATATACCAAGGAAAGCGAAAAATAACATCTCATGAAGGGATCCAGAGAAATACCAATCCGTGTGAACAATGTGTCAAGTGAACAAGGGTATCTACACTAAATACAAGAAACATAAACGATATCATAAAACAGAAATATTATCAGAGAATGTACTCGCCTGAGATCTGGTAGAATATGTCAACTGAGTCAAAGAACAGTACCTCGAGGACCTATAGGTGGAATACCGTATCAATATAAGGGTTTGGAAGTAAAATCAACTCATACTAAGTCAAACTAGGTCAAGACAAGTCAAGCAAGTCAAACTGGATCAATCTAAGTCAATGGTTGACTTACAGTTGACTTTGGTCAACTGGTCAACTCTGGTCAACCCGGGGTCAACTCTAGGTCAAACTTAACTAACATTGACTTTGGGTCAACTGGTCAACTTCGGTCAAGTTCTGGTCAATCTTAGGCTACGGTTGACTTCCGGTTGACTTTTGGTCAAAATAGTCAACTGTGGTCAACCAGGGTCAAAACTAGTCTAACCTAGGTCAAATGTTGACTCTACTTCGACGTTTAGTCAAAGTAGTCAACCATGGTCAAACAGGGTTAAGGCTAGTCTCTATAAACATCTACAGGGTCAATACATTCAATTTCAGTGATTGGGAAATCACTGAAATCGATGGAACTCAAAATACCAAAAAAGGAGAAGGATTATAATAATAGGGTAAAAACCTAAAGATGTTGTCGGATGGTGAAACTAACATCACCAACGTGTCCAGAATGGTCAAATCAGCTAGAATAGCCTGTCCAAAAGTCCAATTTGGACATAGGGGCAAAACGGTAATTTTGGGCCAAAATGATGTCCGTCGTTGGACACAATTTGCACCGAAAAACGTGCCAAAATAAAGTGCACAAAACCTAACAAATTATATATCCACGAATCCAGAATGACGATACGAACCAAACGGTATATCCAGAATTGGATTCCGTTGACCCGATCTCAAATTGGTCCGTTGACCAGGACATTGAAACTCCGATTTGCACAGAAAAGCGTGTCGGAGCTAATGTCCTCAAAACTCAGCAAATTATATGTCAACAAGTCCAGAATGACGATATAAACTCAACGGTATATCCGGAATTGGATTTCATGAGCCAATCTCAAAGTGACCCGTTGACTCAGAAAGTGGGACCCGCTTTGCACCGAAATACGTGCCAGGGCCCACGTTCTCCAAATCAAGCAAACTTTATATGAAAATATGCCAGAACTACGCCACGAGTCTAGTGGTGGTGTCAGAAATTGAATCCGAAGTCCCGGGTTCAAAAATAGAATTTTACAAGTGCAACACTAAGAATTCGAACGGCCAACTTTGGTGTCAAATTCGACCGACCTAACAAGCTCAAACTGAAATGAAATCTAAAGGGGGCAGGAAGAGGGTTATACCAGCTGTGCACCGTAAATGGTGGCGCACAAAACGGAGTTGCGACGACGAAGATACGAACCCGCGAAGTTGGCATCACGAAACTGTCCAAAAATAGTTCAATTAAAACGTCAACTTGGTGGCCAGTTTTCACATAGCAAACGACAAAATTAACAGGAAAAAATTAAGAGGATGAAGGGGTATATACCGAGATTAAGACGGAGTGAAGAAATCGTCGATCCAACGGTCGGATTGTCCAGAAAATTCGCACGAAGTCCCTGCCCCGAGACGCGAATTCTGAAATTTTTCCGCGCGCGCGTCGACGGAACTCCGGGAAAAACGCTGAAATCGCCTAGACGGCGCGTCCCGGATGACGTTGGCCGCCACAGGGTGGTGCCTGGGGGTCGCCCGGCCAGGGGGGGCCGGCCACGCGGTGGCGCGCGGCAACCCGCCGGCGGCGGCGGCGCTGAACCGCCGGCCAGGGGCACGCGGGGTGCTGCTGCCCCCTGCTGCAGCTGCTGCTGCGTTGTACTGCTGCGGCTGCTGCCTCGCGGTGGCGCGCACGGTGGTGTAGCCATGCGGCGGCGGCACTGCGGCGGCGACGCGCGGGACTGGAGAGGGAGGAGGTGGTGGCGGTTTGGTGAATGAATGTGATGGTGGTGGTCGTGAATGGTGATGATGTTGGTAGTCATGAATGGTGATGATGGTGGAGAATAGGAGGAGGAGAGGTTGTCGGGGAGGAGCCCGACCAGGGGAGAGGTGGTGGTGTGTGGTGGCGTGAAGAAGAAGGAGGAGGAGATGTCGGCCACATGGGGAAGGGAGTGGTATTGATGGTGTGGTGTGTTTGTGAGTTATGAGAGAGAGAGAGAGTTAGTTAGTTATTAAATAGAAAATAGAGAGAGAGAGATAGGGATGATATTAGATATTATAGAAAGAGAGAGGGGGGGTTGTCCTGTACGGGTAGGGGGGTTTGTGTGTGATGGAGAGAGGGGTGAGGTGTGAGTGATGAGAGAGAGAGATGTATATATATATATATATATATATATATATATATATATATATATATATATATATATATATATATATATATATATATAAATATATGTTACGACCCGCACCCAGTATAGGGGCACGAGAAGTGGGTACGTCCAGCCTACACCGCAGTGTCGGCGGTAGTAAGCTGTCCTAGGTTGCTAACTAAACTCATACAGTGTATAAAAAGTACTTGTCCAGATATCAGCTCCGAATGGAGGGCAAGTAAATGGGTATGATCTACTCAAACACAGTCTAAAACACGAAAAGATAACACAGAAGTTATACCTAAGGAATTAAAGACACAACAACTAACTACTAAAATAATACACCAATGTCTCAAACCAACTTAATACAGACTCAAAATCTTAACTTTAATACAACAAGCCAAAACATGAAAGCTAAAGTAGTCTACTAGCTAATCTCCTGAATCACTCCTAAGAGTCAGAACCAAAGGTTGCTAATCCCTCGCCAGGTCCATGGGAAGTAGGACAGGTGTCCACAGGATTATCATCTGTAATATTTTCAACAGGTCCAATCAGGAGGGGAACGAGTACAACTCATCAAGAAAAACCCAAGTAAATGATAAAGAACTATAAAGCAGTTATAGACAGTTTTATTGATGAGCATGGCAGTTTTATACAGGTAATGATGGCATAGAGAGGCAGTAAGATACAAGAAAAGAAAGGTAACTAACAAGAGAAGAATCATGGCAATGAAGACTGTAATAAAAGCTAACTGAACTAGAATAATAAGTGTGAGTCCAGACAGTACGATATAAGTCTAATGTAATCCCAGTGTGAGTCCAGTCCATATAATCTGATACCAGATAATTTCCAGTACAAGATGAGTCCAACAGTGATCAATGAAACCAGGGTGAGTCCAACTATGATCTAACAGTGTGTTTTAAAATACCGAGGTCGACATACAAACGGCTGTAGGTATCAGGCACATCTCTTACGGATCAGGCAAGAGATGGCTATGCTTCCAGAAGATTCCAGTTGGAGATTCCAGATTTGGGGTATGTCTACATGTCTTACTCGATATTTCCCCGCCCAGCAAGTGAATCCAAAATCGACAAAAAGAATCGAGATGAGTCTGGCCAATACGTGATGATTCCAGAAATGATTCCAGAATGATACTAATGACTCCAGTAATAGAGGCCAGCAAGTAAGGTATGTGTCGATACATGAATCCAGAAATATTCATACGTGTTGATACAGAGAATCATATAGAACTAACTAGAACTGAAATACAGTAATCGACAAATAAATGAGAGAATTATCAGAGAATGTACTCGTCTGACACTCTGGAAAGAGTAGTGTAATATCAGATGTCTGTACCAGGGTCACAATGTCCTAAAAATAGAGTAATACAGTTATGATATGTCTAATATGAAGGTAAATGAAATCTACAATGCAATCTATATGAATTCTAAGCCAATCTAGGTCAAAGTCAAACTTGGTCAACTCTACAGTCAATCTAAGTCAAATCAAGTCATATTAGGTCACAGGGAATCAAACTAAGTCAAATAGAGTCAAACAAGGTCAAACAAGTCAAGATTAGTCAAATCTAGGTTAAAGTCAACTCCTGGTCAACATTCTAATCAAACTAGTCAAATACTAGTCAACATGATCAATCTGGGTCAAGTCTAGGTCAAACTTAGACCAACTAAGGTATTGGTCAAACAAAGACTAGTCAGTTAGGGTAATTAGGTCAAACATGGTCTGACTAGTTGAACTAGTCATTATTAGGTCAATTAGGTCATGGTTTGACCAATAGTTGACTTTAGTCAACCATGGTCAACAATGGTCAATTCTAAGTCAAATAGTCAAGGCTAGGTCAACACTAGTCAAGCAAGTTATCTTAGGTCATTCCTAGTCATTTCTAGGTCAATTTGGTCAACTTAGGGTTAGCCCTTATGCCATAGGCTAGATACTCTTGGCCATAGGCCATCTTATAGGTTTTCATATAAACCTATACTAGAAGTTATACATATATATATATATATATATATATATATATATATATATATATATATATATATATATATATATATATATATATATATATATATATACTCTATCTACCCATATACCAAAATAGGATTTCTATATACTATACTCACATACACATATTTATATAACATCACTATAGGAAAACTAATACAAATATACATATATCAATATATATATATATATATATATATACCTATATATATATAAACTCATATATATACTATATATATATATAGAGAGACAAAGGGAAAGAGAGAGAGACTGAATGAGAGAGAGAGTGAGACAGTGAGAGAGAGGGGATGAGGTCTGGATAGGTCAGGACAGGGGGAGGGTCATGGTTCCCAGAAATTCTGGAACCAAACCTGGCCCAAACACACACACACACAGGATACATATATACATACATATGTATATATATACAACTACACACACACACCACCATTTCTCTCCAAATTTGACCCACACTCACACATACATATATACTACACATATACACACTAAAATACACTAGTCCAAAGTATTAAACTCAAACAAAATCGATTTGAAATTCGATTTTGCAAAAACTGGAAAAAACCCAAAACTGTGAACTGTGCACTGTTGCTCGAAAATGGGTAATTTGATTTTTGTGCACTAAACCGAGCTATGGCTCGCAACCAAGGGTTGGTAACTGACACCCCATAGATACTCTAGTGTCCCAAGTCACTGACACGACACCACGACACCGTTTCGCGTGTCCAAACACGCAAAACATTCAATCGGGTAAACTCCTGACACGCGTACGAATAACAGTGTCGTGCACGCGGTTACACGCGTCGTACTCGCGACACAGGACACGACGCACCACGTGCTCGTGTCTACGTGTACGCCACGTGTAGGGCATCATGCCCGTGTTACTACGAGACGCTCTAGTGTCGTGTCCATGCGACACGACACACTCAAAGTTGTGCGCGTGCGCGTATGCGCTGATAGCACGTGTCCAGTGCGAGTGAGTTTTCTCACTCGACACGACACGACGCGACACGAGACTTTGGGGGCATGTTCGCAGACATTGCCCCCTTGTCTGTGTTAAGTTACACGTGTCCTAGTGGCCTGTGTAGTGCACACGACGTGTCGGGTAGCAGGGCATGCACGATGGGCTCGTGCGGTCGGTTCATGTCCAATTTGGACACGGACACAGCACGATAATGTGCTCAGTCTACTTGATTAGTGATCAGCAAGTCTAGGGCTTCTAGTTTGTATAATTTGTTTCACAAATCGACCATATCGAATCCATTGTGGCATTTCACCAAACAAGGATTTTAGCCCTACGATACGTGTCCGATACGGACACCAAAACACATCAAAATCCTACCAAACTTTACCCACAATATTGTTATTCCTATATGAATGCAATTATGAAAGAAAAACAGGAATTTGACTAGGTTTGTGAGAAAATACCTATTGTGCAAATCCAAGGAAAAATAATGAGAATGGGGTTGTGTGATCTCCAACTCGATGATGCCCAAGCTCCCAAATTCTGAATTTTTAGCTTCCCTTAGCTCCCTAGATGTTGTAGGGTTCCAATGCAAGAGACTAGAGTCAATTTGGACCAAGAATGATCAAGTTATCAAGGGTTGAAGGAAAAGGGAATTTTGTGGATTTAATTTCATGTAATTTTGTTCATAAATAAATCCATGGGGTTTATAACATGGGTGGGCTGCCAAGGGGGGTAGGGTAGATATTTAGGGCTCCTTTCCACCTTGCTAACTTAGCTTCTAAGTCTTGGACCAAGTAGATATTTCTAGGTTTTATGAAAAATATCTATAAAGCAAATATCTAAGATATTTCAATCCTAAGATATTTACAACATAAAGTAAATACCTACACTTAGTCTTCTAGGTTAGTTGCTAATCCCTAGATTAGGCTAAACTAGGTTAGGGACTAACATGACACTAATCAACTAATTAAATAATAATAAATCACATAAATCCAAATAAATTCTAATAAATTACCAAAATACCCTTTAGGCTAAAAAGCCCTAATTTGATGTTCTAAACCTATGGTTAGGCTCACATGATCATGGTTAGTCTCTAGGTTATAAAATCTCTAGGGTTTACACTAGGGTTACACTAGTAAAATCACAAAGTCATAAGCCATGACTTAGAAAATAATTTTAAATTAACTAAAATCACCAAAAATCATATCATGACTAAAACACCATTAATAAATAATAAAAATAATAATTTTTCAAAAATACCCCTATTTCAGAAAACTGGGTCTTACAAGTCTACCCTCCTTAGAGAAATTTCGTCCTCGAAATTAAGATAGTCGTACTCCTTCTAGGTCAAACCCCCAGTCAATCAGAGTCAAAAGATAACATGCAATCATAGTCCTACTGGTCGTGATTCCACAGTCTCGAACAGGGTAACTACACTATCTAGCACATCACAAGCATATCCTGACAGGTACTAATGGAATCATACAACAAGATGGAAAAGGAAGGACAGAAAAGATAAACCTGCTAACCCGTCACCTGCAGCGTTGGTCTCCTCGACCGTCATCGCAAAAGCTCCACCCCTCTGGTGCTGAGCTACAGGTGGCCTAGTACCCTCAAAAGGAGGTACAAAGGGACAGTCTACCATCCTATATGAAACTGGTAAAGACAACTAAGAATTAATTATGACGGATTACCATTCCAAAGATGATCAAATCGAAGGTTTAAGGTACGAGTGTCAATTGTATTAAAATCCAATAACATAGTATATAAAAGAAGATTTAGTCCTGGCACGATCTAAGTTGATCAATTTCAGGATATATCGAAGTTTGGACAAGATGGAGAACGATGCCATTGAAGTCTGAGCACGAGTATCCAGGATTTGATATCCATATCACAATTGAATTAATTCAATTGAATAAGACCCCAAACACTGGATGATAAGGAGGATGACCCGGTCAACTGGTCATGATCAAAGAATTAGAATTTAAAGGATGATGCAAGGATATAGAAATAAGGCAATTTCTTCTTTTGGATAGGGAAACTAAACATGATACCTTGGGTTAATCTATCAAGTACAGTGCCTTTTCCATCTGAAATATGTTAAAGGCAAAACAATAATGAGTTCAAAGGCGATGTTATTAAGCACAATACGTGGTTCATAGGCGATGGAAATAATTCAGAAGAGAATTGTCAAAGCTGTCGTGGATGAGACTCTAGGGCAAATTTAACTATGTCTTCCTCCATGTCGAATAATATATGAGAAGCGAACCAAAATGCAATAGGTTGATCAGACCATCATGCACCTGTTCTGATTAGACAATATGTTAGTGGGTACCGGCCCCCAATAAAATATATCATGATCAAGCTCGAAAAGATCAGCTTGCAAAACTGGTGCTAAATTAGCAACATAATATAGACAAAATATAAGTAGGGATAATGATGAAGGAAGTTAACAGTACAAGATTCTTTAAACATCAAGGAGTGAGGGTGAATAAAAACAAGAGGGAAAGGATTTTCAATTTGAAGTTCATAATGAGATTCTCAAGGGTCGTCCAGGAATCTCTCAAGTAGTCCTAACTGTGACCGAGTAACCTCTCCGTTAAAGCCTATCTCTTAATCCTATCGCAGGCTCACAGCAGTACAACTAAGTCGCCGTACTACCACGATATCGTACTAATGCGACTCTCGACCTGCATGGGCCACCACTAAAAACGTGTCACGACCCGCACCCAGTATAGGGGCACGAGAAGTGGGTACGTCCAGCCTACGCCACAGTATCGGCGGTAGTAAGCTGTCCTAGGTTGCTAACTAAACTCATGCAGTGTATAAAAAGTACTTGTCCAGATATCAGCTCCGAATGGAGGGCAACTAAAAGGGTATGATCTACTCAAACACAGTCTAAAACACGAAAAGATAACACAGAAGTTATACCTAAGGAATTAAAGACACAACAACTAACTACTAAAATAATACACCAATGTCTCAAACCAACTTAATACAGACTCAAAATCTTAACTTTAATACAACAAGCCAAAACATGAAAGCTAAAGTAGTCTACTAGCTAATCTCCTGAATCACTCCTGAGAGTCAGAACCAAAGGTAGCTAATCCCTCGCCAGGTCCATGGGAAGTAGGGCAGGTGTCCACAGGATTATCATCTGTAATATTTTCAACAGGTCCAATCAGGACGGGAACGAGTACAACTCATCAAGAAAAACCCAAGTAAATGACAAAGAACTATAAAGCAGTTATAGACAGTTTTATTGATGAGCATGGCAGTTTTATACAGGTAATGATGGCATAGAGAGGCAGTAAGATACAAGAAAAGAAAGGTAACTAACAAGAGAAGAATCATGGCAATGAAGACTGTAATAAAAGCTAACTGAACTAGAATAATAAGTGTGAGTCCAGACAGTACGATATAAGTCTAATGTAATCCCAGTGTGAGTCTAGTCTATATAATTTGATACCAGATAATTTCCAGTACAAGATGAGTCCAACAGTGATCAATAAAACCAGGGTGAGTCCAACTATGATCTAACAGTGTGTTTTAAAATACCGAGGTCGACATGCAAACGGCTGTAGGTATCAGACACATCTTTTACGGATCAGGCAAGAGATGGCTATGCTTCCAGAAGATTCCAGTTGGAGATTCCAGATTTGGGGTATGTCTACATGTCTTACTCGATATTTCTCCGCCCAGCAAGTGAATCCAAAATCGACAAAAAGAATCGAGATGAGTCTGGCCAATACGTGATGATTCCAGAAATGATTCCAGAATGATACTAATGACTCCAGTAATAGAGGCCAGCAAGTAAGGTATGTGTCGATACATGAATCCAGAAATATTCATACGTGTTGATACCGAGAATCATATAGAACTAACTAGAACTGAAATACAGTAATCGACAAATAAATGAGAGAATTATCAGAGAATGTACTCGCCTGACACTCTGGAAAGAGTAGTGTAATATCAGATGTCTGTACCAGGGTCACAATGTCCTAAAAATAGAGTAATACAGTTATGATATGTCTAATATGAAGGTAAATGAAATCTACAATGCAATCTATATGAATTCTAAGCCAATCTAGGTCAAAGTCAAACTTGGTCAACTCTACAGTCAATCTAAGTCAAATCAAGTCATATTAGGTCACAGGGAATCAAACTAAGTCAAATAGAGTCAAACAAGTCAAGATTAGTCAAATCTAGGTTAAAGTCAACTCCTGGTCAACATTCTAATCAAACTAGTCAAATACTAGTCAACATGATCAATCTGGGTCAAGTCTAGGTCAAACTTAGACCAACTAAGGTATTGGTCAAACAAAGACTAGTCAGTTAGGGTAATTAGGTCAAACATGGTCTGACTAGTTGAACTAGTCATTATTAGGTCAATTAGGTCATGGTTTGACCAATAGTTGACTTTAGTCAACCATGGTCAACAATGGTCAATTCTAAGTCAAATAGTCAAGGCTAGGTCAACACTAGTCAAGCTAGTTATCTTAGGTCATTCCTAGTCATTTCTAGGTCAATTAGGTCAACTTAGGGTTAGCCCTTATGCCATAGGCTAGATACTCTTGGCCATAGGCCATCTTATAGGTTTTCATATAAACCTATACTAGAAGTTATACATATATATATATATATATATATATATATATATATATATATATATATATATATATATATATCTATATATATACTCTATCTACCCATATACCAAAATAGGATTTCTATATACTATACAACTCACATACACATATTTATATAACATCACTATAGGAAAACTAATACAAATATACATATATCAATATATATATATATATATACCTATATATATATATAAACTCATATATATACTATATATATATATATAGAGAGACAAAGGGAAAGAGAGAGAGAGACTGAATGAGAGAGAGAGTGAGACAGTGAGAGAGAGGGGATGAGGTCTGGACAGGTCAGGACAGGGGGAGGGTCATGGTTTCCAGAAATTCTGGAACCAAACCTGGCCCAAACACACACACACACATGATACATATATACATACATATGTATATATATACAACTACACACACACACCACCATTTCTCCCCAAATTTGACCCACACTCACACATACATATATACTACACATATACACACTAAAATACACTAGTCCAAAGTATTAAACTCAAACAAAATCGATTTGAAATTCAATTTTGCAAAAAACTGGAAAAAACCCAAAACTGTGAACTGTGCACTGTTGCTCGAAAATGGGTAATTTGATTTTCGTGCACTAAACCGAGCTATGGCTCGCAACCAAGGGTTGGTAACTGACACCCCATAGATACTCTAGTGTCCCAAGTCACTGACACGATACCACGACACCCTTTCGCGTGTCCAAACACGCAAAACATTCAATCGGGTAAACTCCTGACACGCGTACGAATAACAGTGTCGTGCACGCGGTTACACGCGTCGTACTCGCGACACAGGACACGACGCACCACGTGCTCATGTCCACGTGTATGCCACGTGTAGGGCTTCATGCCCGTGTTACTACGAGACGCTCTAGTGTCGTGTCCATGCGACACGACACACTCAAAGTTGTGCGCGCGCGCGTGTGCGCTGACAGCGCGTGTCCAGTACGAGTGAGTTTTCTCACTCGACACGACACGACGCGACACGAGACTTTGGGGGCATGTTCGCAGACATTGCCCCCTTGTCTGTGTTAAGTTACACGTGTCCTAGTGGCCTGTGTAGTGCATACGACGTGTCGGGTAGCAGGGCATGCACGATGGGCTCGTGCGGTCGGTTCGTGTCCAATTTGGACACGGACACAGCACGATAATGTGCTCAGTCTACTTGATTAGTGATCAGCAAGTCTAGGGCTTCTAGTTTGTATAATTTGTTTCACAAATCGACCATATCGAATCCATTGTGGCATTTCACCAAACAAAGATTTTAGCCCTACGATACGTGTCCGATACGGACACCAAAACACATCAAAATCCCACCAAACTTTACCCACAGTATTGTTATTCCTATATGAATGCAATTATGAAAGAAAAATAGGAATTTGACTAGGTTTGTGAGAAAATACCTATTGTGCAAATCCAAGGAAAAACAATGAGAATGGGGTTGTGTGATCTCCAACTCGATGATGCCCAAGCTCCCAAATTCTGAATTTCTAGCTTCCCTTATCTTCCTAGATGTTGTAGGGTTCCAATGCAAGAGACTAGAGTCAATTTGGACCAAGAATGATCAAGTTATCAAGGGTTGAAGGAAAAGGGGAATTTTGTGGATTTAATTTCATGTAATTTTGTTCATGAATAAATCCATGGGGTTTATAACATGGGTGGGCTGCCAAGGGGGGTAGGGTAGATATTTAGGGCTCCTTTCCACCTTGCTAACTTAGCTTCTAAGTCTTGGACCAAGTAGATATTTCTAGGTTTTATGAAAAATATCTATAAAGCAAATATCTAAGATATTTCAATCCTAAGATATTTACAACATAAAGTAAATACCTACACTTAGTCTTCTAGGTTAGTTGCTAATCCCTAGATTAGGCTAAACTAGGTTAGGGACTAACATGACACTAATCAACTAATTAAATAATAATAAATCACATAAATCCAAATAAATTCTAATAAATTACCAAAATACCCTTTAGGCTAAAAAGCCCTAATTTGATGTTCTAAACCTATGGTTAGGCTCACATGATCATGGTTAGTCTCTAGGTTATAAAATCTCTAGGGTTTACACTAGGGTTACACTAGTAAAATCACAAAGTCATAAGCCATGACTTAGAAAATAATTTTAAATTAACTAAAATCACCAAAAATCATATCATGACTAAAACACCATTAATAAATAATAAAAATAATAATTTTTCAAAAATACCCCAATTTCAGAAAACTGGGTCTTACAATATATATATATATATATATATATATATATATATATATATATATATATATATATATATATATATATATATAAGATATTTAAGAGAGAGATATTTTAGTGAGAGAGAGGGAATAGATATTTTTAAAATAGGAAAAAAATAGGAAAATTATGTGGGTTATTTGGGCAGTCATGAAAGAACAATATGGAGCTGGGGCTCGGGTCCGGTCGAGCCGGGTCGTGTCAAAATCGGACAGGAGACAATAATTAAATTAATTTAGGTATTTATAATCATGGGTAAATAAGTAGCATGCGGGAGCTCAAATAAATGGGACACAAGTGTCAGGCGGGTAGTAGGCTTCGTGTGGGCCATGTCCCAATTTGGGGTCGACCAGGTTGGGTCGATGTCGGGTCCCGAAATTAAATTGGAAAAATAAATCAGGTTTTACGGTAGATAATTAATTCGCCTAAATTGACCCAAAAGTTGTGTGAAGAAAATAAAGCACAAAATGGAGTGTCTGAGTGGGACACGAAGGTCATGGGTGAAGAGCGTCTCGAGTAGATCTGGCATGACAAGTTGGTTTCTAGAAAAAGACTAGTCTGGTGCTTCTAAATTAAAAGTCATGATAACGTGCACATGATGATCAAGGAAAAGAGTGGGAAAATCAATTAATAATTAAATGGTCTAAATTGACCCGAACTTGCGTGAAGCAAAAAGAGTACAAGAGAACAAGTTTGGATGGGACATGATATATCGACGTGAAGGTAATCTCGTTTACTTCAAACTTCAAGAAGAAAGTTTCCAGAGACTGGCATCCCTGATGCTCCAGAAGTCAAAGGCACGGTAAAGAGCATTAAATCAAATAATAAACAAATAATAATATCTATTCAAAATAATTGAATTATAAAATTGAAAAAAAATAAGCCCTAAATTCAGGGGCTTACAACGCATGCAAGATTCATGCGTAAACTTGGACACTTTACGCATAAAAGTTTTACCCGTAACTTTATTATTTACGCGTACTCTTCTGGCTTAGCGTAAGATGAGTTTTTACGCGTAACTTTGTTCCTTTATTGGAGTGTACTCCTTTACGCGCAAGCTTTATTCCTTCACGCGTAAACTTCCTTCACGCATAAATCTCCTTTACGCGTATTTCATCGGGCGTACTCTTCTGGCTTGACGTGTTTTTATTGAACGTACTCCTTGGGCGTACATGGCATCTATTATTTTACGCCTTTTTGCATGAACTCGATATAATCATGATATGCTAATATTTTAATACATATTGTGGTGTAGAATGTGTCCTGTGTCCCGATTGGTTTATAGATACCCAGTATGACTGGAACTTAAGAGTTATAGACTCGACCATACTAAATACTAGTTTGACTTTCATGCCTTGGCACGAATTGACATTGATTGTTACCTTGACTAAATAATTGATCATGCGTTCCTAGTTGGAACTAAGAGGCTGGCTAGTCGTCTTATTGAAATTGAATGAGACACGTTCATATTAACTATGAACCATTGCAATCGACTAGCGGATCCCGAACATTGGCATATGGACACATGCAGGCTTCAACTGATTTTCTATAAAAGTGGTATGTATACTTTACAGTCAAGGCATAATTATTCCGTGGCTAGATTTGATTGTTGTATTACGCTATATAAGACCTACAATCTAACCGCACGGACATCATTGTAGAGTTATGCATATCGTACTCTGTACGAAAGTACTCATTCTGAATGACCATGATCCACGGCATGGGATTTCAATTAACATAGGGACTACTAAGTTAAATAAAATAACGATTGCATGGAGAGAATGGATTCCTGAGTTCTTACATGGCAGCCATCCTTGGGACAATTAGTGCCCCAATATGTCGGCTGGTTCCCACAGATACTGCAAATCTACTACACGGGTAGGGAGCGGTATCTGATTATATTTATTTACAGTATACTGATGATGGGCGTCATACTGGAACTCGTCTAATTCAGGATTGGCGTAATTGATTATTGGATAGACTAGCCTTGTTTGTGCATAGTAAGAACCGAGGAATCCTTATTGCATATTTCTAAGATAACTTGGAACTTACAATAGCAAGCCGTTGTAGTTGCATGACCGTTTAAATTGATTTGTTTGTGTACTGTACCTACTCTATTAACTACTGAGATGATCAGAATGTCAGGACATGATGGGTCAACTTCTGTCCTTGTTTGGTTGGAAAGTTGGTTTGAAGTATCATGATGTTGTGTGAATCCCAGTAGCAAGCGGAGACTTATTATTATATTCTTAACTCTTATCACTGGTTTTAGTTCTCATATCGTACTTTCTTGTGGTACTTGCTATTAGAGGTCTAACCTCTCTGGTTTTGCATGGCCAGATTTAGAGCCAGTTCCCGAAGACTCAGCTTACTTCTACCTCCAAGATGGTTAATACTAGAGGGATGATCGTAGGAGGACACGAGTGGGTTCTTTACTTTCCTGCTCGTTTTTGCTACTTACTTTACATTTTGTCACTTGGCACCGACATGTTAGTCGGACTGTCTTGTACTTACCTTTACATAATTGTAACTGAGTCAGACTGCAGCTGATAACAATTGTATATACCTTGCTATATCATCTGGCTATGTTTTGTACAGCCAGAACTCAAGAACATTTTGACTGAGCGTTCGGGACGCCTTACTGCTTTATCTTATATGTTCTCTATTATTCCTTCTTGTTTGAATGATTGAGACAATAGATGTCTAGTAACCCTAGTGAGACTTCCATGTAGTATGCACCCCTCGTCTTTTAGACATCATTGATCGTATTATATGGTATTCATCTACCCGCAATACGTAGCTGGCTGAGTCACTCCCCCGCTCTCCGGTATTCTGGTTTTGGGGCATGACAAGGTTTTAGTTGTGGCCCATGCAGGTATGATTTCAGATTTGTGGGGTATTTTAATTTGTAGGATGTCTCAATCACACATGTTTTCCCTTGATCTCTTGATTCGTTACTCTCGACCCTAGCTTGACATTCTGGTATCATTTGACTTAATTGATCTTTCCTGTCCGATAGTTTGATTGTTTCCTTATCCCTTTTCTTAGGGGCACCTCGTCCGCATCTATCAGAGCTGGACAACAACAACAAGGGCAACATAAACAATATGACCATGCTGGTCAGCAACGAAGGCCAGTACTACTTCAAGAGAGCATCCAAGAAAAGGTGAGAGTGGAACCAACAACTGGACCACAGTATCCAGAGGTTCCAACACCACCAACAGTTCCATCTACCCCGGTGGAAGTAGACACACTAGCCCTTCTGGAGATCATGAGAGGGATGATGGCTACTCAGCAACATCAGATGTTGGCCCATCAATGCATGTACACCCAGCTGCAAGAGCAGAATGTATTACTTAACCAAGGATTGCAGACAGCTTTGGAAAGGAGAGTGAGGACAGATTCAGGAGAATAGACCAGATTTTGCAAGTATAATCCCCGTCGTTTCGAGGGCACAGAAGATGCCATTTCAGCAGATACATGGCTTAAGGATATTGAGGCTATTCTGACAACAACTAAGGTACCAACGGAAGAACATGTGGATCTAGTAAAGCTGTTACTTCAGGACCTTGCACGTGATTGGTGGGAATCTGAAGAAGTGGGCATCAGACGTCCTGTTGCTTGGGACAATTTTACTGCGAGATTCAAAACGAAGTACTATGGAGTTGTGGCGCAGTTCAAGCTACAACAGAAGTTTATCAACCTCAAGCAGGCTGGCAAGACAGTGGATGCTTATGCAGCAGAGTTCTACAGACTGAGTAGGTTTGCCCCAGAGATGGTAGCAACAGAGAGCCAGAGGGCTACGAGGTTTCAGCAAGGGTTTCATCTTGAACTATTACAATTGATAGAGGGACATAACTACCAGACTTTCGATAAGGTGTTGACGGCAACCCGAAGGCATTAGATCACCATCCAGAGGATCACAGCAAGGACTGGAGGTTAGAAAAGACCTCAAAATTAGATTGAAGGAGGAGGAGGAGTAGCGCCCCGAATAACAGCACCATCCCCTGGCATTCGCATTCACGATATGGCGATGCGAGGGCCAGCACCACCAAGACAGCAGTAGCAGCAGCAGCAGCAACGGCAGCAGCAGAGGAAGAACCAACAACCCCAGTGGGCTGCACCTATTGTGGAAAGGCATGGCACACTAGAGGCGTGCGTCGGGCATTTAACGGACATTATTTGGTATGTGGCAGTCCAGATCATCGGATTTCCACCTATCCCATGAATTTGAGGTCAGAAGGACCAGTGCAGCAATTTTCTATGCTGCCAGCACCAGAGACAGGCCAGTATCAAGGACCAGCGGTAGCAGTGAGGCCGTTGGCGCAACGGCCGTTCATGTCACATGCTCAGATATTTCAGCAGCAGGGACCGTCGATGCATCAGCAACAACAAAGACCACCCCAGCATCACCAAGGCAGGGGCCAGCGGCAACACCAGGCTAGGCCGCAGCATGGGAACCAACAAGGAGGCCGAGGGCAGGTATTCAATCTATCCTTGGAAGAGGCATTAGCATCGAAGATGTTGTGGCAGGTAACATTCTCGTCGTCTCATATCCCGTAGTAGCATTATTTGATTCGGGAGCATCACACTCATTTATATCTGCACAATTTGTGACATGACTAGGAATAGAATTCGAGGCATTGCCAGGGAGGTTGAATATACTTACTGTTAATAGGCTCGTAGGATTTAGTAGAGTTATTCTAGCGTGTAGAGTTGTAGTTTGGGGGCGTTCCTTACCCGTTAGATTAATAGAATTTTCTGTTAGAAATTTTGACGTTATCTTAGGCATGTACTGGCTGAAAGACAGTCATGCAACAATAGATTGCCGTAGAGGGAGTGTATCTTTTAATATTCTAAGCATGAAGCGGTTCACCTTAGTCAGATCAGTGGCAACTCAACAAGAAGAAGTAATGACGACAATTGAAGAAGTTTAAGTTCCGAAAGTAGTGGAAGAGTTTCTAGATGTATTTCTCGAAGAACTTCCAGGTCTACCCCCGGTTAGGGATATTGAGTTCAGTATAGAATTGGCACCAAGAACTAAATCGATATCAGATCGAGTTTACAGAATGGCATATTCAGAGCAGGCCAAGGTATATCAGCACATAGAGGAACTGAAGGAAAAGAAGTTCATTCGATTTAGCGAATCACCATGGGCAGCACCAGTGGTACTTTTAGGGAAGAAGGATGGGTCATCAAGATTGTGCATTGACTACAGAAAGCTCAACGCGGAAACAGTAAAGAACAAGTACCCACTACCAAGGATTGACGACTTGTTTGATCAGTTGAACAAAGCAAGGGTTTTCTCCAAGATAGATCTTCGATCAGGGTATCATCAAGTGAGAGTTCGAAAAGAGGATATTCCTAAGATGGCATTCAGGTCCAAGTACGGGCACTAAGAATTTTTAGTAATGCCGTTTGGTTTAACCAATACTCCAGCAATATTTATGGATTTGATGAACCGCATCTTTATGCCGTACTTAGATCAATTTGTTATTGTGTTCCTCGATGACATTCTCGTATACTCAGCTAGTGAAGAAGAGCATGAAGATCACCTCAGGAAAGTGTTACAGGTTCTGAGAGAGAACCAGTTGTACGCCAAGCTCAGCAAGTGTGAGTTTTGGATGGATCATATTTTATTCTTGGGACACATCATATCAGGGGCTGGAGTAGAAGTGGATCCTAAGAAGGTAGAAGCAGTAGGGAGTTGGCCAATACCTAAGACCGTAGCAGATATGCGTAGTTTTTTAGGATTGGCAGGATATTACAGAAGGTTCGTATCAGACTTTGTAAGACTCTCAGCACCCATGACCCGCTTGACACGGAAGGATGTGCCATTCATTTGGTCGGCAGAGTGCCAAGCATCATTTGAGAATTTGAAGTAGAAGTTGATCACGGCACCTATTCTTACATTACCGGTTGGACCGGAGGTTTTACTGTATATTGTGATGCGTCAGAAAAAGGACTTGGGTGTGTCCTAATATAACATGGGAAGGTGATAGCATATGCATCTAGGCAACTTTGAGACCATAAGAAGAATTATCCGACTCTTGACTTGGAGTTGGCAGCAGTAGTATTTGCTTTGAAGCTATGGAGGCATTACTTGTACGGTGATCGAGTGGACATGTACACGGACCACAAAAGTCTGAAGTACATCTTTACTCAGAAGGAACTGAACATAAGACAGAGAAGATGGTTAGAGTTGATCAAGGATTACGACGTAGAGCTTCAGTACCATCCAGGCAAGGCTAATGTGGTAGCAGACGCTCTCAGCAGGAGAGGCGGTGCATTTATGTTGATATCACAAAAATATATTTTAGAAGATCTTTAGGAGATGGGCATCGAGGTTATACTTTTTAGTGATGTAGGAATTCTGGCAAGTCTACGAGTTCAATCCGACTTGGTAGACAGGATCAAGGCAGCCCAGGCACGGGACCCAAGGATTCAGAAGCTTAGGACATAATGTGAGTCAGGACTCAGGAAGGAGATGAAAATTTATGAAGATAGTACACTTAGATTTAGATCACGTCTATTTGTGCCAAGTGGAGATATTAGACAGAAGGTTATGGCAGAAGCCCACAGTTCTCAGTATTCTATACACCCTGGAGGAACTAAAATGTACAAAGATATCAAGCAGCACTTTTGGTGGAATTGAATGAAGAGAGAGATAGCTAGATTCGTTTCTCGTTGCTTGATATGTCAGCAAGTGAAGGCAGAAAAACAGAGGCCAGCTAGATTATTACAACCACTTCCTATCCCGAAATGAAAGTGAAAATATATCACCATGGACTTTGTGACCGGTTTATCGAGATCACCAAGTGGTAAGGATGCTATTTGGGTAATAGTGGATCGGCTTACGAAGGTGGCACATTTTCTTCTTTTAGAGTAGGACAATCTATAGAAAAGTTGACAGAATTGTATATGTAGCAGATAGTCAGGCAGCATGGACAATCAGAAAGAATAATTCAGACTTTAGAAGATATGTTACGAGCTTGCACCCTAGATTTTGGAGGGTCTTGGGAGAGTCACCTGCACTTAGTCGAATTCTTGTACAACAACAGTTATCAAGCTAGTATCCAGATGGCACCATTCGAAGCAGTATACGATAAGAAGTATAGATCGCCACTGGCATAGGATGATATCGGAGAGAGGAAGATGTTAGGCCCAGAGATGATTGTTCAGACGGTTGAAGTGGATAAGGGAATTAGAGAGCGACTTCGAGTTGCACAAGATCGACATCGTTATTGGGCAGACCAGCATCGTTGGCCGCTAGAATTTTCTGTTGGGGACCACGTATTCTTGCGGATCTCACCTACTCGTGGGGTCATTAGATTTGGCGTTCGCGGGAAGTTGAATCCGCGATACGTAGGCCCATTTGCTATCCTTGATAGGGTAGGCGATGTTGCTTATCGTTTATCCCTTTCACCTTCGTTACGAGAGGTGCATAATGTGTTTCATGTATCTCAGTTGCGTAGGTATGTATCGGACCTAAGCCACATCCTAGATCATTCTGAGCTGGTTGTTGGTACCAACCTGTCTTACGAGGAACAGCTGGTATCCATTTTGGACCGAAGGGAGAAGATACTCAAGAACCGAACAATTAGCCTTGTCCGTGTTGCTTGGGGTCATCACTCCTTAGGAGAGTCAACATGGGAACGTGAGGATGATATCCGATCACGGTATCCGCACCTATTTGACTTATAAGGTATATCTCTTTTCGTGTACCTTGATTATCATGATTCCTCATGCTTATCACCCTATGAGTAGAAATTGCTAGATGTCATCGATTGATAAATATAGATATATTACTTGCTAGTTGATATTATAAAATGACTGCTTGCTCGCTAAAATTGCTTGTACTTGGATTAGTCTAGCTCAGATGTTTCTATCCTACTTGGATTTGAAATTTCGAGAAAAGAATTTTTCTAAGGAGGGTAGAGATGTCACTCCCCGTTCACAGAATGCGTATTTTAGTACGTGTACGGCTTGAATGTATTTATTTAACATTTATCCTGCATTTGTTTGTAGTTAATTCTTTAATTTCATGCTAATTATTTTTATGTATTTTATTTTCTGCTTTTGCTTTGCTCTTGGGTTTGGCTTGGGTTGGTTTATTTTCGGATTTTGGTAGTTCATCACGAACCCGACCAACCCCCCACCTACCATATCTCCATTTAAAGCCCCAATCCTCTCTCTCTTCATTACTTCTCTTTCTCATTTACTCTTCTTCTTCCTCATAACTCTCTCCACCTACCAAGAGCTTAGGCAAGTACATCTTGCTCCACATGAGAATCCATACTTTTATGGTTCATTTATCTTTCTCTCGTGATCCTAAGATAGTTTAGAACTTGGCATTTTGCATTTTGGAGTTTCATTTTTAGTAGATCTAGAAATTGTCATTTTTCGGATCTTATGGGTTTTGATCTATCAAACTTTCTTATTTTTAAGTTTCGTTCGTTCCAAATTGTGAGATTTGTGTTATAACCCCTTTCTATCTGTGGAACTCCCATTTTTGGCTCAGATTAAAGTTCATAGAATTGGAGTCCCGGAGGTTCTCTATGCACACGTTTATACGTGCTCGCGTAATATCAGGCTCTACGCATACCTTTATACGTACTCGCGTTATATCAGGCTCTACGGACACGTTTATACGTGCCCGCGTAATATCAAGCTCGACGCCCACGTTCATTCGTGTCAGCATGAATTCGGTTTACGCAAGCCTACTCTGGCTTGGTGTATTCTTTATGCGTATATTGTTTTACACATAACGATTCCATTACGCGTACATTATTTTATGTATACGATTCCTTTATGCGTACATTGTTTTATGCGTAACGATTCCTTTATGCGTACATTGTTTTACGTATAACAATTTCTTTATGCGTACATTGTTTTATGCGTAACGATTATTTTTTATGCATACAAGATTCATGCGTAAACTTGGACTCTTTACGCATAAAAGTTTTACGCGTAACTTTATTATTTACGCATACTCTTCTGGCTTCACGTAAGACGAGTTTTTACGCGCAACTTTGTTCCTTTATTGGAGCGTACTCCTTTACGCGCAAGCTTTATTCCTTCACGCGTAAACTTTTCTCACGCGTAAATCTCCTTTACGCATATTTCATCGGGCGTACTCTTCTGGCTTGACGCATTTTTATTGAACGTACTCCTTGGGCGTACATGGCATCTCTTATTTTACGCCTTTTTGCATGAACTCGATATAATCATGATATACTAATATTTTAATACATATTGTGGTGTGGAATGTGTCCTGTGTCCCGACTGGTTTATAGATACCTAGTATGACTGGAACTTAACCCTGAGAGTTATAGACTCGACCATACTAAATACTTGTTTGACTTTCATGCCTTGGCACTAATTGACATTGATTGTTACCTTGAATAAATGATTGATCATGCGTTCCTAGTTAGAACTAAGAGGCTGGTTAGTCGTCTTATTGAAATTGAATGAGACACGTTCATATTAACTATGAACCATTGCAATTGACTAGCCGATCCCGAACATTGGCATATGGACACGTGCAGGCTTCAACTGATTTTCTACAAAAGTGGCATGTGTACTTTACAGTCAAGGCATGATTATTCCGTGGCTAGGTTTGATTGTTGTATTACGCTATGTAAGACCTACAACCTAACCGCACGGGCATCGTTGTAGAGTTATGCATATCGTACTCTTTACGAAAGTACTCATTCTGAATGACCATGATCCACGACATGGGATTTCAATTAATATAGGGACTACTAAGTTAAATAAAATAACGATTGCATAGAGAGAATGGATTTCCGAGTTCTTACATGGTAGCCATCCTTGGGACAATTAGTGCCCCGACATGCCGGCTGGTTCCCACAGATACTGCAAATCTGCCACACGGGCAGGTAGCAATATCCTCTTATATTTATTTACTGTATACTGATGACGGCCGTCCCGCTGGGACTCGTCTAATTCATGATTGGCACAATTGATTATTGGGTAGACTAGCCTTGCTTGTGCATAGTAAGAACTGTGGAATCCTTATTGCATATTTCTAAGACAACTTGGAACTTACAGTAGCAAGCCGTAGTAGTTGCATGACCATTTAAATTGATTTGTTTGTTTACTGTACCTACTCTATTAACTACTGAGATAATCAAAATGTCAGGACATGACGGGTCAACTTCTGTCCTTGTTTGGTTGGGAAGTTGGTTTGAAGTATCGTGATATTGTGTGAATCCTAATAGCAAGCGGAGACTTATTATTATATTCTTAACTCTTATCACTAGTTTTAGTTCTCATATTGTGCTTCCTTGTGGTACTTGCTATTAGAGGTCTAACCTCTCTGGTTTTGCATGACCAGAATTAGAGCCAGTTTCCGAGGACTCAGCTTCCTTCTACCTCCAAGATGGTCAATACTAGAGGGATGATCGCAGGAGGACACGAGTGGGTTCTTTACTTCCATACTCGTTTTTGCTACTTACTTTATATTTTGCCACTTGGCACCGACATGTTAGTCGGACTGTCTTGTACTTACCTTTACATAATTGTAACTGAGTCAGACTGTAGCTGATAACAATTGTATATACCTTGCTATATCATCTGGCTATGTTTTGTACAGCCAGAACTCAAGAACATTTTGACTGAGCGTTCGGGACGCCTTACTGCTTTATCTTACATGTTCTCTATTATTGCTTCTTGTTTGAATAATTGAGACAATAGATGTCAAGTAACCCTAGTGAGACTTCCATGTAGTATGCACCCCCTCGTCTTTTAGACAGCATTGATCGTATTATACGGTATTCATCTACCCGTAATACGTAGCTGGCTGAGTCACTCCTCCGCTCTACGGAATTCTAGTTCTGGGGCGTGACAGACTTTGTGACCGGTTTACCTAGAACCCCGACCGGTCGAAATACAGTTTGGGTGATAGTAGGTCGGCTCACGAAGGTGGCTCATTTTTTTCCTTTCAGGATGGGACAGTCTACTGAGCAATTGACAGAAATGTATATGAAGCAGATAGTGAGGCAACATAGTATTCCAGTCAGCATAGTAATGGTTCACCTCCTATTTTTGGTGGAGTTTGCATCAAAGTTTGGATACCAAGTTGAGATTCAGTACAACCTATCATCCGCAAACGGACGGACAGTCAGAGAGAACCATTCAAACATTGGAAGACATGTTGCGAGCTTGTACCCTAGACTTCGGCGAAACTTAGAAAGATCATCTTCACCTAGTAGAGTTCTCTTACAATAACAGTTCAGACAAGCATCCAGATGGCACCGTTCGAAGCATTGTATGAAAGGAAATGCAGGTCCCCTCTGGTATGGAATGATATGGGAGAACAAAAATTATTGGGACCAAAGTTGATCACACAGACGGTGGAGACAGTCAGGTTAATCAGGGAGCAACTACGAGTTACGCAGAACCGACACCGACATTGGGATATCAGCACCGAAGGCCTCTAGGGTTTGGTGTTGGTGACCAAGTATTTTTGCGAATTTTGCCTACTCAGGGTATCATTAGATTTAGAATCCGAGGGGAGCTTAGTCCAAGATACGTCGGTCCCTTTGATATTCTCGCTCGGGTAGGCAATGTTCCTTATCGTCTTGCCCTTCCATCTTCGCTACGTGATGTACATGCTGTGTTTCATGTATCTCAGTTTCGTAGGTATATTTCGGATCCGAGTCACGGCCTCGATCATTCTGAGCTGGTCGTCGGTACCGACCTGACTTACGAGAAGAAACCCGTATCCATTTTGGATCGACAAAAGAAGGTGCTAAAGAACCGGGCTATTAGTCTTGTCCGTGTCACTTGGGGCATCACACACCAGGAGAGTCGACATGGAAGCGAGCGGACGAGATTAGATCTCGATATACGTACTTGTTCGACTCAGAAGGTATATTTATTCTTATGCCTTCGAAACATATTTCCATGCTTGAATTGCACCCGCTAGGGTGGATGATTGTTCTCCAATGCCTGCTAGAATTGACGGAATTGCATGTGTAGTTAGTCTTGTAATTAGTATCTTGCTTGCCTTGATTTCTCTATCTTGCCTTGGCAAAAATTTTGAGGATGGAATTTTTCTAAGGAGGGTAGAGATGTCTTTCCCCGATCCCGATATTCGTATTTTTATTTCTTGATTCCTGTATACAGTATTTTTACATATGCACCATTAATTTATTATTTTATTAATTATTGCATGTAGTCTTTAAGCATGTCATTAGTAGAATGGTTAGAGCATGATTAGGACTAGGGTTTTAATAAGCCAACCGTACCCCACCCTTATATATATATATATTCTCTTCCTCTCTCTCTCTCTTTTCTCATTCACTCTTTCATTTATTTTCCTCCAACCAACTTTTAGGCAAGTAAACTTTGAACAAAATGGAGAGATTCTTGCATTTTTATTTCTTGATTTTTTTTCCTTTAATATTATTTGTCTATATTGTTCTTCTCTTCATTCTCTACAAGTTTAGTACTTGGTATTTTCAGTTTAGATGGCTATTTTTGAGTAGATCTATGTTCCAAAAAAACTAGGGTTTATGGTCTTTCATGGTTTTGATCTATCAAACTTACTTTTTTTCGAAAACTACTTGTTCCTGTTGTAGAGAATTCAATTTCGTTCAGTTTTGACCTTTATTTTGCCCGATTTCGAGTTCTACGGCCCAAGTTACGGACTTTGGAAGTTTTCAAAAACTCAATGGCCGAAGCTTGCTGCTGGCTGGAGACGACGGCGCGCTTTGAGCGCCCTCGAGCCCTTTTGTGCACCAAAGATTTTGGGCGCCCCAAGATTTTTGGGCGCCCAGATATCTTTGTGCGTCTAATGTTTTGTGCGCACCCAATATCTTGCGCACCCAATATTTTGTGCGCACCCAATATTTTGTGCGCACCAAGACCTAGTGCACCCAATATTTTGTGCGCACCAAGACCTTGCGTGCCCAATATTTTGTGCGCCCCAATATCTTGCGCGCCCCATATTTTGTGCGCACCAAGACTTTTGCACCCAATATTTTGGGCGCCCTGAGACTGTTGTGCCCAGTAGCTTTCAAATGACTATGTGAGTTGATTTGCATTCCCGACCTGAATACCTATGCATGTGCTGGAATATCTTGTCTATGTACTGAAGTGTAATCTATATGAGTACCGCGGGGCTATCTCATGTGCTAAGTGAATCTACGCGATACCTGCCAGTACATCCAAAGTGTCCAGCACGTACATGATGAATGGTCGGTATCAATGACGTGGTATGTGTTGCGTGTTGCATTACACTAAGGAGGGATCCTTATGTATGGCTCCTTGAACCAGTACGGATCCCAACTTGGGGTACTCGTATAATGTACGACATCCAGGGGAATTAGCATATGACCACGACATGCGAACTCCAAGAATAACTTTGGGATTAACTAGGCAACTATTTTGATAGATGCATTAGGCGAAAAGAATCTCGAGATCGTGCCATACCAGCCACCCCAGGTCCCGTCCTGACATGTCGGGTTGGCCGCCACGGATATGGTTTCGTCCGTCTATGGTGGATGACTATATTCGACTCCTAGGTGCTTTGTGTTATATGTTTCAGCTTGGTAGCCTTACCAGAGACCGATGCATAATTAATGTGCAACACATATATGTACATATAATGGATTGGCTAGCCCTGCTAGAGCGACACGATCTGAGGATTCCTATAACAACATTGCGGGCATAACTCCGCCAAATATAGAAAGCCGCAGGAATGAATGGCCTCTTGAAAAACGACTTGACTGTGCCTTGTACCTTTCATTCGTAGCCGAGGGGCATGGACTGTCATGGTTTATGGTCCAACCCATGTCCTTGTTTGGTTGTTGGGTTGGGCTATCGTGCTACGACAGGCTGTAGATCGAGGTTACGACCGAAATCTATTATTATTATTATTATTATTTTTATGCTTGGGTTTTATCTTACTCTTTTGTGCTTCCTTGTGGTACTTGCTATTCGGGGCTGACCCCGCAGGTTTTGTTTGGCCAGATCACGTAGCAGAGCCCGAGGATCCGACCTTCCTTCCTGACGTTAATGGTGCATACTAGGAGCATGGCTGGCGAAAGACTTGAATGGATTTCTTCTCCACCACTCTAGTATTCAATACTTATGTCCTAGTATTTAGTCACCGGCACATGTTTAGCTGGTTAATCTGGATTTTTTATCTTTTTCATAATTATAATTAAATTAGACTGCAGCTGAATACGATTATATACCTATGACTCTCTGGGCTCGCTAACTTATAAAGCTAATTCCCCATGATCATTTTGATGAAGCGTCGGGGATGCCTTACTGCTTTATCTCATATGCTCATTAATTGTTGTTTTTTTATTTTGATTGATTGAGATATAGATGTTCTGTGAGACCATATGAGACTTGATTGTAGCTTGTACCCCCTTGTCTCTTGACATCCACGGTCGCCGTATGACGTTTGCATACCTCATATGGCATAGCTGGCCTAGTCTGCCTCCGTATTTTCGGTTCTAAGGCATGACAAACAAGTCATCGATCTTCTCCTTCATCTCTCTGGCCTCCGTGGTGTTCACTCTATAGCAAGCTCGGGACACTGGTGATGAGCCCAGAACTAAGTCTATAGTAAACTCCACATCTCTGTCAGGTGGAAGTCCTGGAAGATTTTCTTGGAATACATCCATAAACTCCACAATGATAGGGTGTGGCAGATCTTGCTCTACAACTGCGGCATAACACTTCGTCATAGATTGATATCTGGCCCTGACCTTCTGAAACTGAATGGTGTCGCTCCTGGGGGACTAAACAGAATACTACCATCATGATAGTCTATAACTACGTGAGAGCAACTAAGCCAATCCATTCCCAATACTATATCATATCCGGGAAGTGGCATTACAAAGAATCGTCCTCTAAATTCTCTCCCAGCTACAGTATTGGAGCATCTATAGATAGCTCTAATGGATACTGGTCCGCCTCCTGTCATTACTCTACTCATCTCTTTGGTGGGTGTAGCTATTAAATGGTCTTTTTGTAAAAATTCTAATGACAGAAAGCAATGCGATGCACCAAAATCAAACAAGCATATGGCTGGAAAAGTTTGCAAATAAATGTGACTTGTGATGACGTCAGCAAAATAATCCGGCTCTGGCTCTGGAACCTGGTCCAGCTCTGCTGCCTCGATAGCTAGACCAAAATCCCTCCCCGAGGGCCCTTTATGTTGCTGTTGATGCTGCCCAAACCTCTGCTGGTGGGTTAGGAGCGGTGGTCCCTTAGGTGGTCCAATTCCTGGTGCCCTCATTGCTGGGCCCGAAGCTGATAGGTGGGAGACCCACATGCTAGGCACTATCTCAGCCGCTTCCTGCAGATAGCATAGTCATGGCGTGGCCTCCTGCAGTATGTACATACAGCTCCTCTCTGCTGTTGCTGCCCTGGAGCCTTGGCTGGTGGTGCCTGCTGATGTTGATGCTGTGCTGGACGATTGGCAGGCTGGTGCTTCACAGGTGCTCTCGGCTGGAAAGCCTGGTGCTTGGAAGGCCCCTC
>JANAVB010010794.1:2351255-2416255 GCA_029216955.1 Iris pallida | reverse complement strand
AGCAAAGATTGGTATTCGGAGAAAAGACCATCACGGACGCTCTTTATTTCCTTTTGAACGAAAAAACTTCTAAGTACAAAGACTTCTTAATCGTAAAGACTCTCATGATCACAATACATATCTGTAACGGCCCAGTCCCAAAATATATAGGACAAAGTACATGAACATGCCAGCTGCACCTATACGAAGAATACTCCAATATATGGAATCCTCGTATACGTACATAAGCTGTATATATAAAATAATCACAGGCCAGAATAATATAATCTAATCTCATTACAGCTCAACACAGAAGATAATGGAATCCAGATAATAAATGAGTGTATCAAAAGATAGCCTGGTGGACATACCCGCCCCAAGCAGCTATAAAAAAGTCTCACAAGATCGGAGTCCAACCTCCACAAAATAGTAGAAAAAGAGATGTAAAAACTATCCACTAATGTCTCAACGAATGAACAGACTAAAAATCAGCAGGAGATGCCTCGTCATCAATATAAGATAGATCCAGTGCCGCTACGTACTCCTGCGGGAACTCGTCTAAACCTGGAGAGATATCCAGGTCCTCAGAGGGACGTAGCAAGATACAAGAAAATACCATGCCATATAAACTGTGATAATAAATAGAAAATAAAGTGATGTATGCAATATGGTACCTAACCATTCTACTGTGAATATGTAGTTAAGATACAATCCTTCGACGCATGAGCCCTGGCTGATAATAGGATCCGGTATAGTCCCCTCTTGGGCACCAGTGACCACGTGCATAATGTTCAAGAACGTCAGTAGCCAACCTGAGGGGGTAAGCATACCAGTATCTCCAGCGGAGCTTCCGGGTTTGTTTGCCATTGATTGTAAAAGTACAGAATAATTATATAGGAGGACTGAACTTAGACTCATAATACAAACTCGCTCGTACAAAGAAAGGCTAGGGACGAAAATTTAGGTACAACAATCTAAGTACGATTGTTTATTTTCGATTCTGGAGGGTGACGGTAGAGGCTCAGGAAAGCGACGGTAGCTCTGCCTTACTCCTTGGACGATCGGACGTAGCCTTGGCTCTGATGAAGAAATGCTCTTGGGATGTGTTGGAAGAATCCTCTGTGCGTGCCTTTGTCTCTCTGTGTGTCCAGCCGGGTGGAGAGTCTCTTTTGCAAGGGAATGGCACCTTACTATTTATTGGAGTGGGGTGTGATCATTAGGGTTTGCAACGATTGCCCTTTGAAAAGACGGCGACCAATAATCTGGACCATTAATCTTTATTGCAACAAATCTGGGCAGTTAATTTTTGATTGCGCCAAATCCGTATGGGCAATTAATGCTGATTGCAATGAACCTTCAAAATTTGTCATGACAAGCTCGGATCTCCCGCCACGTGTTCAATTTGCTTAATTACAACAAATCTGATTTGATCCGAGTAATTATGATGATTATAACAAATCTGGGTTGTTATGATTTGTTAGCAGCCATAACTTCGAGGTGATAAGACCGCCACGTGTCTCAACTGTCATGAGGATCGCCACGTGTCTCAACAATCATAAGGACCGCCACGTGTCTCAACTGTCGTGAGTGGGACGTCCTAACAAAGCCGCATGAATACGATCTCTAAATGAACTGCATATGGGTGGCCCCCACACTCCTAGCCGCATGAAGGTAGCAGCCGCATGAGGGTGGCGGCCGTATGAGAATGGCAGCCGCGTGAAGGAGGCAGCCGTATGAAGGTGGCAGCCGCATGAAGGTGGCTGCCGTATGTAGGGGACAGCCGCGTGAAGAAGGCAGCCGCATGAAGAGAGCAACCGCATGAAGAGAGCAACCGCATGAAGAGAGCAACCGCATAGGGGAGCTTTGGACTTGGCGGATCATGCCAGCTATAAAAGATTTTCTACTTTTCCCTAGGAGCACGCCATCATGTCAGGGCTATCATTTCAGCTTTATGTCAGAGTTGTCACTTCGCCTTTTTGTCAGAGCTGCCGTCAGGATATTTAATGAGGCAGTTACTTTATGGCCAGCTGTAGAGACGAACTGCTTAGGGTCACGTGGCTCCTTCCTGAGCCGCATGGAGCTATCCGAGCCGCATGAGGCTTTAAAGGACTTTTGAACCGCATGAATGTCTAACGTATTCCTGAGCCGTATGAGGCTCTTTCTGTCTGAGCCGCATGGGCTTTTCTTGTTATTTTCCATGCTTCTACAAGACCCCCTTCAAAGTTTTCAATTTGCAAAATTGAAATACTTTGAATAAGAAGCATGGCTATGTAAACTCTTCTGGCCGCATAGGATGTTCTAGCCGCATGGACTTCCTAGCCGCATGGACTTTCTAGCCGCATGGACTGTCTGGCCGCATAGACTCCCTGCCACGTGTGCGTCTCATTAATTGTTCTTGATTTGCTTTGGATTTAAAGTCGCCTTTTGGGGCAGGATCCAAAGGATCAGTTTTAAATATCCGGATTTTCCTCAATGATCGAAGAGTCGATTTTGTTTTTATGCAGCACGCGGATCGAAGCGTCCCTCCTTCCTTCTGCCTATAAATAGGAGAATTTTTGGTCAGAGAGACTTCTTTACTTTCTTCTGTCTTCAACTCTTCTTGCCCTAGGTTGCTATCTTCGTCTTCTTTCTCCGTTCATCAATCAACAATGGCCCCCAAGTCTTCCAAGGCCGCGGCGAAGGGTAAGGGGGTGGCTTCTTCGTCAGCCACGGCGCCTAAAGTTTACCCCAACGTTCACCCCACCATTGTTGGTAAGGGTTTGAACGGATCGTATACTTCGAAACTCTAACAAAGACGGCTCTGTTGCATGCTTTATTCACAAGCCTTTAATGCGTCCCTCGTCTTCATCAAACTGTTCAAATTGTATGGGCCGCATGTATGTCCCACGTCCGAGCCGCATGGGGGTATACCCCATGTCCGAGCCGTATGGGAGTTTGTCTAGTAGCCACATAAATACTTCACAACTGAACCGCATAATGACCCTTCGAACAGAGCCGCATAAGTCCTTCTGAATCGAACCGCATGAAACCCTTTTCAAACAGGGCTGCATAAGCTCGTCTGGACTGGACCTTATAAGGTTGTGCTGAACCGAGCCGCATAAGCTCGTCTGGACTAGGCCGCATGAGGCTGTGCTGAATCGAGCCGCATAAGCTCCTCTGAATTAGGCCGCATAATGCTCCGCTAAGCAGAACTGCATAAGCTCGTGCTAAACAGATCCGCATAAGCTCACGCTAAGCAGAGCTGCATAAGCTTACGGTAATTAGTGCCGCATAAGCTCATGTTCAAACAGAGCCGCATAAGTCCATGTTCCATCAGAGTCGCATAAGCCCATGTGAACTAGGCCGCATGAGCCTAAAAAAACACCTAAGTGATTTTTTTTTAGCCATCTCCTGACTTGTTTCTTTTGTTCTTTTCAGTGAATCTGCCAGTCAATCCAGCGGAAGCACCCCTGGTGGGTTCAGCCCAATCTGCTATGGATGTGCGATTCGACCACTTAGTCCAATATATGGCGAATCAGCTTCCTCCAGATGAGCCTTTGGAGAGGTTGAATGCTATCAAGAACCAGCCCTTCTACTTTCTCTGTGCTATAATAAACTCGAGGAAATTGGAGGAGAAATACCTGAAGCCGACGTTCCTCTTCGGGGATGCTTTGGCTGTAAAGAACCCTCGAGTGCTGGATATATCCGAGAGTTGGGACTTTACTCTTGACGGGGTGGCGATCCATATCCCTCCAATGGAGCATCATTTTCCTCTGTCATGGTTCAACATGTTACCATTGGACAGAAAGATTGTGGACTCTTTGACCCTAAGAAAATCTGGGATCATTGTGGGTAATATCCATTACAACAGGAATTTAGGGTCGGCGTATGCGGGAAGGGAACCGGTTAGTCGGTACGTGATGGGACTGGCCCCGGGTACCTTTATAAATGTATCGGGTCCTAACTTCATATTCTCTCAAGCTGATACCTTCTTGAACCAGCTTTCTCGAAAGGGATCTTATCCCGTCGGACGGTTAGCGCTGCTGAACTGGATAAACCCCATCCCTACATGGGACAACTTGACCACGTGGATTCTGCGGAGGTATGAGATTCCCTTACGTGAGATCGGTCTCTATCACGCCATTCGGGGCACCTGTCACGGTCTACCCATAAATAAGCCGTTGTTTATGGCTCTCCTAGAGATGTACAACCGGCGGACGGAAACCTTCTTCACACCTGGAGGGGAGCTGGGACTCGCTCTCCACGAGATGCACGTCATTTCCAAGCTGCCCTGGGGGAAAGAAGTCTTTGAAGTGTACACCCCTACGAGCGAAGAGCTCAAGGGTCTGGATCGACAGTTCCCGGGCTTTGTTGCCGTATATCGGGATTTGTTATGTCATCACAACACTTGTCACCAGACGACCATCAAGAAGGATGGCAGCTCGGAGGGGAGCATTCCTCATACCAGGTCCTGGGTCTCATACCTTTTTACCTTTGGCGCCTCAGGCCGGGTTTCTTTCCGAGATCCTCAAACCTCGGAGGAAGTACAAAACCTGGTGTCGACTGCCAAGAGATCGAGGTCCACGAAAAACATATTTGGGAGCCGAACTGACTCCTTCAGTTATTTTTATCATGGTACTCAGCAACTGTCAGAGAAGGCACTATTGGCAGGATTCCTGATGGTGTGGCTACATAACTGCATGGTCTCAGGAGGGACAGGTTCTATTGAGAGGATCAGCCGCTACTTTATCCTTTCCGACGTAAAGCTGGTCTTTGGGGTCAGACTGGCCCTTCTTTCGGCCATAGTGTGCAGCATACACCACGGCCTTCGCACCTTTTTATCCAAGGTCATCGCCCGTGACACGGCGATAGAGCACATAGAGCTGCCATACCATTATTTGATGGGGTATTGTTAATGCACTGCCAATCTTTGATGAGGCCTGGAGCGGAAGACGGCGTTACGGCTGATGACGCTTTCATTTTTCGATTCCACCATCAACCCTGGAGTGTAGCACCATGCCAGCCTGTCGGAGGGCGCTAGCGAGAGTGGACGGATATGACTTTTTTGTGTCTGTTCCTCATTTTACCGTTGAAGAAGTGAGGGGCGTACATATTGATGGTACCGGCCCTCCTCACCTCCTGTCTGAGAAGATGCTTCTTTGGTTGCGTAATATCCGTCCCACGTATCTAGTATATCATAATCACAATAGCGTCTACCTGGAGCCCTACTTGCCCAGCAGGTTCTCGCGCCAGTTCGGGTATAGCCAGTTAGTCTTTGACAGTCCCTGCTCTTGCCTGGACTTTGAAAGTAGTGTCCTGGACAATATCAGGGCATGACATTATTATGATACGATTCATACCCGAACCAATTTCTCACTTCCTGATACTGAGGCGCCAGGAGAGATTTTGTACATGGCGGCCCTATACCATGTTACGGCGAGCAAGCCTCCCGTTAATTTAAACCCGAGTACCAGTTTTATTGTTGGTACTGGCTTAACGGAGAAGCCCAAGGGGTCTAAGACGAGGAAGAGGAGGGCGAACACGGTTCCTGTGCCTGACTCAGAATCCACAACTACGGACAAAGAGGATGAAGAGCACGATGCTGATCATTCTCTCCCTCCTGCGGAAAAGGTGATGGCGGATCAGCCGCCTGTCGTGCTAGATAAGATGGTGGCAGATCAGCCGCCTACTGTACCAGGCCTTTCACGTAAACGAGGCAGGTGTGAGTCTATTGGTGGCGTAACCTTCTCCGTGAAGCGGGCTGTGGTAAGACTCCGTGGGCTGCTCATTAAGGAGAGAGACAAGGGTGATGATGCTATTTCGGACGTGAGTTTAATTGCGATCCTCTCATTCTTTAGCCCTTTCTTTTCTTGAACAATGATCTAATCATTTTCTTTCTTCCCTGTAGGCGTCAGAAGAGTCAGACTCTCAAGAACTGGTCACAGCTTCTGAAGTCAATCCGGCACTGACCACTTTGATTAATGACATGTGTGCCGAAATTATCTCAGCGGCGGCTGAGGGATTTCATGTTGCTGAGGTCTCGATCCAAGGCGACGAGGGCTCTACTAGACCCGTATTCGAGACTGCTGAATTTCGGCAGGGTGACGCTGACCTAGCCGTATCACCTTTCGGGGCGGCTGATGCAGAGGAGCCAGCTGAATTTGGCTTAGAAGTCTCTAGTGAGGGAACTACGGTTGCTGTGAGCGAACCTCAGCCTCCACAACCCTCCCCTGGTAAGATAAGTCAGATCTTGACTAGTGAGGAGGCTCATTTGCTCTATCATCACATCCTTCGGGTTAGGTTGATTGATGGTTGCTCTGGACATACAGGTCCCGCCTCTTCACTACCAATGACGGACATCGTCCGAATAGGCTCTGCCAGCAGGGATCTGGTTGAGGGGAGTGTCCTCCCTCCTTTTATAACTCATACTGAGGGGCCTCCCGCTAGATCGAGTTCGGGACATCAGATGGTGGCACAGCCTGGACAAGGAACAATGGTCTCTGCGTCCTCCTCTGCTTATGTATCTTCGGGGGTCGACCTCTCCGCCTTGCCGAGTACCCATGTTCTTTAGGCTGCGGAGGAGGAGTTAGCTGCTATCCAAGCGTCTTTTTGCTTGGAATTTGTCTCCCTGGTGGCAGGGGTAGCAAGTTCTGGCGCGTCTCCTTCGACACTTCCAGCTACACTTCCTTTGACGCCGTCCTCTACAAAAGTTCTGGATGAGGCGTCACAGGATGTGGTTTACAGTTTCTACCGCCACTTGAAGAGAGGGGTCGAAGGTGCTGTAGAGCGGGGGACCCCCTTTGCCTTGGCCCGACAATGTGCTCGTGGCCAAATTGAGATTCTTAAAACCCTCCCTGGTGGGGCGGGGATAGTTGCGCTTCTGAAGCGTAAATTGCTAGCGGCTGATCAGCTCGTGGCCTAGTTTCTCGTACTGCGGCAAGCTAATTTGTCTGCAGCCATAGAGCAAGAGCGTGACTTCCTCACCACTGTCCTTGAGAAGGTAAGGGCTGCACGAGATAAGTCTAAGACGGTTATAATGAAGGACCTCGGCGACCTATCTCTTCAGTATGACCAGTTGAGCCACCGGAGCGAGGATTGCATGGCTCGGGAAGCAGCCACCTCCCACGGAATAGTCGATACAAGGGAGCGGATCCTCGAGCTCCAGAGGAAGCTAGTTTTCTTGGAATCTGAGCTTTAAGCTTCCTGTGCAGATAAAGAGCTGATCGTCCAGGAGGCCGAAAGGGTCACTCGAGCTTCTGCTAGCCTGGAGCGTGCTCTGAAGAAGCTTAAGGATGGCTGGCGGGCTCATGCGCACCTGGAAGATGTGGAGCGGCTGACTCATGAGGCCGAGCGTCGGGCCAAGCAGAGGTTCGAGCGGTCGACTGTCTTGTTGAGGGACCGTCTCATGGAGTTATGTATCACCGAACCATGGTCGGCCTTTTTCTTTTTTTGTTTATGTTCTTTTCTTTTTCTTGAGAGGGACATGGTCCCAGAACATGTAGTACCTTTGACTTACAAATAAAAGAGTATGTTTTATTTTACCCTTCATTTGTATTGCTTATTGCGTTTTTGGTATTGTAGTATTTGCCCCACTGGGGGACTATTTGTGGACTTGTTACCCTTGGCATAACTTGGTTTTAGGTACAGATAACAAGTTTGATGGGGATACTTAGAACAATTCCACGGTAAGATGGCCGTGGACGTTCTTGGTATCGGGAGAAAGAATGCCATGGAGCAACTGGGCTTCCGGGGCATGATGAGAGATGAAGGGCATGTACTAGGAAACTTAGTACAACATTTGTGGTCCACGGAGGACATTTGTGGTCAACAGAGGACATTTATGGGCCTATTATCCTTGGCGTACTCCGGTCATGGGTACGGATAATAAGTCGAAAGAAAAACCAACATACTTACTCAGAGGTAATGAGGACGTGGTAAATATGAGGGTTTCTTCGATGGAATCTTCCTACTCAGAGGTAATGAGGACGTGGTAGGAGTGGACATCATGAAGGGGTACATAGAACAACTCAGAAGTAATGAGGACATGGAAGTTCTACCTGAGGGGCGGTTTGTTTTTGATAGAAGGGAAAACAACTCAGAGGTAGCATCGACGTGGTTGTTTCAGGAAATTTTTGGATCTGTTACCCTGTTTATGCACTGAAAGTACGGGTATTGGATCATGAGGAGGGAGCTCTTTTAGGAGAAAAGTTTAGAGGTATGATCATACATGACTTACTACCTAAAAGATGCGATATAGATTCATCTGTAGGGACCAGAGTGTGAGTTCAGCGGTACTTGTGGGTACATAACTCAACAATCTGGAAGATCTGGAGTCAGAATGTAGGTCCAGCGGTACCAGAGGGTACATGACTCAACAAGCTAGGAAATTTGGAGTCAGAATGTGAGTACAGCAGTACCGGAAGGTACATAACTCGTCATTATAGGAAATTTGGAGTCGAAACGTGAGTTCAGCAGTACCAGGGGGTACATAACTCATCATTATGGGAAATTTGGTGTCAGAATGTAAGTTCAGCGGTACCAGAGGGTACATAACTCAATAAGCTGGGAAATTTGGAGTCAGAATATGAGTTCAGCGGTACCACGGGGTACATAACTCAACACCCTGGGAAATTTGGAGTCGAAACGTGAGTTCAACGGTACCAGGGGGTACATAACTCATCATTATGGGAAATTTGGACCCAGAATATGAGTTTAGCGGTACCACGGGGTACATAACTCAACGCCCTGGGAAATTTGGGGTCAGAATGTGAGTTTAGCAGTACCGCGGGGTACATAACTTAACACCCTGGGAAATTTGAAGGATGTTATTTCAGACATAATACTTCTTTAGGAACTTGCTGTTGATGGACAACATGAGCAAGTCTCTGTTTTGTTTCGTGAGGCAATAAGCTCTATTAGAGAATACAGCCTCGATGATGAATGGGACTTCCCACTTTGGCTAGAATTTGCCGGTGGTTTTGTGAGTCATAACCATCGGCCTTCGCACTGCCAGAACGAGATCGCCCACTTGGAATGTTCTAATTTTAACCTTCTTGTTGAAAGCTCCCGAGATACGTGCTTGGTATAGCTCGATTCGTTATTGAGCTAGCAGACGCTTCTCATCTAGGGCCTCCAACTCTTGTAGTCGGTGATGGTGATTATCATCACGTGTTCCCAGAGGCCGTCCGTACTGTAGTACGGTACGCCCATAAGCATTCGCCAAGCTTCTCATTCCAATCGCGTTTGTTGGAAGACACGAACTTCTTGAGCAGCTTGATTATAGTTTTATTGAACACTTCTGCCAACCCATTCGCTGTCAGATTTTACGATGTTGAAGCAACATTCTGGATCCGGTGTTTGTCACAAAATCGATAGAAAGCGTGGCTTGCGAACTGCAGACCATTATCGTGGATGATCCTTCGTGACAGTCCAAAGTGGTAGATAATGTGATGCTTGAGGAAGCTAATCACGTTTGAAGTCTTGACTTCTGCCTACGGAATAGCCTTCCCCCATTTGGAGAAGTAATCTGTGATTGCGAGTATGAAGCGATGTCCTCAGGACGAAGGCGAAGTGATCGGACCAATGATGTCCATTCCCCATGCTTCGAATGGCCAGGATGCGACCGTTGGATGTAGAAACTCGGATGGTTGGTGCATGAAATCTGCGTGGACTTGACAGGCTTTGCACTTTCTTGCATAGTCTATCGCATCTGCAACCATAGTGGGCCAGTAATAGCCCATTCGGCGAAGGCGGTCTTGCAATTTCGGACCAGGCTGATGGGCCCCATAGATGCCGTCATGAGCTTCACGTACAGCTTGTTTGGCTTCTGTATTTGACAGACACCGAAGCAGTAATCCATCGTATGATCCTCGATACAACATTTTCGTCTCTGTATCGTAGAAGAATCTGAGGGAACATCTTCTGATAGAAGTGGCTTCCTTTGGATTCTCTGGCAGGATGTCGCCGATTACGAAGTCAATGAATGGCTGTCTCCAGTCTGGTGCTTCGTCAACAGTCATAGCAGAATAACTCTCCACACTTTGAACATTATTCTTGGGGCAGACCAATTCATGGCCTATTATGTCAACCAAGTGGTGAGCATGATTCGGAACTGCTAAGGAAGCGGCAAGGCCTGCTAGGGTATCAGCTTCAATGTTCTGGAGCCTGGGAACGTGTTCTATGAAGAACCCTTCCAAGGACGAGATGATGTCCATTGCTATTTGGTGATAGGGGACCATGTCTTCATGACGAACTTCGTATGAGCCCCGGATTTGGTTAACGATTAGCTGTAAATTGCCGTATGCTTCCATATACTCTACCCCAAGCTCTTTTACGAGTCGGAGGCCAATGACTAAAGCATTGTACTCGACCACATTGTTTGAACAGGGCTCCGTGAGGGAGTAGGCCCGATTGATCACCAACCCGGAGGGAGAGATTAGCACTACTCTGACTCCAGCAACAATGTTGCCCTTGGGCCCAGTTCTGGAAGTGCCATCGAAAAACATTCGCCATAAGGCATCATGAGAGGCCATATTTGAATTGGCGACCTCGTCTGGAATCTTTTCGTCTATCCTGGTTAACTTCGAACCTGGATGGACTGCTAAAAAGTCTGCCAGAGCTTGACCTTTAACCGCTTTCTGTGGGACAAAAATCATATGGTAGGGGGACAGTAATAACGCCCAGGTAGCGAGGCGAGAGCTGAGTGCGCCCGGCTTAGTCATGAGGACCCTGAGGGGGTTGAATCTTGATACGACATAGATGGTTTGTCCCGTGACGTAGTGTCGCGTCTTCTGAATGGCGAAAACCAGAGCAAGACACTCTTTCTCTACGGCAGTGTACCGATGCTCCGGCCCTATCATCATTCGGCTGAGGTAATATATAGCTTGCTCATGGCCTGCATTATTGTTTTGTGCTAGTAGAGCACCGAGAGAATGCTCCATAGCTCGTACATAGAGCATGAATGGTTTTCCAGCAAACGGGGCCACCAAGACTGGAGGGTTCGTCAGGTATTCCTTGATGCTGCCGAATGCACGCTGGCATTCTTCATCCCATACGAAGGAGACGCCTTTCTTCATGAGGTGGGTGAATGGCTGACATCTCCCGGAGAGGTTAGAGATAAACCTCCTGATGTAGGCCAGCCTCCCTTGAAGGCCTCGAAGTTTACGGAGATTTTTCGGGGGACCCATCTCCATGATTGCCTTCGTCTTCTCAGGGTCTAAGTGGATACCCTGGGAAGTAATGATGAAACCCCCAAGAACTTCTCGCTGGATACGCCCAAGAAGGATTTGGTGGGATTCATCTTCAAATTATGCACTCGCATCAGGTCGAACACTGTCCTCAGATTATGCAGATGATCTTCCTTAGAGCGGCTTTTGACAGTAATGTCGTCAACGTAGCATTCCACGGTCTTGCGTAGGTGGTCTCTGAAGATAATGCTCATAGCTCTTTGATAGGTGGCGCCAGTATCTTTTAAACCGAAAGGCATGACTGTGTAGCAGTATGTGCCAATTGGTATTCGGAATGATGTATGCTTTTCGTCATCAGGGAACATCTTGATTTGGTTGTACCCCGAGAAACCGTCTATGAATGACATACGTTCGAAGCCGCAGGTGTTGTCAATCATGATGTCTGTGATAGGAAGAGAAAATTCATCCTTGGGACATGCTTCGTTCAGATTACGGAAGTCGATGCAGATTCGAATCTTTCCGTTGTTTTTGAGGACTGGTACTATATTGGCTACCCAGTCTGGATGTTGTTCCTCGCGGATGAAGCCGCTAGCTATCAATTTGTTGACCTCAGCTTCAATAGCATTCATGATATCGGGACGGAACCGTCGTTGCTGTTGCTTGACTGGTTTTACGTTCGACCGAATATTGAGTTTGTGAAGTGCAACCTCTGGGTTCAGTCCTGGCATGTCTTCGTTGCTCCAGGCGAACACGTCGATGTATTCTCTAACGAGTTGTAGTAGCGATTCTCGCTCTTCGTCTGTCAGATTCTTGCTGACGAAGATGGGCTTTGGAGAGGACTCATCGTCGAGATCAACTTGCACAACCTCATCCTCGGTGGCAGGTTCTCTTTGTTCGAACTGCTTCTCCTATTGCGCATCTAGCTGTTGTGCCCATGGCTCTAACTCAAGAAGTTCAGGAATGTCTTCATCTTCTTCGTAGGCGTCGACAAATGCCATATTGGCAGACAAGACTTGCCTGAACACGTCCCCGATGCTAACATCCGAATCGGATGTGGGTGATCCGGTTGAGTGTGAATGCCAGTCGCATTCCTCGTCTGAGCTTTCAGGGGTCGTTGCAGGTGTAACATAACCTAGCCCACATCTGGTTTTGTTGTAGTAATCTCGTAGTTTTTCAGCCGGGACCGGCAATTGTAAGGATAACCGTCGTCCAGTGCCGTAGTTCAGACCTGGTGCAGTTTCTAGATCATACCCCTGTTTTTGTATGAGGTACTTGGATCGGGAACTATACAAATAAAGGGGCAGTCTCCCGGTGTCGGATTCGAGATCAACTTTTTCTATCCTGAAGGGTTGTGGATTATTTTTTCGGCCGAAGATGATTGGATGATCCGCTCCCTCGACTATGCAGTAAGCATTTCCACTGGTGTAAGTTGGTTTGCGGTGTAGATATTCGTCACCTGTGTGTGCAGGTGGGTGCCTATACCGTGTTCCATAGCATATATTGTACAAAGCTTATTAAGCTCGAGGTAATTCAAAGATAGCCCTTTATTGATGAAACAAGGTATCTTTTCCAGTAGGATTACATCATCTGCGGATGGAACATCTGTGTGAGCAGCCACATACTTGGCCAGCTCTGGCTCTTCTTCAACCACCCCCTTTGTCAATATAGATTGGGAGGATGACTTGGGCAGCTTAATCATCAGGGGCTCCATGGGTGGAGCAAAACGTGAAGTCATTGGCATACTTGCCAACTCCAGTTTGGTGCTTGGTGCTAGACGGGGGGTTGTTGGCTGGCTAGCAGTCCTCGACTTAGTGCTTGGCTGCTGATTCATTCTGGGAAGACGGATCATCATCGGCTTGACAGAGGGATTGAGCTCCTCTATTTGTTGCTGACTCACTCTAGGCAGCCTGATTGTCAGTGGCTCTGTCGTGGATCTTGGCGCTTGGCCAGACCTTGGCATTCGGATTATCATCTGCTCCTTTTGTGCAGAGAGGCAGATTGTGTCCTTACGCAGAGTGGCCGTAAGGGGTACAGTTTTGCCAGGTTTGTAGGCTTGGAGGTGGATCGTTAGAGGTCCTTCCGATCTAGTTGCCGCCTCAGTTGGAGCTCGAGTATCTTCTTCGACGAGGTGCCTTTTTGACTTCTTGTACAAGCATGAGTCGGAGTAGTAAGATTCAACCCCTTAAAGGGATCGATGTCGGCAAATTTTGTCCTCACGAAGCCATACTTTTCGACGTACTTGAAGCATTGGTGCAGTGTGGAAGGCACGATCATGTAATCGTGTATCTAAGGACGCCCTAGGAGAATATTATAGGAAGTATCCGTATCTATGACATAACAGGTCACTTCTGATTGAAGATCGCCGATTTGGCATTTCAGACGAATCTTTCCGATCGGATAGCTTCTGCCTGAATTAAAACCGCTAATGGCGGTGCTTGTCGGCATCAAACGATGCACTGGAATGTGCAGATGGTGTAGCAGGCTCTTCGGGATAATGATTATGGATGAACCGGGGTCAATGTGTATCCGATCCACCTTGATATCGTCAATGTACCCAGTATAATACAGAGGGCGATCGTGCAGGTTGGTCTTGATAAGCATATCCTACGGAGTGAAGACAATGTTGGGCATTGTACCTGTGCAAGTGCTGTCTTGAAGATCTGTAGGCGAGCTCTCTCTAGTGAGATTGGACTGAGCCAGATATGCGTCGACATTCTGGAGTGCCTCGCTCAGTGCGACGCGAACATCTTTAGAGAGTCTCAGGTGCTCGTATAGTGATAATTTGGTCGGTGTGTTGGCCAATTGTGCCAAGATGTCGAAGTTGTAGGGCCTCTCCAATCCATAAGGCGTCTCTCTTCGGAGCGGCTTGTCAAAGAGAGTCTCCTTCGGCCTAGGCTTGTCGGTCGTCGAAGGCTGAGAAGGTCCTGGGGCATCAGCAACTGTCGGCTGATGATCTTCAGACGAGTTACCCGGTGGAGGTTGGGTTTGTGCGTCGGATTGGGTAACAACAGCAGTAGCTTCTTCGACCTCTGCCGAGATTGTACGGCATGATTTGACTTTTCCACTCTTCTTCTTGCTGGTGGAGGATGGTGCGGACTGAGTCATTTCAGGTACCAGGTCCGGATGGACCCACATGACCTTCCCTCGTGATGTGGTAAGGAGCACTAGACCAGCAGCCTGGTCTCGGGGAGGTAGAAGGTTAGCGACTTCCATTCTTGCCCTGGGGACGGGTACTACTCCATCTTGAGTCTTTATCGGAGGAAAGCTGCCGAATTATACTGACACCATATTGGCTGCCACGGTCACCTCTTCAAAATCAATGGCCAAGGTCTTTGAATCGATGAGATGCTGGATGTATCGCTTCAGTTGGTAGCAGTCTTGTGTAGCATGGTGGACATAGCGATAATAGTGGTAGTACTTGGGGCCTTCCATCTCTGCAGGACGAGGTTCACGTCTTGGAGGAGGGAGCTGAATTCGACCTCCTTGTATGAGCATGTCCAAGATGGGCTTAACATGGCCGTCTTCGAAGGAGTAGGTCATCTGAGGCCACTAATACTCTGTCGGCTTCGGTTCAGGCTTCGGAGCTTTGTCAGCCACCATAGCCTGTTTGCCCTTGCTGTTTCGATTGTTGGAGGGGTTACCACCATTACTGCTGTTAGTGTTAGGGCGTTTGCCCTTATCCTCTCCTTCCGAGACGTGTAATCCCAGTTGGCGGGCTTTCTTTAACTTGTCTTCTGTGCTAGTGGCGCTGATAATGAAAGTCTTCCAATCCTGAAACTGACTTTCGCCCATCCAGAGGCTGATTGTGGGAAGCAGCCTCTTTTGGCAAATTTTAATCAAGAAGGAATCGGGGTTACCGGAAGGCAACTTCATCGCGGTTTGACGAAACCGTTCGATATTATTCCTTGTCAGCTCCTTTTCTCCTAGACAACGTCCATAAGGGTGGACATCGTCACGTCTTGTCCTACTTCGTAGAAACTTTACAGAAACATGCATTAGAAGCCGGCGAAGGAATAGATGCAGTTGTCCGGCAAGTTGCGATACCAGTCAAAGGTGACCCCTTCCAACGCTCCAATGAACAGCCGCGTGAGAATGGCATCGTCATGAGGCAGATGGTCGGTTGTGCCTTCGAAGTAGGTGATGTACCTGCTTGCAGATGTCTTTCCATCATACGGATTGATGTTGAATGGTTTATTTCTTGGTGGGAAGGGCACATCTCTCCATACAATAGGATACGATTGTCGTATCCTGAGGTCCTGGCAGTTTTCTCGTGCGTGGAACATGGCCCGTAGCTCCTGGACCTCTCTTCTTGCCTCCCTGGCCTCGTCTGCAGCAGTGAGAGCCGTTGTTGTTGGAGGGCTGTCGCCCGGGTTCGGCACAGCCGAATTTGAGTCCACATTCACCGCAGGACCCAAGCTTGTCTGGCCAGGCGTCCTTCCTTGTAGAGTTGGAAGGGCCGCTTTGATCTCGTCTACAGACTTGACCAAGGCAAGAAGTATGGCTTCCAGAGTGTCGATGCATTGGCGATCACTAGGACCATCTTGGTTGCTGTCCGTCATGAACACCGTCCTTACATGAGGAGAGATGGAAGGAACGGTGGAGGACGCGCCCTCGGACTCATACCCTTGCGCAGAGAAGTCGTCAGGGTATGTGGAAATGTTCTCCTCTGGTTCGGACTAAGAAGGAGTGGTACCTCCAGCTTCAGAGCTTGCCTCGTCTTGAGAGTTTTGGACATCCTCGGGGACGTCGGAGCCTGCTGCATCTGTTGGGGGAATTATTTCCCCTGGATTATCTTCTTGGAACACCGGATTATCGTGGATGTTTGGAGGAGTACTACCCCGGCTCCAGCGCCTCCCAGAGATGTGGACGACGAACCTCCAAGTGTGGCAGATTTTGTCTTTGAGCGAGTATCTTGGAAAACTCCTCCCGTATCGGTTATGGACAACCGCTTAGAAGAGAGTTTCTTGGTTGAGATTTTTGGGCTAGAGATATTTATTTTTTTCCCTTTCTCGCTGCCAGGGATCTTCAGAGCAGAATTGTAGGAGGCGACAAGAAGCGCCTTGTCTTTCGAGCTTGGGTGTTGCAGTCGTTCGAAGACGGATTGTCGCTCCTCTTGTGTGGCCGCCTTGCTGCAGCAGCAGTTGACAATGACTTGAGTGCAGTAATGTCCATGAGAGGACTCTCTGCATACCAAGTTTTTGTCTCTTTTCTTGCACTTGAAAAGAATCATGTTGCGCAAGTCACTCGCTTTGTGGGACCGGAAGTCATGAGCACATGAGTGTGTTGGCGTCCTGCCTGCTCCCTGATGTGGGGGTAGCACGAGTACTTGCCCTTGATCATTGTTGGGAGATTCTTGACAACTATCCCGTTCGTTGGCTGTCGGGGACTGGACACGGATAGTCTTATACAACTTTCCATCAGGGGCTCACGTAATAGTCAGCAGGACGCCCTGATAGTCAGAAGTTGGGACAGCTGTCTGAGCTCGACGAGCCCGCACTGCCCGAGACTTCTTCCTTCTAGCACCTGAGAGTGCATAGTAGGAAGAGTCTATAGAGACTGGCATATGAGAGCATCGGGGTCAGGATCACCTGAGAGACGGTCGAAGACCGAACCTGAGCCGTATGAAGCAGATGGCCTGCGACTGAGATATTTAGCCGCATTGCCTGCCTGCATGCGACTGGCATTTGTGGCTGCATAAGCAGTCCGCATGCGGCTGGGAGCTGTAGTGGCCGCATGGGCCTCTTCCATGCAGCTGGAAGTCATAGAGGCCGCATGAGCATCCTCCATACGACTGGCAGTACTGGCCGTATGAGCCTTCTGTCTGTGGCTGGCTTTTGTGGCCGCATGAATCTTCATGCGGATAGCACCCTTCTGCGGCTTCTTCCTGGACCGTGTAGAGTTACCCTTTGCCCCTACAAGTCCAGCATCGTAGTATTTTCCTCTGACGGACTTGGGGACAGCAGAGTCCTCTATGGTCTGAAGTGGGGCTGCAAGAGGGTCTTTTTTGCCATCTTGGGCAACAGAGAGTACTCTTTCGAGAGCTTAGGAAGGAGCGAATGATTTGGGCCTCCACTTCCTACGGGCCTTCTTCATACGGACTCGCAGCTGGACTGGGCCAGCACTTCCGTCGGAGAGCATTTCTTCAAACGCCTGCTGGTCGAACCGGGCGACCAGCATTTGTTGAGTGGAGCCAAGTTTGGGTGCGTCCGACTGCGTCACCAACTCCTCAGCCGTGGAGAAGTCAGTCCCCAGCAGAGTCACCATCGTGTTTGCCATTGATTGTAAAAGTACAGAATAATTATATAGGAGGACTGAACTTAGACTCACAATACAAACTCGCTTGTACAAAGAAAGCCTAGGGACAAAAACCTAGGTACAATAATCTAAGTATGATTGTTTTTTTTTTGATTCTGGAGGTGACGGTAAAGGCTCGGGAAAGCGACGGCAGCTCTGCCTTACTCCTTGGACGATCGGACGTAGCCTTGGCTCTGATGAAGAAATGCTCTCGGGATGTGTGGAAAGAATCCTCTGTGCGTGCCTTTGTCTCTTTGTGTGTCCAGCAAGGTGGAGAGAGTCTCTTTTACAAGGGAATGGTACCTTGCTATTTATAGGAGTGGGGTGTGATCATTAGGGTTTGCAATGATTGCCCTTTGAAAAGTCGGCGGCCAATAATCTGGACCATTAATCTTGATTGCAACAAATCTGGGCAGTTAATTTTTGATTGCGCCAAATCTGTATGGGCAATTAATACTGATTGTAATGAATCTTCATAATTTGTCATGACAAGCTCGGATCTCCCACCACGTATTCTATTTACTTAATTACAACAAATCTGATTTGATTCGAGTAATTATGATGATTATAACAAATCTGGGTTGTTATGATTTGCTAGCAGCCATAACTCCGAGGGGATAAGACCACCACGTGTCTCAACCGTCATGAGGATCGCCATGTGTCTCAACTGACAAGAGGACTGCCACGTGTCTCAACTGTCGTGAGTGGGACGTCCTGACAGAGCCACATGAATACGGTCTCTAAATGAATCGCATATGGGTGGTCCCCACACTCCTAGTCGCATGAAGGTAGCAGCCGCATGAGGGTGGCGGCCGCATAAGGATGATAGCCGCATGAAGGAGGCAGCCGCATGAAGGTGGCTGCCGCATGAAGGGGGCAGCCGCGTGAAGGAGGCAGCCGCATGAAGAGGGCAGCCGCATGAAGAGAGCAACCGTATGAAGAGAGCAACCGCATGAAGAGAGCAACCGTATGAAGAGAGCAACCGCATGAAGAGAGCAACCGTATGAAGAGAGCAACCGCATGAATAGAGCAACCGCCTAGGAGTAGCAGCCGCATAGGGAGCTTTGGACTTGGCGGATCATGCCAGCTATAAAAGATTTTTTTCTTTTCCCTAGGAGCACGCCATCATGTCAGGGCTATCATTTCAACTTTATGTCAGAGTTGTCACTTCGTCTTTCTGTCAGAGCTACCGTCAGGACATTTAATGAGGCAGTTGCTTTATGGCCAGCTGTAGAGGCGAACTGCTTAGGGTCACGTGGCTCCTTCCTGAGACGCATGGAGCTATCCGAGCCGCATGAGGCTTTAAAGGACTTTTGAACCGCATGAATGTCTAACGGATTCCTGAGTCGCATGAGGCTCTTTCTATCTGAGCCGTATGGGCTTTTCTTGTTATTTTCTATGCTTCTACAGGGTTACAAGAAAAGTGTCATCGAAGTCCATACATCAAGTATTTTTCTCCCCATCCAATGCCAAGTGTCATCATCTCTATGACCAATAAGAACCTCTAGTAACTGCCTAGTCTTCTAGTATGTAATTCTATTGGCAGTTACTCCTATCCGTCGTGGATATGAGAGTCAACGTGGGAACATGAGGATGATATCCGATCACTGTATCCGTACCTATTTGACTCACAAGGTATATCTCTTTCCGTGTACCTTGATTATCATGATTCCTCATGCTTATCACCCTATGATTAGAAATTGCTTGATGTCGTCGATTGATAAATATAGATATATTACTTGCCAGTTGATATTGTAAAATGACTGCTTGCTTCCTAAAATTGCTTGTACTTGGATTAGTCTAGTTCTGATGTTTCTATCCTGCTTGGATTTGAAATTCCGAGGACAGAATTTTTCTAAGGAGGGTAGAGATGTCACTCCCCGTTCCCAGAATACGTATTTTAATACGTGTACGGCTTGAATGTATTTATTTAATATTTATCCTGCATTTGCTTGTAGTTAATTCTTTAATTTCACGCTAATTATTTTTTTGTATTTTATTTTTTGCTTTTGCTTGGCTCTTGGATTTGGCTTTGGTTGGTTTATTTTTGGATTTTGGTGGTTCATCATGAACCCGACCAACCCCCCCACCTACCACATCTCCATTTAAAGCCCCAACCCTCTCTCTCTTCATTACTTCCCCTTCTCATTTACTCTTCTTCTTCCTCATAACTCTCTCCACCTACCAAGAGCTTAGGCAAGTACATCTTGCTACATATGAGAACCCATATTTTTATGGTTCATTTATCTACCTCTCTTGATCCTAAGATAGTTTAGAACTTGGCATTTTGCATTTTGGAGTTTTATTTTTAGTAGATATAGAAACTGCCATTTTTCGGATCTTGTGGGTTTTGATATATCAAACTTCCTTATTTTTAAGTTTCGTTCATTCCAGATTGTGAGATTTGTGTTATAACCCCTTTCGATCGATGGAACTCCCATTTTTGGCTCAGATTGAAGTTTATGGAATTGGAGTCCCGGAGGTTCTCTACGCACACGTTTATACATACTCGCGTAATATCAGGCTCTACGCACACGTTTATACGTGCTCGCATAATATCAAGCTCTACGCACACGTTTATACGTGCCGGCGTAATATCAAGCTCTACTCCCACGTTCATTCGTGTCAGCATAAATTCGGTTTACGCAAGCCTACTCTGACTTGGTGTATTCTTTACGCGTACATTGTTCTACGCGTAACGATTCCTTTACGCGTACATTGTTTTACGCGTAACAATTCCTTTACGCGTACATTGTTTTACGCGTAACGATTCCTTTACGCGTACATTGTTTTACGCGTGACAATTCCTTTACGCGTACATTGTTTTATGCGTAACGATTATTCTTTATGCATACAAGATTCATGCGTAAACTTGAACTCTTTACGCATACAAGTTTTACCCGTAACTTTATTATTTATGCGTACTCTTCTGGCTTAGCGTAAGACGAGTTTTAACGTGCAACTTTGTTCCTTTATTGGAGCGTACTCCTTTACGCGCAAGCTTTATTCCTTCACGCGTAAACTTCCCTCACGCGTAAATCTCCTTTACGCGTATTTCATCGGGCGTACTCTTCTGGCTTGACGTATTTTTATTGAACGTACTCCTTGGGCATACATGGCATCTCTTATTTTACGCCTTTTTGCATGAACTCGATATAATCATGATATGCTAATATTTTAATACATATTATGGTGTGGAATGTGCCCTGTGTCCTGATTGGTTTATAGATACCCAGTATGACTGGAACTTAACCCTGAGAGTTATAGACTCGACCATACTAAATACTAGTTTGACTTTCATGCCTTGGCACGAATTGACATTGATTGTTACCTTGACTAAATGATTGATCATGCGTTCCGAGTTGGAACTAAGAGGCTGGCTAGTCGTCTTATTGAAACTGAATGAGACCTGTTCATATTAACTATGAACCATTACAATCGACTAACCGATTTCGAACATTGGCATATGGACACGTACAGGCTTCAACTGATTTTCTATAAAAGCGGCATGTGTACTTTACAGTCAAGGCATGATTATTCCGTGGCTAGGTTTGATTGTTGCATTACGCTATGTAAGACCTACAACCTAACTGCACGGGCATCTTTGTAGAGTTATGCATATCGTACTCTGTACGAAAGTACTCATTCTGAATGACCATGATCCATGGCATGGAATTTCAATTAACATAGGGACTACTAAGTTAAATAAAATAACGATTGCATGGAGAGAATGGATTCCCGAGTTCTTACATGGCAGCCATCCTTGGGACAATTAGTGCTCCGACATGCCGGCCGGTTCCCACAGATACTGCAAATCTGTCACACGGGCAGGGAGCGTTATCTGCTTATATTTATTTACTATATACTGATGACGGCTGTCTCGCTGGGACTCGTCTAATTCATGATTGGCGCAATTGATTATTGGGTAGACTAGCCTTGCTTGTGCATAGTAAGAACTGAGGAATCCTTATTGCATATTTCTAAGACAACTTAGAACATATAGTAGCAAGCCGTAGTAGTTGTATGACCGTTTAAATTAATTTGTTTGTGTACTGTACCTACTCTATTAACTACTGAGATGATCAGAATGTTAGGACATGACGGGTCAACTTCTGTCCTTGTTTGGTTGGGAAGTTGGTATGAAGTGTCGTGATGTTGTGTGAATCCCAGTAGCAAGCGGAGACTTATTATTTTATTCTTAACTCTTATCACTGGTTTTAGTTCTCATATCGTGCTTCCTTGTGGTACTTGCTATTAGAGGTCTAACCTCTCTGGTTTTGTATGGACAGATTTAGAGCCAATTCCCGAGGACTCAGCTTACTTCTACCTCCAAGATGGTCAATACTAGAGGGATGATCGCAGGAGGACACGAGTGGGTTCTTTACTTCCCTGCTCGTTTTTGCTACTTACTTTACATTTTGCCACTTGGCATCGACATGTTAGTCGGACTGTCTTGTACTTACCTTTACATAATTGTAACTGAGTCAGACTGCAGCTGATAACAATTGTGTATATCTTGCTATATCATCTGGCTATATTTTGTATAGCCAGAACTCAAGAACATTTTGACTGAGCGTTCAGGATGCCTTACTGATTTATCTTACATGTTCTCTATTATTGCTTATTGTTTCAATGATTGAGACAATAGATGTCAAGTAACCCTAGTGAGATTTCCATGTAGTATGCACCCCCTCGTCTTTTAGACAGCATTGATCATATTATACGATATTCATCTACCCGTAATACGTAGCTGGCTGAGCCACTCCTCCGCTCTCCGCTATTCTGGTTCTGGGATGTGATAGACTTTGTGACCGGTTTACCTAGAACCCCGACTGGTCGAAATACAGTTTGGGTGATAGTAGATCGGCTCACGAAGGTGGCTCCTTTTTTTCTTTTCAGGGTGGGACAGTCTATTGAGCAATTGGCAGAAATGTATATGAAGCAGATAGTGAGGCAACATAGTATTCCAGTCAGCATAGTAACGGTTCGTCTCCTATTTTTGGCGGAGTTTCTATTAAAGTTTGGGTACCAAGTTGGGATTCAGTACAACTTATCATCCGCAGATGGACGGACAGTCAGAAAGAACCATTCAAACATTGGAAGATATGTTGCGAGCTTGTACCCTAGACTTCGGCAGAACTTGGGAAGATCGTTTTCACCTATTAGAGTTCTCTTACAATAATAGTTCAGTCAAGCATCCAGATGGCACCGTTTGAATCATTGTATGAAAGGAAATGCAGGTCCCCTCTGGCATGGGATGATGTGGGAGAACGGAAATTATTGGGACCAAAGATGATCACACAGACGGTGGAGACAGTCAGGTTGATCAGAGAGCAGCTATGAGTTATACAGAACCGACACTGACATTGGGCAAATTAGCACCGAAGGCCTCTAGAGTTTGGTGTTGGTGACCAAGTGTTTCTGCAGATTTTTCCTACTCGGGATATCATTAGATTTGGAACCCGAGGGGAGCTTAGTCCAAGATAAGTCAGTCCCTTTGATATTCTCGCTCGGGTAGACAATGTTGCTTATCGTCTTGCCCTTCCACCTTCGCTACGTGATGTACATGCTGTGTTTCATGTATCTCTGTTGCGTAGGTATATTCCGGATCTGAGTCACGGCCTCGATCATTCTGAGCTGGTCGTCGGTACCGACCTGACTTACGAGGAGAAACCCATATCTATTTTGGATCGTGTAACGCCCCAGTCCTAAAATACTTAGGACTAGGTACATATCCATGCCAGCTGCATACATACGAAGTATACTCCAATATATGGAAACTCGTATGTAAACATAAGCTGTAAAATGCAGTAGAACCATAATAACTAAATCTCATCCACTAGATAAATAAATGATATAAAAGCAACTTTGAATTTGTCATGTATACAATCGTTGGGCGGAGACAAAGTCCACTACCAACTATCTCGAATAAAATGTACAAGAAGGAATAGATGAAATAACAAGACGAGCCAAGTGCAATCATCATCGAAAGGATGGAGAAGATCATGGCCTCGACTAGAACACCTGTAATATCACAGAAGCACACACACCTGGAGAGATAACCAGGTCCTCAGAGGAACGTAACAAGACACATAATATCATGCCATATAAACTGAATAAATATTGCTCAAACAAATAAGTAAATCGAATTATAACATGGTCCAATACGCACCTACTGAACGAGCGTACCATCCCCCTAACCAAACAAGGACAGGAGATGGTATAATAATTCACGGTGGCGTATCTTTCCATGCTATGAATCCAATATGGTATCCGAACCCCAACAAGGTTCAATACCTTCTCATCGAAGTCGTAAGTCACACCTACAACCAAACAAGGACAAGATGTGACGAACTAATCCGCGACAAGTTATTGTTCCAAGCCACGGTCAGATACAAGTACCAAAACCAAAAGTACTCGTACCTAACGGATAAGGGCGCCTAACCAAATCTAGGTGAATGCAGTTTTAAGAACAGTTCATGGTCGCATGACTACCCGGTCAAGTCAAGAAAATACCGATACAGTACCTCAGTAGCGAGTCACAACACATATACTATTTCTCAGTATCGAGCGAGTCTATAGCATATAGTCTACCTATTGTTCCCCAGTAGCGAGCGAGTCTACGATAGATAGGGTGGTAGTCAACTTCCAATCATGTTCTCCCCGCCCAATGCCAACTCATAACTGCTAAGTCTTCTAGCATGCAATTCTATTAGCAGTTATTTCCTAACGCACGACTTATACGTACTGGTGGCCAGCCAATCACGCATGTCCGAGTCCTATATATGACTCACAACAACGTGGTATAAATGTGTCAAGGCCTATGTATGCAACACACAAGGTGGTCCCTTAAATCTAGGTTTAATGTGTAAGAAAAATAATACATAGCAGGAGAATATAAATGAACAGTAAGTTCTAACAGGTTATGCCATGTATCACAGTTTATTTTGCATAAAGAAAATAAATAATGCATGAAATATGAGCTAAAATAATTAAACAGCAAATGACAAGGTATCTTGCCTGATGGAGCAAAGTGGCAATCCCAAGAAATCACAATATCAGCAAAGAAACGTCACAATCTCCAAACAACTCCGGACGCTGAAACAAACATCAAAAATGTACTCGATGTAAAAGATATACCTAGGAAACGCCTGTCCAAAAGTCAAATTCTGGAACAGGGGCAAAATCGTAATTTCGGACAAAAACGATATCCGCCGTTGGACCCGTTTTGCACCGAAAAGCGTGCCAGAGTCAATGGTCTCTAAAGTCATCAAACTACATGTCTACGGATTCGGTTTTCCGATACGAACCCAACCGTATGTCCAAAGTTGGATTCCGGCGGGCTGTGCACAAAATCGCCCGTTGAGTGGGACCATGGGGCCCATAAAACAACGTACGATTCAACTGTCTCAGAATTGGACCAAACTTGGCATACAGGACCAGAAAAATGATACGGTCCTGTTGACGCAAGTTTCGTCTCGATCTGACGAGCGCACACAAAGTAATTGGAGAATTTGCAAAGTGCACGATACGGTGAATTTCGACGGATACGCATCAAATTCGTCGCGCACACGCGACCAATTTGAATTTCGTCAAAGCCCACACGACTAAGAAGCTGTTACACACCTTTCGATACTTACGGTGTGCGACCACGTCGCCCGGAATGGTGGGACGCACGTCACGTGGATGGATTTTCTAATTTTCTAAACTATTTTAAACGGGTTTTTCTCGATTTTCAAGTCGATTTATTTTAGCATCTACTGCTTATAAAAATAATCTAAAAATAGGATTTTAATGCTGGTTAGGTTGTCTAGAAGTCTGTTCAAATGGTTTTCTAAAGTTCGCGATGTTCTGGTCGCAAATCGACCGTAAACATCGGACGTTGGGGCAGTTTCTATATCCTAGAAATTGAGATTTTTCCTAGTTTTGGGAATCGATTTGCGACGCGCACGAAGCGAATTAATCCAAACTATTTGAAGGGGATTGATGGGCTATAGGTTAGCTTCGTACACGTGCAATTGGATCAGAAAACGATCAAGCATGGAGGAAGATATCTCTTCGTGAAGTGGCCTTCATTGATGCAACTGCTGCTGTTGCCGCTGTCATCTTCGCGCGCTCGCGCGCGCGTGCCGGCCGACGGTGGCCTGCGGCGGTGGCCGTGGGCGGCGCGCGCACGTCAACTGAGGCGGGGCGCGGCCTCCTATGGTGGGGATTAAGGGATTAGGGTTTCGGTTTTCCGAACTTCTCTTCCTCGCTCTCTCTCTGTTAATTGATATATATATATATATATATATATATATATATATATATATATATATATATATATATATATCGAGTTAGTTAGGGTGCACTCAGCACTGTGGAGGAAAAATTTTCCTCTGCTGCTTGTGGGCTCGGGTATGGGGAGAAATTTGGGCCGGGCTAAGTGGGTTGATAGCTGATTGAAAACTGTTGCTTCTTATTATTTTCCTTTTTCTATTTCCTTTCTATTTTCTATTTTCTACTCCATTTGCAATTAACACTTATATATATATATATATATATATATATATATATATATATATATATATATATATATATATATATATATATATATATATATATGTATGTATATACACATAGGCACGTATATACACATATATGTTTATATTTATACATACACACATTCCCATATATAATCTATATACACATATATATTTATACATATCATTTATAAAGTAAATGATTTAATAAATATAAATCATTAGCATTAATAAAAATAAAGTAATATTAAAATAAAAATCCTAATAACAATTAAAATAGCCCAAAACTCGTTTCTGATGGATGTAACATGCACCCTACATATATGGCTCCAGAAGGTCATACAAATTCTGTAAAGCCCTATTTAATAATAATAATAATACCTATAATCTACCTATAACAATATTTAGAAAATAATTGTCAATTCCAAAAATATATACAAAATACTTACACTTACCAAACATGTCTACAAGGTCGTACTTGGTCCCACTACATGCCTACCTGGGCTTGGATTCAGTTCGGGTCCAGTTTGACTAGTTCGGTACGACCGGGTCACTTAAACGTCAAATAATATTAATAATGAATGATTAACTATTTATAATAGTCATGTCACAACTTGGCCTGGTTTTTCTAGTTACGACATCCCAATGGCTAGGTTTCCCCGGGCATGGCTAGCACACTAGTCAAGGCACACTGCTCCATCTCCCGTACCACAAATCCTAGTCGTCTAGTACTTCAAACTCAACTATGGCTAGAGTCATCTACCGTAGTAATTAACTATTTAATTATTTATAGAAATCTAAAATCACTATTTAAATCAAATAAATAATTTTCAAAATTTATTTTGAAAATTTTTGGGAAGGGAGGCTACAGATCGGCAAGAGAAGGTGCTAAAGAACCGGACTATTAGTCTTGTCCGTGTCACTTGGGGCCATTACTCACCAGGAGAGTCGACATGGAAGCGAGAGGATGAGATTAGATCTCGATATCCGCACTTGTTCGACTTAGGAGGTATATTTATTCTTATGCCTTCGAAACATGTTTCCATGCTTGAATTCCACCTGCTAGGGTGGATGATTGTTTTCCAATGCCTGCTAGAATTGACGGAATTACATGTGTAGTTAGTCTTGTAATTAGTATCTTGCTTTCCTTGATTTCTCTATCTTGTCTTGGCGGAAATTTTAAGGACGGAATTTTTCAAAGGAGGGTAGAGATGTCACTCCCCGATCCCGATATACGTATTTTCATTTCTTGATTCCTGTATACAGTATTTTTACATATGCACCATTAATTTATTGTTTTAATAATTATTGCATGTAGCCTTTAAGCATGTCATTAGTGGAATGGTTAGAGCATGATTAGGACTAGGGTTTTAATGAGCCAACCCCACCTCACCCTTATATATATATTCTCTTCCTCTCTCTCTCTCTCCTCATTCATTCTTTCATTTATTTTCCTCCAACCAACTTTTTGGCAAGTAAACCTTGCACAAAATGAAGAGATTCTTGCATTTTCATTTCTTGATTTTTTTTCTTTGATATTATTTGTCTATATTATTCTTCTCTTTATTCTCTACAAGTTTAGTACTTGGTATTTTCAGTTTAGATGGCTATTTTTGAGTAGATCTATGTTCCAAAAAAACTAAGGTTTATGGTCTTTCAGGGTTTTGATCTATCAAACTTACTCTTTTTCGAAAACTACTTGTTCCATGTTGTAGAGAATTCAATTTCGTTCAGTTTTGACCTTTATTTTGCCCGATTTTGAGTTCTACGGCCCAAGTTACGGACTTTGGAAGTTTTCAAAAACTCCATGGCCGAAGCTTGCTGCTGGCTGAGGACGACGGCGCGCTTTGAGCGCCCTCGAGCTCTTTTGTGCACCAAAGATTTTGGACGCCCCAAGATTTTTGGGCGCCCAGATATCTTTGTGCGTCCAATGTTTTGTGCGCACCCAATATCTTGCGCACCCAATATTTTGAGCACACCCAATATTTTGTGCGTACCAAGACCTAGTGCACCCAATATTTTGTGCGCACCAAGACCTTGCGTGCCCAATATTTTGTACGCCCTAATATCTTGTGCGCCCCATATTTTGTGCGCACCAAGACTTTTGCACCCGATATTTTGGGCGTCCCGAGACTGTTGTGCCCAGTAGCTTTCAAATGACTATGTGACTTGATTTGCATTCCCGACCTGACTACCTATGCATATGCTGGAATATCTTGTCTATGTACTGAATTGTAATCTATGTGAGTACCGCGGGGCTATCTCATGTGCTAAATGAATCTACGCGATACCTGCCAGTACATCCAAAGTGTCCAGCACGTACATGATGAATGGTCGGTCGCAATGACGTGGTATATGTTGCGTGTTGCATTGCACTAAGGAGGGATCCTTATGTATGGCTCCTTGAGCCAGTACGGATCCCAACTTGGGGTACTCGTATAATGTACGACATCTAGGGGAATTAGCATATGACCACGACATGCGAACTCCAAGAATAACTTTGGGATTAACTAGGCAACTATTTTGATAGATGCATTGGGCGGGAAGAATCTCGAGATCGTGCCATGCCAGCCACCCCAGGTCCCGTCCTGATATGTCGGGTTGGCCGCCACGGATATGGTTTCGTCCGCCTATGGTGGATGACTATATTCGACTCCTAGGTACTTTGTGTTATATGTTTCAGCATGGTAGCCTTACCGGAGACCGGTGCATAATTAATGTGCAACACATATATGTACATATAATGGATTGGCTAGTCCTGCTAGAACGACACGATCTGAGGATTCCTATAACAACATTACGGGGATAACTCCGCCAAATATAGAAAGCCGCAGGAATGAATGGCCTCTTGAAAAATGACTTGACTGTGCCTTGTACCTTCCATTCGTAGCCGAGGGGCATGGACTGTCATGGTTCATGGTCCAACCCATGTCCTTGTTTGGTTGTTGGGTTGGGCTATCGTGCTACGACAGGCTGTAGACCGAGGTTACGACCAAAATCTATTATTATTATTATTATTATTATTATTATTTTTATTTTTATGCTTGGGTTTTATCTCACTCTTTTGTGCTTCCTTGTAGTACTTGCTACTCGGGGCTGACCCCGCAGGTTTTGTTTGGCCAGATCACGTAGCAGAGCCTGAGGATCCGACCTTCCTTCCTGACGTTAATGGTGCATACTAGGAGCATGGCTGGCGAAAGACTTGAGTGGGTTTCTTCTCCACCACTCTAGTATTCAATACTTATGTCCTAGCATTTAGTCACCGGCACATGTTTAGCTGGTTAATCTGGATATTATATCTTTTTCATAATTGTAATTAAATCAGACTGCAGCTGAATACGATTATATACCTATGACTCTCTAGGCTCGCTAACTTATAAAGCTAATTCCCCATGATCATTTTGATGAAGCGTCGGGGATGCCTTACTGCTTTATCTCATATGCTCATTAATTGTTGTTTTCTTATTTTGATTGATTGAGATATAAATGTTTTGTGAGACCATATGAGACTTGATTGTAGCTTGTACCCCCTTGTCTCTTGACATCCACGATCGCCGTATGACGTTTGCATACCTCTTCGTATTTTCGGTACTGGGGCATGACAAACAAGTCATCGATCTGCTCCTTCATCTCTCTGGCCTCCTTGGGGTTCACTCTATAGCAAGCTCGGGACACTGGTGATGAGCCCAGAACTAGGTCTATAGTAAACTCCATATCTCTATCAGGTGGAAGTCCTGAAAGATCCTCTGGGAATACATCCATAAACTCCACAATGATAGGGTGTAGTGGAGCTTGCTCTCCAACTGCGGCACAACACTTCGTCTCTAGACTGATCTCTGGCCCTGACCTCCTGTCACTGAATGGTGTCGCTCCTGGGAGACTAAACAGAAAACTACCCTCATGATAGTCTATAACTACATGAGAGCAACTAAGCCAATCCATTCTTAATACTATATCATATCCGAAAAGTGGCATTACAAAGAATTGTCCTCTAAATTCTCTTCCAGCTACAGTATTGGAGCATCTATAGATAGCTCTAATAGATACTGGTCCGCCTCATGTCATTACTCTACTCATCTCTTTGGTAGGTGTAGCTATTAAATCGTATTTTTGTAAAAATTTTAATGACAGAAAGCTATGCGATGCACCAGAATCAAACAAGCATATGGCTAGAAAAGTTTACAAATAAATGTGACCTGTGATGACGTCAGCCAAATAGTCCGGCTCTGACTCCAGAACCTGCTCCGGCTCTGCTGCCTCGATAGCTAGACCAAAAGCCCTCATCGAGGACCCTTTATGTTGCTGCTGATACTGCCCAAACCTCTACTGGTGGGTTAGGAGCGGTGGTCCCTTAGGTGGTCCAATTCCTGGTGCCCTCGCTGCTGAGCACTCCCGAAGATGATCGGTAGGAGACCCACATGCTAGGCACTATCTCAGCCTCTTCCTGCATATGGCATAGTCATGGCGTGGCCTCCTGCAGTATGTACATACAGCTCCTCTCTGCTGCTGCTGTCTTGGAGCCTTGGCTGATGGTGCCTATTGATGTTGATGCTGTACTGGACGATTGGCAGGCTGGTGCTGCACAGGTGCTCTCGGCTGGAAAGCCTGGTGCTTGGAAGGCCCCTCATGATGTCCTATAGCTATCCTCTTTGAAGCCAGAAGACGCTCCTCTATACCTCGGGCCAACTCCAGGTTCTGATAGTAATTGGTAATCACGTTCGCTACCAGGAGGAGACCAATGTCTGGGCTAGTCCGTGGCAGAATCTGCATGCCATATCCTCTGGGTCTGCTATCAAGCTCGGAGCGAAGCGGCTCAAGAGACTGAACTCCGTCGTATACTTGTATACAGAACGGTGCCCCTGATGTAGGTTCTGGAGCTGGAGCCCCATAGACACTCTGGCGGTAGTCGAGAAGAATTTCTTCTTGAATTGGGTCTTGAACTGCTCCCAAGTATCCTTCCCTTCGACAAACAGTGGCTCGTTCCTAACCCAAATCCCATCTAAGTCTATCAGCAAAAACCCTGCTGCCTCGACCCGAAGATCGTCGGGCAGTCTAGCTCCAATGAGTTTCCTCTCCACTGAGTCCAACCAGTCATCTGCGACCATAATGCCCTCAGTCCCTAGGAACTCCTTGGGGTTCAAGTTCATGAAGTCCTTGATGTTCCGAACCCTCGATTGTGGCTCTACGGGTGGTGGGATCAAGGTACGCTCCGCAAAAGGGTTCCATGCTCTAGAAAAGTAAGGCGGCCTGCTCCTGATGGGTCGTCAGGAACCCTTGGAATAAGGCGAGTAGCTGTTTCCGTCAAGAGTGATGGTGGTCTGGGCAGGTATAATAATAGATGGTGGTGGTGGCATCTGGGCCTGCTGGGGCTGGGGTATGGGAAGTGATGGAGGCATCTCGGTCTGCTAGGCGTGCTGAGTAGGAGGTGGTGGAGGAATCTAGGTCTGGAGGAAAGTGGCATAGGAAGGTATGGTAGGGTACGTAGGTGGAGGTGGTGGAAGTGCTACTGTCACAGCCATCGGGTCTGTGGGCTGAGTAGAAAGTGCACTATCATCAGAGGTGGAAGACTGGGTCGAACGTGTCTGCACCATCTATTAGAAGACAAGGGAACTATAAGGACTTAAGCAAACAATCAAAAGCAACAAAGCCTAATTAAACAAAGCCTAATTACAATTAACGGTCCTATACTGTGATGAGTATTCCTATGTTACAATCCTAGTAATCCTCTAGGTGTTCTAAATGTTGTTCCTAGTGTTATCAAGTTATCTTAAGATCCTAATTGCAGGCATACTTGGTACAGTAACGTAACCAAACAATTTAAGTCTAGACCTGCATGGGCCACCACTAAAAATATGTCACGATCCGCTACCCAAATTGTTGGGTCGGACCGAGCCATGCCCAGCCTACGCTTTTGTTATAACGTAGTAAGCTGTTCTCAGAGATAGACAATATGGTTCTAAGTATGGTAATATTTCTATTATAGCATTTTAAGAGTTCATCACAACACATCATCTATAAGCGAAAGCAAACAAGTTTAGTTAGTTATTACACTTCCAAAGTATGAAACTGGAGACGAAGTCCAGTAACCAAATATAAAGTTACAATAACCCATAGTCTAAGTCCAAGACAACTAAAGTAACCACTAGGCGAGGTTCCCTGTGGGGACTTCCTCAGGAGCTAAAGCCTGGTCCTCAATGATGGCCCCGTAATATTAGATCACAAAGCATCTCCTCCTTGGACAATATGCCTGCAACGTTATCCTGTCAGGAAGGGAGCAAGTACTGGTTCTACAAACTAAATATACTGAGCATGGAATGAAAAGAGATGTGATAAAAGAAATATGGCATATCCTAGTCTATCATGCAGTAAATATATTTGTCATGGCGACATATGTACATATAATATTTAAAACTGTAGCAGGTACATGATCGGTCAATAGGTATAAAATATATCGGTGTACAAGTCTACATGCAATAAAATGTACGTACGTACAAGTCTACAAGGATAGGTGTACATACGTATACAAAAATGTAGGATAAAGGCCTACGACAAGGTTTGCATGTAATGCGACCTCGCTCGGTACATACGTAATATAGAGGGGGCATGATCATGAACTCAGCTAGCAATTTCTCCATAACACAAGTTATAACATGTGAGAGACACAAGAGCAGTTCAAAGCATGTCGAGCAAGTGGGAAGCATGTGAGATATGATTTCAGTTGCAAAATAGCTAAGTTAATATTGTTCATACACATTTCATTATCATATGCAGTAAATAAAGTTTGTAGGGGTACTTGCCTCGAACAAGGTAAGGATACGAGAATGCAGAAATAAAAGTCCGAAGTCCTGTCTTTGTCAAAAAGGCATACAATCTCAGTTTCTATACTTTGTTCAAGACTAACACTAGTGGTGTGACACGACTCCTAACTGGACACTATCTGAGTGATAACTTAGCATAGAAGTCCAATGTAGGATGATACTACATCTAAACCAACACTTAGGAACTCAACACTATGGTAGGGCATGGTTTGTAATACTAAAATACCAAAAAACACACATTAACACACAAGGCAAAATTATTCATTAAAAATCTAGACTGTTCACTATGTTCCAATAATTATTAAGATAGTTATAAAGCTCCAATATATATAAAGTACCAAAATAATCCTTGTTAATTATAATAATTTATTATAATTTTTTTTGGAATTTATAAGCTACTGTAGGTATTTATTAAAAATCAGTATACATATGTACTTTAAAAATGAGTTATGTTTACATATTTTTATACAGTGGCAAATATGTAAAATAAATCCTAAAAAAATTACATTAAATTAGCTCAATTAACATAGTATTTAACTACAATTTTTCTTGGATTTTTGCAGTATTTAAAAACTATCTAAAAATTCAAATACAGTAAAGTACAGTTTCTAAAAATAGATAAATAATTATTTAATATATTTGTCTACATATATGAAATTGAACCGAAGTCTAGATACGGAACCCAAGGCCATGAATCAAGTCCGATATCACTCGCACAGACCTTGAATGTATTTAGGCTCATTTGGGTCCACAAAATCGATACAAGGTTTGGGCTCTAATGGCCACAATTAACAGAATACGTAAAAATATGAAATTAAATACATGAGTAAATATTCATATTAAAATAACATATTAATATAATATTAAATTATAATATACATGATAATAATATTTATTAACAATATAATAACATGTGATAAACGTGTACGTAAGTTTCGTCTCAATCCGATGAACGTGCACGAAGTTATGGCCAAGTTTGCAAAAGGTCGATACGGAGGTATTTCGACGGATACGCATTGATTTCGTCGCACACGCGCAAAGAAATCGGGTTCCGTCAGTTTCTACACGTCGGCAACATCCATATGCGTCTTTTGATGTGTATAGTGCGCAACCACGTCGCCCGGTTTGTTGGGGCGCACGCCGTATCGAAAAAAGTTTTCTAAGTTTTACAGTTTTCGAAAGAGGTTTTTCTTGATTTGCAATAATGAATAACTTCCTGTATATTAACAAAAAAAATTCTGTAAAATGGTAATTGATCTCGTATAGGTTGTTTCTAACTGTTATAAATTAGATTTGGTAAACTTTAAGTAGTTCGGCCGCAATTGGCCTTCCAAAATGGGTGTCGGGGACAGTCCTTCTACCCTGTTTTACGCAATTTTTTGATCACCTTTGTGTCGATGCTGTGAGCAACATGATTACCTATATCTGAATCTATTTTCTAGGGTTGTAGGTGGTTATGTTGTCTCTCTATAGGAATTTATGAATCAAGAAGTCGTCGAGTAGGTAAGGACAAATCTGGGTCGAAAAATGGGTACTTGAGTTTGACTTTGACAGAGCTGGCTATGTTCTCGGTCGGGGCGGCTATCACGACGGTGCTTCGGCAAACCACGGCGGGGTGCAGGTGGCTCGAGGTGTTCGTCCAGTCTAGGTGAACCTTGGGGAGGGTCTTGACAGGAAGGAGGCCCTCTCTTAACTAGGGTTTTTGATATATTCTCTCCCAAAGTTAGGCACAACCCTCTTTATAAACGAGGGTTCTAAAATCCAATTTAATCTCGTTTTAAATCGAGTTTATGATTCTAAATTCGTGTAGTATTTGGGGTTGGATGGGGATGAAATTGGGATCAAGGATCTTTGCAAGATTTGCTTCAATCCGGCCTTTACTCGAAGACTTGTTCGCGTGGAACAGAGAAACCCATCGGGTTTCTGTGAGTACTGTTCACGCAACAGTACTCTCGTTTTTTCTTTTTTTACTTATATATATTTTTTTACTTATATATATATATATATATATATATATATATATATATATATATATATATATATATATATAATCTATTATTAGAATAATGTGACAAAATGTACAAAAATTACAAAAAAAATATATATATATATAGAATGTACTTAATTTAAATTTCTAAAAATATATAAAATATACTAAATTTCTAAAATTTGTAGTCTACCAATAATAGTATAATGTACAAGCACATATACCTATACATAATATATATGCATATTTTTGCTAGCAGCAAAGGAATTAATTCAAATTAAATATACCAAAAATAATTAAAATACTACAAATAATTAGGAATAAATATAGGGGTTTACATCCTACTCAACTTATAGAAATTTTGTCCTCGAAATTAAACTAACGTCGGGGGGTATGCAATGCAATGCAGAATTTATGAAACTAGAATCGGAAAGTCGTACCTTGGTTTCCGGGCAATGCGGCGGTGGATTATATAACCACATTAATTGGCTTCACATCTTATAAGAGATGCTGATCTTGGTTCAAGGGTCTACCCAACTTATTGAAGTTGGCTAGTTCGAGTGGATTTGGTTAGATAGTTACCGTAAGTCTGAAGATGTGCCTTCTATGACTTTTGTGTATAAGTAGACACAAGGGAGCTGAATTGAATGGCATACTAGGGCAGGTGCATAGTGGGATTCGAGTAGATCACCACCATATATTGGATAGAAAGTTTTGAGTTGAGTTGGGTTCTCAAATTGAAGCTGAAAGGTTCATCGGTATTATGGTAAGGTTTATAATTAGCCCTTTTTACTCGAAAATTGTATTATAAAAATAGAGTACAAGGAGACGTGTTTTAGTGGGACATGATATGTCTATGTGAAGGTAGACTCGTCTAGGTCCTGCATATGGAATTGGTTGGAAGGTAACAACTGGTCTTGTGCTCTGAATCTAAATGCCACGATTGGGGACCCAAAATGATCTAAAATAGAAAGTAGGAGTTCATGAGGCACTAATTATCGTTCTAACAGAAACCACTTATTCTAATCAATAGGCAATCCTAGTACATTCTAAATTCTACTGGGGCTCTACGATCTATATTCTACAGTAATTCATTTCTAGAAGTTAACAAAAACATCATTCTACGGTTTGTGGAGTTAGCAAGGTTCGAGTCGGAAGGTCATACCTCAATTTGTGGAAGAATATTACACGATGTAATAGGATATGAGATGTGATAGATATGAGTCAAGTTTTAAAGACCGTACTTTTATTCCAACAGATGTCAATGATTGTATGAATATAGCTTTCCTGGCTATAGATGGTATGGTGAACTGAGGAGGATATTCTGGGTCTATATTCCCTCAATACGAGCATCTGTCTTTCCTAAATCCGTAAAGGCAAAAATAATAAGTGTTCCAGGGAGAGAGGATCAAATACGAATATGGGGTTCCAAAGGCGTTTTAATAATTCAATTAGAGTTGTCAAGGCAGTTGCGGATGAGTTATCTATATCTCAATCCACGTAGGATAAGCAAATAAAAAGCGAACCAACTGTACTAAGGTTGATCAGACCATCATACACTGATTTTGATTAGAAAATATATTAGTGGGCATCCCCAATAAACATATATCCTGAACAAGCTTGATAAAGAAGAAGCTTGCGAAAGCTAGGCTACAATAGCAGTATTTAGTCACGGTAGTTCAAAACATAAGTACGCGAGATATATAGTTGAAAGAAGGCACAAGTAGTTCAAGTTCATCAAACTCTAAGACTCGACATATGATTGTACCTCTACAGTTGTCCCACTAGTTTCTTATCTAAGGCATTGATTGAACTAATAAGCACAGTCTAGGTAAACTTCTGAGTGTTCTCTTTAAAAAAGGTCGTAGGGACAAGGAGGATGATAGGTCATGAGGCATTCTATCCAACTTAAAACAGTTCAACTAATAGCGTGTTTGAGCAACATAAAATGCGTATACCAAGTATGAGTCATCTTCCTAACCTGTCTATCATCACGGGAAGAAAGGATAATATTTGTGGTAGAAAGGGATTCAGGCAATATATAATTAAAGACAATCAACGAAATTCAAAGGAAATCAAGGATGGAGGTCAAGTATGTGGATGAGGTACCTAGATTCTAATTTTATATGTAGGCCCAATCAGTACAGTAATGTAACCTAAACGGCTAACTCCAGGTGAGGAATAATTAGTTATGTACCTATTGATAGCACAGTTTCTTGAGGGAAAATAGTATACCAGTTCTGAGGTCGTCATATATGTTCTGATCATTTACGATTATCAACAACTTAAAGGTAATAACAATGGATCTATGTTTTAGGAAGGGATGAGTAAGATGGAAAATGCACGATTAGGCTTATGATTAAATAGTGCGGTGTGGCTCCATTGTTAAATAAGGCAAGTAACAAGAACATAGCAACTAAAATCATACCTGCTATGATTTCCCCCCGAGATTCTATACCCTCTACTGCTAGTGAAAGGCCTGCCCGTGCTTCTGACTAGGGCCCTGTGCTCTCGCCCTGTAGAACGACAATCGCTGTGGAGGTAATGGTGGACGTGGTGCTCCTACTGTTGGTGTCATGAGCCTCGACACATGCTGAACCGGTCGAGGTGTAGGAAGTGCTGGGGCAGTTGGCATGGGAGTCTGCTGATCATGCACTTAAGTTCGTGGCTCGGGACAATCTTTAATCATATGTTGTCTTAATTCGCATCTTAAGTATAAACCATGACGGATTTGACAATCTTTACTGATGTGTCCCTTCTTTTCACAGTAGTTACAGGTAGGCTTCTCTCAAGCCCGGTATAGTCCTTCTCTTTGCTGCTGCTGCGAGGTATACTGTGTCCCCGTACAATTTTTAGCTTTATGATAATTAGAACCATAAATCATACACTGTCCCAATCTACAACGATAATCCTTCATAACGTGACCCTTCCTATGGCAGAAGCGACATGTAGGAAGCTTTCTATCTGGATATGGGATGCTCTAGGGTGTTGTTGTGCTTCAGGATGTCTATTCGGCCCGTTCTGAGTCTGTCTAACTGGCACTAAGGCTGGCGAGGTAGATAGAGTCCTGTTTAGGGCTACAGATATAATACTTCTTGTAAACTCATTCTGTTGTTGCTGCACTTGCATTAACCTTAGCAAGAACCTTGACGCTGAAGCCTCGTTAGAGTAAGGAACTGGCGTGGATGATGGGGACTGGGGAGGAAGTGGCGTATATTCTTGCTAGGAAGTTAGGATTCTGTGATCTGGTTGAGTCACACAATTTGGCTGAAGTGGTGTAGTAGAGGGCACATTCTCTTCTAGGGGTACTGCAGTGGTCTGTCCAGTCTGGTTGGCTGGGGGTGCTTGAGTCTCCTGGTGCGCCGTCGACGGGATCGTGGTAGCCTGCCGCTGTCCTGGATGATATGGTGTCACCGGGGTCATCAGAGGGTTCTGCTACTCATGGGTAGTCGTATCACCAGCTCTGGGGGTCTAGGTAATGGTGCATTCGCTTCGTAGATTCATATAGCTGGCACGAAAATAGGATAACGTTAAGAAGGTTAGGCAGAAGGCGATTCAAGAAATCAAAGAGAATTTGAATTTGGAAGTCGAGTGAGGTAGTAGTTCTGGATGAGATACTATTCATATTCTAATATGCAGGCTTGTTGGACACAGTCATGTAACCCAACAATATTTTTTGACCTGCATGGGCTACCACAAAAATATGTAACACCACAATCCCAAAATATATAGAATCAAGTACATGAACATGCCAGCTGCACCTATAAGAAGAATACTCCAATATATGGAATCCTTGTATACGTACATAAGCTGTATATATAAAATAATCACATGCCAGAATAATATAATCTAATCTCATCATAGCTCAACACAGAAGATAATAGAATCCAGATAATAAATGAGTGTATCAAAAGATAGCCGGGTGGACATACCCAACCCAAACAGCTATGAAAAATAGTCTCACAAGATCGTAGTCCAACCTTCGCAAAATAGAAGAAAAAGAGATGTAAAAAATATCTACTAATGTCTCAACGAATAAACAGACTAAAAATCAGCAGGAGATGCCTCGTCATCAATATAGAACAGATACAGTGCCACTTCGTACTCCTGCGGGAACTCGTCTAAACCTGGAGAGATAACCAGGTCCTCAGAGGGACATAGCAAGATACAAGAAAATACCATACCATATAAACTGTGATAATAAATAGGAAATAAAGTGATGCATGCAATATGGTACCTAACCATTCTATTATGATATGCAGTTGAGATACAATCCTTCGACGCATGAGCCCTGGCTAATAATAAGATCCGGTATAGTCCCCTTTTGGGTACCAGTGGCCAAGCGCATAACGTTCAAGAAGGGGTAAGCATACCCGTATCTCCAGCGGGGCTTCCGGGTTACAAGGAAAGTATAATCGAAGCCCATACGTCAGGTATTGTTCTCCCCACCCAATGCCAAGTGTCGTCATCTCCATGACCAATAAGAACCTTTAGTAACTACCAAGTCTTCTAGTATGCAATTCTACTGGCAGTTACTCGTATCCGTCGCACGCTCCATACGTATTGGTGGCCAGCCGACTACGCGGGTACGTATCCTACATGTGACTCACAATACGTGGTAAAGCAAGTGTCAAGGCCGTCTGAGATATACTAATACCTCATCAATAATGGGTGGTCACTAGGCTAAGTCAATGCAAGAGATATAAATAAAAACAAAAAAATGACCGATAGAGTCGCTTGCACCCAAGTGTGACTTGGACGCACAATTTTATAATAACAAATAAGAAATGCTAAAAATAACAACTAAAAATAAGATATGTAAATCACAGAGTAAGGTGGCAAGGTATCTTGTCTGGTGGTGCGAAGGTGACAAGTCCAAGAATCATAATGTCAGCAATAAAAATGTCACAATCTCCAAACAACTCCAGATGCTGAAACAAATATCAAGAACGTACTCGGAATAAGTGACATACCTAGAAAATGCCTGTCCAAAAGTCTAATTCTAAAACAGGGCAAAATTGTAGTTTTGGGTCAAAACAATATCTATCGTTGGACCCGTTTTGTACCGAAATACGTACCAATGTCTATGGTCTCTAAAGTTGTCAAACTACATGTCTACGGATCCGATTTGAGGAGATGAACTCAATGGTATGTCCAATTTTGGATTTCGATGAGCCGTACACAAAATCACCCGTTGGGTCGGGTTGCGGGCCCGCCAAAAAGACGTTCCGATCAACCTTCTCAGAATCGGACCATACTTGGCATATATGACCAAAAAATCGATGCGGTCCTGGTAGCAAAAGTTTTGTCTCAATCCGATGAACGTTCATGAAGTTATGGCCAAGTTTGCAAAAGGTCGATACGGAGGTATCTCGACGGATATGCACTGATTTCGTCGCGCACGTACAACAAAATCGGGTTCCGTCAGTTCCTACATGTCGACAACATCCATACGCATCTTTCGATGCATATAGTGCGCGATCATGTCGCCCGGTTTGTCGGGGCGCACGCCGTATTGGGAAAAGTTTTCTAAGTTTTACAGTTTTTGAAACAGGTTTTTCTTGATTTGCAATGATGAATAACTTCATGTATATTAACAAAAAATAATTCTATAAAAAGGGAATTGATCTCGTATAGGTTGTTTCTAATTGTTATAAATTAGATTTGGTAAACTGTAAGTAGTTCGGCCGCAATTGGCCTTCCAAAATGGGTGTTGGGGACAGTCCTTCTACCCTGTTTTACGCAATTTTTTGATCACCTTTGTGTCGATGCTGTGAGCAACATGATTATCTATATCTGAATCTATTTTCTAAGGTTGTAGGTGGTTATGTTGTCTCTCTATAGGAATTTATGAATCGAGAAGTCGTCGAGTAGGTAAGGACAAATCTGGGTCGAAGAATGGGTACCTGAGTTCGACGTTGACAGAGCTGGCTATGTTCTCGGTCGGGGCGGCTATCACGATGGCACTTCGGCGATCCACGGCGGGGTTCAGGTGGCTCGAGGTGTTCGTCCAGTCTAGGTGAACCTTGGGGAGGGTCTTGACAGGAAGGAGGCTCTCTCTTAACTAGGGTTTTTGATATGTTCTCTCCCAAAGTTAGGCACAACCCCCTTTATATACGAGGGTTCTAAAATCCGATTTAATCTCGTTTTAAATCGATTTTAGGATTCTGAATTCGTGTAGTATTTGGGGTTGGATGGGGATGAAATTGGGATCAAGGATCTTTGCAAGATTTGCTTCAATCCGGCCTTTACTCGAAGACTTGTTCGCGTGGAACAGAGAAACCCATCGGGTTTCTGTGAGTACTGTTCACGCAACATTACTCTCATTTTTTTTCTTTTTTTTACTTATATATATATAACCTATTATTAGAATAATGTGACAAAATGCATAAAAATTCCAAATATATATATATATATATATATATATATATATATATATATATATATATATATATATAGAATGTACTTAATTTAAATTTCTAAAAATATATAAAATATACTAAATTTCTAAAAAATTTAGTCTACCAATAATACTATAATGTACAAGGACATATACCTATACATAATATATATGCATATATTTTCTAGTAGCAAAGGAATTAATTCAATTTAAATACAGCTGTTCATCTTCTACAAGCACATATACCTATACTTTGACTTGTCTTGCTTAGCCTTGTCTTAGTTTAATCTTGACTTAGTTTAGTTTTGGTTTGGTTCACCTTGGTTCATCTTGGCTTAGCTTTGTTTTGTTGGGTTAGTTTGAGATGAGAAGGTTGGTATATAAAACAACTTCTCTCTCTTCCATTATTATCATTTACTTCTCCTTCTTCTTCTTCTTCTTCTTCATTTACTCCTCGCACCAACCCAAGGCAAGTACAACTTCCTCCATGGAGAACATGATGGATCTCCATTTTGTTTGTTATATTCTATTCCTCTCATGATTCTAAGCATCTTTAGCACTTGAAGTTTTTGGTTTTAATGGTAACATTTTTGTAGATCTAAGTTTTAAGATTTTTCTTTTTTTTTATTTTGATCTCTTAAAGTTTTTTATTTCCAAAATCTAATGGTTCCATGTTGTGGCAAATTTTATTCTACCAAATTTTGGCTTTTGAACCGCTTGATTTCGACTTATTTTGAAGAAGTTATGGCATTCCTTTAGTTCATGGGTTTCCTATACACTTCGGTGCTGATTTGGGGAAGATGAACAGCTTGCACCTGCGCACTTGAGTACAGCCTACACGTATATGTGCTTCCTGTGCACTTCAGGTGCGCAAGCTGCGTTTCCTGCACCTACCTGCGCTTCCTGCGCACTTCAGGCGCGCAGGCTGCGTTTTCTGTACTACCTGCGCTTCCTGCGCAATTCCTGCGCACTTTCCTGTGCGCATTCCTGCGCACCATCCTTTGTTGCACATGTTTCCATGCTAGTTCCTCGTATTTCTTAATGTAAATATTTTTGATCTTGCATGTGTCTTGTACTTGGCCTAACTTGCGACGATCCGACTTGGTAACTTGTTAATATTGAGCTTGAACTTGAACGTGAACATGATGGCATGATCTCATCTTGATAATCTTGGTAGTGGCCCGACGAGGCGCATTCTTGACACGTACTCTGGACATGGCAAGTAAACCTGCCATAACATGTGAAATCTTGATTGTTGTTGCGACAGCTATTCCTGTCTTGCTAAGTATAACTCTTGTCTTGACACCATGGTTGATTTTTTTATTGTGATTGTACAAGCTACCTGTCACGTCTTGCATCATGTCTAGGACATGAATTCCTGGTTACCACGGTCAGGGATTTATAATGAATCTGACTTCTTCTCTCTCTCCCAATCGATCTATCAACCCAAAAAATTTCTTCCTTCTAAATCAAAATCTCCGCACCCATATCCTCTCCCCTCCACTAGTGAGCCCTGTACGCCTCCTCCTCCCGAAACCCTGCATGCCTCCTCCTCTAGCATAGCTCTGCGAGCCTCCTCCTCATCGCGCCTCCTCCCCCCAGACGTCTCCGACGCACCACACGCCTCCTCCTTCCGATGTTGACATGCCGATGCCGATGCTCGTCCACCTTCTCGTCCTCTGTTGAAAGGTACATCCCATCTTTCTTCTCTTTCGTTTTGAAAATTAGTTTTTTTTTTAAAATTGGAAAATTATGTTTTTGAGAAATTGGGAGATGATTATATATGTGATATAGTCAGTGAAAACAACAAAATCAAGAATGTTTGAAGAAATTATAAGGAGATATTATTGCTTGTTGAAATTGTAGGCCCGATCATGCATTTTAGCATCATTATTTAGCAAACTTTGCTTATTATTTGAAATTTGAAATTAGAAAATGTGATAGAAATTTATTATTTGAAATTGGAAAATGTGATAGAAATTTATTATTTGAAATTGGAAAATGTGATTCAATTTTATGTTTGATACAGATTTTCTAGTACATTAGGATCTTGTGTTGATCAATTCTATTGCTAATGCAGGGTCAATTAGCTCTTATATTTTCTAATTTTTTATTATTATCAAATAGCATAGTTACTGTCAACTTAATAAATCATGGACTAACTCTTTTCCAAGTTACATTCTTTCTTTGTTAGAAATAACTACAAGCCAACTTTGAAGCGCATATTTTCTTACATGGATCACAATCATTTTTGAATGTTGTTATATTAGTGGACACAAATATTCAATAAAATGTAAAGTTTCAACAAAAATAAGATTTAGTTGTATTGTTAATTAAGAAGTTTCACCCATCTCCACTTTAAGGGATAAATACTACTATACTATAGAAGACCACTCAATGGATAAATTGATACTCTCGTTGACCAAATATCTACATTGAGAGTCTTCTAGAGTAGAGTTACTTGAGTAGTATTTGAGTTTTGTAAATAAAATATATAAAAAGTTGGAGTTTAATATAGAGTTTTACAAAAATTAACTTAAATTAAAAAGTTTTGCGAGAGTTTAGTTGGTATTTTGGAAGTAGAAATGTAGTTTTTTTTAACTCCAACTGTCACGACCCGCATCTTGTTTAGGGGCACGAGCACATGGGTACGTCCAGCCTACGTCGCAGTATCGGCGGTAGAACGCTGTAAAGGTCATCTAGAACATATTAAATCTAAAACAAAATAATATAACCTGTCATCTCCGCACAGAGGAATATAATCACCACTCAATCACATAAATCTAAGGAAGATAAGCACGAGGATAAAGATAAGGATAAAGATGAAGTAAATAGTTTGAAATAGTGCTGAGCCATAATCACAAATTTAGAATTTAAAGACATCACAAGATCCCAAATAAATACTACAAGTCTCAAAGTATCAAGCTGGAATGTAAACCAGACAAAATCTAGGTAAACTAGGTCACTACTGGCGGTGCGTCCTCTACGAGCACGGGGTCCACAGGCTGCTCCTGGTCGTTGGCTCCATCTATGCCAAACCCGTAGTAGGTCGGGCAATCTGCATCTAAATCCTCTGAAAAATAATGGGGGTTATCCTGTCAGGATATGAGCAAGTACAAACACTAACAACAGTTCCATGTGAATTGACAAATACTATAAGAGACAATTTTAATAAAATACAAGATGAAATATCAAGACTGAAAGTAAAACGGTACAAGAGAACTGGATATCATGTCATGTGTGAGATATAAGACAAAACTGGAATATAAACAGTAGAAAGTAATCTGAGGTATGATGTAAACATAAAAAAATGCTATGAGATATTAGAGCGTTATGTGATCGGCTTAGGTCAAGATCAGGCTGTTCCATTTGACCGACTATGTACATATAGTATAATAGTATAGGGATCAGGCCGGCCAAAATGGAAAGCTATGCACAAGTAGTATAAGGTCAGGCTACACCCTACGTGTGGTGAGGGTGGAGCTATGCACACGTAACAAACAAGTAGGGATATAATCACATAACCTATAATAACTCTCCATCTTCGAGTAGTATAATGAATCCAGATATGACAGGTCATGACATGGGATTCGAAGATCAGGGGGCCAGCCCACTCCCAAATCGGTGTCTATACAAGTACAAGAAATAATATCGAACAATGTACTCATATACCAAGTAAACCGGGAATAACATCTCATGACGAGATTTAATGTATACTAGTCTGTGTATCCTCGTATCGAGAATCAAGTATAATACTACAAATGAATCGAATATAGTAGATATCAAAGCAATGAAAACTATCAGAGAATGTACTTGCATGTTGTCATGAGCTGAGAAAATCGAAACTACAACCCACTCAATGAGCCACGAACGGTCAACTTGCACAACTGTCTCCTAATGCTGAAACAAACATTACCAACATTCTCAGAATGGTTAAATTAGCTAGAAACGTCCATCCATAAGTCCAATTCTGAACATAGGGGCAAAACGGTAATTTTAGGTCAAAATGGTGTCCACCGTTGGACCTACTTTGTACCGAAAAATGTGCCAGAACCTACGGTCTCTAAAGTCATCAAACTATATGTCTACAAGTCTGGTTTGACGATACGAACCCAACCGTATGTCCAAAGTTGGAATCTGGTAGGTCGTGCACAAATTTGCCCGTTGGATTGGGTCGCGGGCCCGCCAAAATAGTGTTCCGGTCGACCTTCTCAGATGTAACGACCCGCACCCACTATGAGGGTACGAGAACGTAACAACGCCCAGCCTACGCCACAGTGTCGATGGTAGAACGCTGTCCTAGGTCTCAATGCCTCTAACAGTACAAGGCTAAATAGTTTATACTCCCCGAATGGGGGTGACATAGCAGAAAATAAACTCAATCACAACTAAGGAAGAAGAAGCACGATATGATATAGAACTCAAGGAAAATACAGATAATCAAATAGTCTAAGATAACATCTCAGCAGATATCCAGAGTACAAGGTCTCAGCTACTGAATATGAAAGAATATATACAACCCAAATCTCAAAGACAAAAATAAAGTCTAACTACTAGTCTCAAGACAACATAAGTAAGATAAAGCCTAACTAAGCTAGTCTAGGCAGTAGGATAAAGTCGTCAGCTAGATCTGTCCTGTAGAAGGTATCCATACAGGCCGCCTCCTCGTCCTCTGTAATATTTTCAACAGGTCCAGTCAGGACAGGAGCGAGCACAATACATCTCAACAGTTCATAGCAGGTTAGAAAATATAATCATGCAGTAAAGTAAGATATAGATACTGAAGGAAATGCAGTATGTAAACTGAGAGAGAGCTGTAATAGAAATATCTACTATAAATAGAGACTAACAGTGGCTAGTGAGTCAGAGTACAATATAGACATGTAAATGGCATAGGATGATTCTGATGAGACACTAAGGAATGATTCTGATGAGATACTACTTTGATATTATTCACATGTCTACTTCTGCTCCTCCGTACCCCCAATCAATACGCAAGGATCCAACCAGGTTATGTTATGATTCTATGTAACGGCCCCCGAAGGATGGTACATAGTAGTCCCATAAATGGGGATTCTGGGAAACCCAATAAATAGGATAAGGATTCAAGGAAAACTCTGTGATCATAAGAGTATATGTCACAAGTGATCAAAGAACCAGTGAAGCATAGTGATACGCCATGTAAGTGAAACGCACAGAACATGTAGTACCCGATGCTCTCTGAAGGGATAACATCTCAAGAAGGGATCCATATAGTACTAATCCGTGTGACCAACGTGACAGTATCAAGTAAAGTAATTTAATGCAGGAAAATAATTCTAAGCAGGATATGAAATGATCAGAGAATGTACTCGCCTGTATCTGAGTGTCCGGATGAAATGTACTGTCCGAGGAGAGGTGTCTGGCTCCTAATCAGAACAGCACAAGTCACAACAAATCTAAAATGGTAACAAGATGCAATTTAATGCATTCTAAATGAATCTAGGTCAATCTAGGCCAAAGTCAACTATTGGTCAACCCTGGTCAACCCTAGAAGTCAAACTAGATCAACTATGGTCAAACTAGGTCTAAGAAGTCTAAATTAGTCTATACTAGTCTACATTAGTCTATACTAGGTCACTCAAGCCTACACTAGCTAGTACAGAACACTACAAGGCTATCCAAGCCAACTACACATGTCAGTTGGCATTCAAACATACCCTTAGGCAATGAGCTATAGCTATAGGCTATATGCTACCTAATATATACATCACATGGATATATATATACATACATATTTTATTTTGCATTCCTATACTTTACCTATATAGATACATTACAAATAGGTTATAGTACAATTCATTAGGAACATCACACACACACACACGCATATATATATATATATATATATATATATATATATATATATATATATATATATATATATATACATAGGCTCAAAACAGTACTATATATACATTAACTATATATAGATACACTACATAAATTGATATATACATTACTTTACACATATGATATATAATATATATACTTACATATGTATAGAGAGAGAGGGCATGTGTGTGTGTAGAGAGTGAGAGACAAGTGTGTGTGTGTGTGTTAGAGTGTGAGGGTGTGTGTGAAGCTTGTGTGTGTGAGAGGAGAGAGGGATGTGTGAGTGCACAGAAAACAGTGAAGGACAATAGGTGTGGGTGTGTATCAAGAGTGTCACAGGTTTATGGTTGTGTGTGTAGGAGTAAAAGTGTGTGTGTTATATGCATAGCAATCACTACCAAAATACATGTATTTACCGACGGCCTTATCCGTCGGTAGTCCGTCGCCAAAAATAAATACCGACGGATTACCGACGGATATTTTGGTAAAACAGCCGTCGGGAATAACCTCGTCGCTAAAACATATCCGTCGCTACTCCGTCGCTCAGCGACGACTTAGCGACGGAATACCGTCGGCGCATTTAAATATATATAGCGACGGATTACCGACTAGCTTTCGTCAAAACATGTATCAGGATATAGGATTAGCGACGAAAAACTCCGTCGCTAAAGAGTCGGCAAAACCGTATCAGTGATTTTCTGATACGCAATATCCGTCGCTAAGCCATCGTAAATTTGTCGGTAAAAGCGTATCAGAGATTTTCCCATACGGCAGGTCGTCGTTATGCCGTCGCTAATCCGCCGAGGTGTACGACGGATTAGCGTCATATTAGCGACAAAACATCCGTCGCTAACTGCAAAATTTATGTACATCAAACAGATCCAGGTCGACGGACATTCCGTCGCTAAACCGTCGCTCAATGTAAAATTCTCTAGGTAGCGACGGATATTATGTCGCCAATCCGTCGATACATTAAATTCCTACAGTTAGCGACGGATAGTCCGTCGGGACTTTGTCGCCAGTCCGCCGTAAGTTAGTCGCCAATCCGTCGCGAAAGCTAAAATTTATGGACATCAAACAGCACCAGGTCGACGGATCGTCCGTCGCTAAACCGTCGCTCAATGTAAAATTCTCCAGGTAGCGACGGATATTACGTCGCCAATCCGTCGATACATTAAATTCCTACAGTTAGCGACGGATAGTCCGTCGGGACTTTGTCGCCAGTCAGCCGTAAGTTAGTCGTCAATCCGTCGCGAAAGCTAAAATTTATGGACATCAAACAGCACCAGGTCGACGGATCGTCCGTCGCCAATCCGTCGCTTTATTTAAATGCTCCAGGTAGCGACGGTTTTTACGTTGCCACTCCGTCGCTAACCTCAGTTTCTCCAGTTAACGACGGACTATCCGTCGCTGAGTGGTCGCCAGTCCATCGCTAACTTCTAATTTTTGAAAAAAAACTGCAAACAGACTCTTTCCTGTTTATACAACACATCCAACACAATATCAAACATGCAAAATATCCATATACAACACCATATATCCATATCCAACACGAATATCCAACGTATCCAATATCCAACACCATATATCCATATGCAAAATATCCATATCCGACACCAATATCCAACGTATCCAATATCCAACAAAATATTACCAACACAATATATCCAATATCCAACATTAAATTATCCAAACATAAAAAAAATTATCCGAACATACAATGTATCCAAATGTCTACAAAACCAACAACATAAACAAAATCAAACCCCGTCCGTCGGATCGTCTCGTGCTCGTGCCGCCGCATCTGCTTTGCGTATGTACTCCTCCACCGTGTGTGCCGGCACTTGGGACAAGACATGGTCTGGAAGCGCGCATAGCTGCTCTGGCGACAACATGTCAAGGAGCGTCAAGATGGTGTTATCCGATACGATGCGGACGTCCGCAGAGCGGTTAAACGAAAGCCGTCCGGGGAAAGAAGGACCAGGTCGATCCGAAGCACCGGCAGCAGCAGTAGACGGACCGGGAGCACCACCAGATGAACCGGGAGCACCAGCAGACGGACCGGGAGCAGACGGACCGGGAGCAGACGGATAGCGCCCCAACACTATCGCCTGCAAATCTGACACCGTGGAGGTCAGAGTCGCAAGCTGCGCCCTCACATCGTCAACCGGGGGCGCTGGGGGAGGCGGAGGCGGTGGATATCTCGGGGACGGCTGCAACGAGGGCGCCATGGAACCTAAGCCGTAGACGCGCCCTTTCCTAACGCCGCCGACGGATTCTACGAACACGTCGTCGTAGCGAGCGGCCATAGAAGAGTGCGTCTGGGTGGGCGTCGTTTCGCCGACATTCTCGGAAGGGGGCTCGATCTCAAGCCGACTAAGTGCCTCACGATACGCAGCCTATCCAATGAATGTGTTTATACTATAAGTTTTCCTAAGTTATAATCTAAATCCTATGTTTCCCTAAGTTATAGTCTGAATCCTAAGTTTATCTAATTAACTTAACAATAATTATATTTCTAACATAAATCTCATAAACGTAAGTACTAACATCAGTCTCCTCGGCCCTCGCGTCGACGAAGCTCCCGTCCTTCCGCCTCTTGTGCGTATGCACGAATACATCGTGAGCGGTGACCGTCTCCGCCTCTTTCCCCTGCTTCTCCGTCCGTTGGGCCTGCATACGTAGAATTTAATTAACTTCGTATATTAACAGTACGAAATTAAATAATAGAATGAATTTGAATTTGTGCTAACTCACCAAATCTGCACGCGTCGATGCGTGGGGCCTTGATCCCCCCGTATGCAGACCCGCGGCCTGTCGATTAGCCTTAGCTTTCTCCGATTTCAGCTTGAACTACGGAGTATCCATCTTCTCCAACATCTGCTCACAGTACTCCGCCCGGATCCAGTCCTTCCTCGTATGCGCCGTACGAAGGTCGTAAACTGCATCCCGTATCTTCTTCACGGCGGCGGCTTTGTAGGTCATGCGGATCGCCTCCTCGCGATGGGGGGCCACCAGAACGTCCTCTGACATGCAAATTCAAATATCACGTAATAAAAAATTTAATGATTCAAAGAATAATTAATAATTCACCGACGGATTTATACCCTCATCTCGTCGAGCCAGACGTACTTCATGTCCTGAGGCACCTCAGAAAAATTGAGGTAGGGGCCATGGTAGTTATCCCGGATAATGCGCCCTAGAATCCGGGCAGCATCCCACGGAAAAAACCTATAAAGAAGCAACGACTGGATTATTAACTTGAATAAATAAAACAAATTTAATAAATTAACTTAAATTTACTTACAATTCACCAGCGGGCCATAGCTCTCGTCGGAACTCGCCCACCAGCCTCTCTGGTGGCGTCGGGGGATCCGCGGGTCCGCGTATGTACTCCCCGGTAACAGGATGAAACTGAATCCCGGGGTACTCCGAGGCCCACCCTGCAGTAACTGCTGGGCCCCCTGCTGCATCTGCTGCTGCATACGCTGGTATATTCGGTGGCGGAACGGATCCGCTAGCGGATGGAGTCACAGGCCTCGACGACGATGTCGGTGGCACCGAGGAAGAATGACGGCGGGAAGAGCCTGTGTCCGGGCTCTCCAAGTCGGGATCGGAGGTCACATCCGGGAAATGCGGCTGGCGACCACGACCGCTACCACCACGCCCACGCCCACGCCCACCACCACCACCACCACCACCGCCGCCGCCGCCGCCACCGCCACGACCACGGCCAGCACCACCAGTACGGGTGCTCGCAACCATGCCCTGTAAATAGAACACATAAACAAAATACCGACAACATAGATTTATAAATGAATATAAAACTAAACATATCCATACCAGCAGCAGGACGATGAGTGCCGCCCAGACGAGTAGGCCTAGGAGTGCCATCTTCAAAAAAAACTCATACAATAATACGCAAATATCCCAAACTAAAATAAATATTACAATCAGAAGTGAAGTACGAATAAAAGCTAGATACACAAAATCTGATAAAATCACGCACCAAAACAACAAAGTACAATTCTTGTAACTTTTGATGAAAGGGCATCTTGTGTTCCACTAGACTTGTAATTGTAAATCCAAATGTAATAGGATAATTTAGGATTCGAGACTAGATATTGGGTGCTTCAAGATACAACTGAAATATAGCGATATTTAATCATCGTCATCGTCTTCTTCCTCGGCCTCGGCCTCATCATCATCATCATCCTCATCGTCGAATTCATCTGTATCCACATCCTCATCCTCATAAAGTTCTTCTTCTTCTTCTTCTTCTTCTTCAGTCTCAATACTTGGGACAAGACGCCTCTTTCTCCCCTGGTTGACATCTAAGTCTTGTATATCAACCTCTTCCTCCCCTCTATTTTCATCAGCAAGAGGTATATCAACCTCTAATTCAACATCCATGTCACAAGACTGTTGTCCCAAGTATTGGGGCTTTTCGATCTGGTCCTCTTGGTATGCTGGGTCTCCAACGTTGAATGTATTTCTAGATTTAATCTTGCATACTGCCCACCAGTCAAAGCGATCTCTACGACGCCTTGGGTAGCTTGTATAGTAGACTTGAACAGCCTGACTTGCTATCGCAAACGTGTCGGACCCTCTATACCTCCTGCGATGATTTATATCGACGAATCCAAATTGTTTATCGATTCTCCAACCGATATTTGGTGTCGTATCGAACCACTCACATTTGAACATAACAATATGCATATCAAATGGGGCACTATATTGTAATTCTATAATATCCCGAAGCACTCCATAATAGTCAAAGTCCGGCTCGTCGTCATAGATTGTGCCTCTTATGCAAACACCAGAATCCTTCGTACTGAAGCCGTCATTGAGAAATTCGGCATTTATAGGATGTTGAGTTGTCTTAAACTTGAAGCCATTAACGACATAGCCGGGCCAAGTCTTTGCATGCTTCTTCGGTCCCAATGACAAATAATGAATGCTCTCATTTGTGAGTGTACTTGGTTCAGCTAATAAAACTTGTAAACTTTAAATGTTTTAGTTGCATATATATATTTAAATGGTAGCCACATAACATATTATCTCAGTTACTTACGTAATCTCGAAACCATGACGGAAAGGTAAAATCAACCTCTCTTTGAAGTCCCTCATCGGTAATATCGGGTGTCCTTATTTTGACTTCATCTCTAAATACACTGTTAGAGAGAATAAAAATTAGTGTAGTCACTTACCTCACCAAATTAGAGATTATAACGAGGTGTAGTCACTTACTTCTCCAAATCTCTCACTTCTTGTATGTCACAATTTAACAAGACATATCGGTGAGCGGCATCATACTCATCGTCACTCAACCACCGTTTCTTACTAGCCCCAATAGGCTTGCCCCTTAAATTGAATATACCTCATTCCTCAACGTCTTCGTCATTCCTTTGAGGTCTATTTCGATTTGTCTCAACATGAGTATTGAAATAAATGGAGCAAAAGTTTGACACCTCCTCGATAAGATATGCTTCGCATATCGAAGCCTCTATATGAGCCTTGTTGCCAACTTTCTTCTTTAGATGATGTAGATACCTAGAGAGACAAATTATCTTGAGAATTAACATTGAATTGTAAAATCCACTTAAATTATATCGATTTTTATTTACCTTTCAAAGGGGTACATCCATCGATAATGAACAGATGCACCGACACGGGCTTCGTATGCTAGATGAATCGGTAGATGCTCCATACTGTCGAAGAAACCCGGTGGAAATATTTTCTCTAACTTGCAAATTGTTAAGACAATCTTCTCCTCAAGTTGTATCATATGTTGCACCGTGAGCTTAGTTGAACAGATATCCCTGAAGAATGTAGACAGCTCGGCCAACGGAACCCATACAGCAGAAGGCAACAACTCTCTCAACGCAATGGGCAGTAATCTTTCCATAAACACGTGGCAGTCGTGACTCTTCATTCCTGTTAGCTTGCGTTCATTGAGATCAACGCATCTAGACAAATTCGACACATAGCCGTTGGGAAATCTTAAAGTAGATATCCACTTGCAGATTATTAATCTATCTTCCTTGCTCAATGCGTATGGCGCTATCGGCTTAGTTACTTGTCCACCAGCTCCCCTTTGTATCAAGTTTAGATTATGACGTTTGCATATCTCGTCCATGTCTTGTCTTGCTTTTGGATTGTCCTTCGTCTTTCCTTTAATATCCATAACGGTATTGAAGACATTATCGAACACATTCTTTTCGATATGCATGACATCAAGATTATGCCTAATAAAATTATCTTTCCAATAAGGCAAGTCCCAGAAGATACTCTGTTTGGTCCAGTTATGGCTTTGTCCGAACCCCTCGACACGATTGTTCGATCGATCTTCCATTGCGATGGGCAATTCCTTTACATCTTCCCAAATATCGTATCCCGACAATCTAGCAGGAGGTTCAAAAAATTCTTGTTTTCCATATCTGAACGCGTCCTTGTTCTTTCGCCAAGGATGTCTCGTTGGCAGAAATTGACGGTGACAGTCAAAGAAAGAAGTTTTTCCTCCATGTCTAAGGCGGAACGCCTTACTATTTTCCATACATATCGGACAAGACATGTTGCCGTGCGTACTCCATCCCGACAGCATACCGTATGCTGGAAAATCATTGATTGTCCGCATGAGTGAAGCTCTCATCTGAAAGTTTTGTTTTCTGGAAATATCATAGGTCGTGACGCCGATCTCCCACAACTGTTTCAGCTCATCTACCAACGGCTGTAAATATATATCGATGTTCTTTGTCGGATTTTTGGGACCGGGTATGATAGCTGTCAAGAACATATAAGGAGTCTTCATACACATCCATGGTGGCAGATTGTAAGGGGTAAGAATGACCGGCCAGCATGAGTATTGAGATCCCGACTGTCCGAAAGGGGCGAAACCATCAGAACATAGCGCCAGGCGTACATTTCTAGGCTCTGCAGCAAAATCTGGATGACACAAATCAAAATATTTCCACGTCTCCCCATCCGAAGGATGTGACAATTCTCCTTCGTCCTTTATGCGATCTTCACTGTGCCACGTCAGGTGTTCTGCTGTATTCAGAGACATATACATCCTCTGTAAGCGCTTCGTGATCGACAAGTAATGCATATACTTGTAAGGACGTCATTTTCTAGTTGACTTTCCTTTTCCCTGTACTGTCTTGTAACGATCCGTATTACAGAACCAACAACTTTCTAATACGCAATTCTCTTTGTAATACAACATGCATCCGTTGCGACAGCAATCTATCTTCTCGTACCCCAGTCCCAGTTGTCGGACCATCATCTTTGACTTATAGAAGTTTCTTGGGAGCTCTTTTGATTCCTTCGGTAACACCTCATTAGTTAATTGTGTGATCCGATCATAGCAAGCTTGTGGCAAGTTAAAATCAGACTTTATGTTCAACAACCGTATCGTCACTGACAGTACGGAATGAGTCTCACAACCAGGATATAGAGGAGTATCTGCGTCCTTAAACATATCATAGAACTCCTTTGCCTCGGGATTAGGATCCTCCGGATCAAAATTAGGCCCTGCCGCAGCATACACCATATCTCGTGCAAGGTTCTGCATGTCTCCATAATCCACAGAGCATCCATCGTCTTCGAGGACATCCGTTGCAGCATTATCATCAAAAGCATAAGTACCAGCTTCTGCAGCCTGTCTTTCTGAATATAATTCACCTTGCGATGACCACATGCCGTAATCACGTACGAAACCCTTACGGGTCAAATGATCTCTCACAGTCATCACTTCTTCGAAACGTCTATTATGACAATTAACACATGGACACTTGATTTTGTTATCGTCCATGTACTGAGTTTTGCTCATGGCATACTTAAGAAATACTTCCACACCTGCCTGAAAATCGTCACTCACACCAATTCTGCTCTCGTGTTGTCGTTTGTACATCCATGTACGATCAACAAAGTAACGATTCATGCTCGATTTGATGTGAATATCTGTATCGTAAGACAAACTAAACATAAGAATTAATAGCCCGATACCGATACTCATATCGTAAGAAAAACTAAACTTGTGGATAACACGCTAGGCCTACGACGAGGCTACTTAGTATCACAATCTAACATAATTAGTATATAATCATGTAACTGGTGGATCCGCTAGCTAGTAAGCCGGATGTACTTAATATCAGAGAGTATCAGATTAGTATCAGTATATAGGTTAGGTAGACCGTATCAAACGCATATCGGAATAGTAGGCCGAATAGGAGGCCGAGATAGTCGAATGAGAAGAAGGGAAGAAAGGAGGAGCAGATGGGTCCAGAGCCATGGTGGAGGAGGAGAAGTAACATGAGAGCAGTTTCCGCCGTAACATCTCCTGGCTCTGCTGGCAACTGAAGTCCAGATGCTACAAAGGACGATCCTTCGCTGAAATCGACTACAACACCCATCAGTTCAAGTTCATTCCTATATGAGTATATTCCAATGCCATAGAGGAAGGTCAACAAACTGATGGCTTCTATGGCATTGGAATCTACTCATATAGGAATGAACTTGAACTGATGGGTGTTGTAGTCGATTTCAGCGAAGGATCGTCCTTTGTAGCATCTGGACTTCAGTTGCCAGCAGAGCCAGGAGATGTTACGGCGGAAACTGCTCTCATGTTACTTCTCCTCCTCCACCATGGCTCTGGACCCATCTGCTCCTCCCTTCTTCCCTTCTTCTCATTCGACTATCTCGGCCTCCTATTCGGCCTACTATTCCGATACCGATACTTTGAACCTTGATCTTAACCCAAACCTATATACTGATCGATACTAATCCGCTACGCTCGATACTAAGTATATACGATCGATACTGATAGCGATAGTCCGATACCGATAGCGATAGTCCGATACCGATAGTTCGATCGATACCGATAGTTCGATACCGATAGCGATAGTCCGATACCGATAGCGATAGTTCGATACCGATAGCGATAGTCCGATACAGATACACATGGACCTACATATCTATATATCACTAGTAGCCATACTCCTCTACATACTACTCTACACTAGGATCAAGTAACCATATACTACTCTACACACTAGCTACGTAGTCATACTCTAAAATAAGGTAAACTAATTTACCCACACATTAAAACCAACCCAATCAAATCTTAGGCAAACTATTCATATAATATCAATCGAAATACAAATAGGTCAACTAGGCTAGTTCTAGGTCAAATTAGGAGTCCAAGTCAACTCTGTCAAAACTAACCTTAATTAGGCTAAACTTCTACCTTAGCTAATCAAATATATATACTAGACTTCACGACGTGTGTCTGTGTATATATATATATATATTATTAATAAATTACTTAAAATTATGCCTATATATATATATATATATATATATATATATATATATATATATATATATATATATATGTCTGTGTGTGTGTGTATCCGTGTGTGTGTGTCCGTGTGTGTCTGTGTGTGTGTGTGTGTGTGTCTGTGTGTCTGTGTGTCCGTGTGTGTGTCTGTGTGTGTCCGTGTGTGTGTGTGTCTGTGGGAGAGGAGGAGGAGGACTCCTGCGCGGGGACTCCAGAGTCCCTCCTACGCCCCCCCTGCCCCGACCCCCCCCCCCAACCCCTGCCCGACCCCCCTCAACCCCTTCCCGACCCCCTCTCCCACCCCCCTGCCCCGACCCCCCCCCAACCCCTGCCCGACCCCCCCAACCCCTGCCCGACCCCCTCTCCCACCCCTCTGCCCCCCTGCCCCGACCCCCCCAACCCCTGCCCGACCCTCCCCCAACCCCTGCCCGACCCCCTCTTCCACCCCCCTGCCCAGAACACCCCCCCACCCCTGCCCGACCCCCTCCCCGACCCCCCCTGTCCCCTCTCCCACCCCACCCTTGCCCCGACCACCCCACCCCCTACCCGAACCCCCCCTGCCCAGACCACCCCCCCACCCCTGCCCGACCCCCTCTCCGACCCCCCTGCCCCCGACCACCCCACTCCACCCTTGCCCCGACCACCCCACCCCGTACCCGAAACCCCCCTGCCCTACACCCTCTCCGACCACTACGACAGCCCCCCAACCCCCCAAATCGTAAAAGAGAGAGAGAGAGAGAGAGGGAGATAGAGAGAGAGAGAGGGGGGGGAGAGAGAGCATACCTTAGAGAGAGAGGGAGATCGTCGGTCGGAGAGAGGGAGATCGTCGGAGAGAGGGAGAGGGAAGAGAGAGAGTGTTTTGGGGGGGAATAAAAATTTCCCTCCCGACGGTTCAATTTAAGTTAGGGTACAGAAATTAGCGACGGAGTAGCGACGGATTATTCCGTCGCTAAGTCGTCAGTAAATCTCGCGCCAATATTTTAGGCTTAGTAGCGACGGATTATTCCGTCGCTAAGTCGTCAGTAAATCTCGCGCCAATATTTTAGGCTTTTTCCGCCAAAATATGCGACGTTCTAGCGACGGATATAAAACCGTCGCTACTTGGCCGACGACCTATCGACGGCGTAGCGACGGATATGGACATAAAAAAATAAAAAAAATTGTCCACTGCTTTCCGTCGGTATTCCGTCACAAATCCGTCGGTGATCTGACGGTAATAGCGACGAAAAATTTCCGTCGCTAAAATACTGTAATTTGGTAGTGAATGTGAGGGAAAATAATATGTGTGTGTAGGGTGAATGTGAGTGAGGGGGAAAAGTGAAGAGTGTCATAAAACAGTGTGTGAGAGGAGTCACTGTTGTGCACATGAAAACAGTTATTAGAAGCCCCCAACCAGTTCAGATTTCACAGAAAATAGGAAGGAAACCAACTTAGCATTTCAGTTCAGAATTTAGGCAGAAACAGGAAAGGAAGGAAATCAATACACAATGTCCACAGTTCAGATTTTAAACAGTTTTCAGACCTATACTTCAAAGCCCCAAATCGAAACCAATTCACAACCAAACAACCCCAAATTTGAAACCCAAGTAGATTACATATAGGAGAACCAATTTAGAGACTTAAACCAAACATTAACAGCATAAAAAGGGGTGAATTTTATTGCCAAAATTCGAATGTGAAAACTGGAAAATACATAGAAATATAGGACTGATATGTGTGTATCAGGAATTTAGGGTAAACTGAAAATTAAAATCAAAATCAAACTAAAATACTAATCTAATGGTTGGTAATAGTAAACACACTTGTGCACGTGTCTTAGGATGTGCCTCGTGTCCACCACGACACGTCACGACGTGTCCAACACAATTAAACTCAAAACAGTGCACACACAGACAAAATCAGAACACAGTGTCGTGCACGTGTTCACCTCACTCGTGGACACGACATGACACAAACTAGGACTCGTGGTCATGTCTACACCTAGGTTAGGTCTAGGTGCACGTGTCCAAAAGCCTGCAATGTGTCCACGGTGTCGTGTGTCCGATATTTTAAGCCGTATCAGCGGCTTAAAAATAACTGTGCACAGACAATGCAATATCGATGCACGACGAATTTCTCTCTAACCCCTACGCGAGACCCAATGAAACTTTAGGGACATGATGTCAGTGCATGCCACCTCGTGTCCACTAAGTTTCGTGTCGGATGAACCCGTGTCGTGTCCTACAGGAACCCCGAGTAGCAGGGGATGCGCCCAGGCCGCGCGCGCGTGTCCAAACACGTGTGCACAAGTGTCAAAGCGATTCGACACGACACTGAAACAAACTCAGAGCACTAGAAACGTATAAGCCACAACAAAAAAATCTTTCCTATTCAAAAACTTCCACAAAAACACATCGAAATGCCCATTGGGGCATTTCGTCGAACACTTACACCCATCACTGATACGTGTCCAATACGGACACTTACAGGACACAAAAATCCACAAATCCTATTCCTACAGGATCAGGACACTTAGGGCTAGGTATTCATGAAATTAAAATCTAATTTTAATGGGTGGATTAGAAAATACCTATGTGTGTTCTTCAACACAAAAGCTCATTGATTGAGGATTCCCAAAAGCCACCAAACTCTTTCAAATTGATAGAAAACTGAGATTGACAAGTTCCAACAGCAAGAAAACATCAATTAAAACCTATTGCATTTTGTTTGGATTAAAAAGGAGTTAAAATGGATTTTCTAGGGATTTATGAAGTTGGGAAAATACCTCTTTCTAAACTTATTCTTTCCTAAAGTGGCTAGCCCTAAATGGAGGAGAATACTTATAGGGGGGTTCCCAATGTGGGTGTATGTGGCCGGCCACTAGAGATTAGGGTTAGGGTTAGCTAGTGGTTTGGCTAATGGGCTTTGGGCTTCTATGGCTAAGTTATTAATCAAGGTTCAACCATAAGTCACGGCTTATGACTTAATATTCTAACTTGAGTCAAATAGCCAAACCATGGGTCAACTCTAGTCTAACTAGGGTTGCATGACCTAACCAAGTCCAAACTCAACTAGAGTTAGCTCCTAGGTTAGTCTACCATGGTCATTGCTAGTCAAAGTCAACCTAGTCAACCCTCATTCAAACAATTCCAAAATAATTCCTAAAAATTCCCATAAATTCTAATAAATTCAAATAACCCCAAAAATGTTAAAAATACCCTCAAACTAGAATGATAAACAAAATACCCTAATCACAAGGCTAGGCTCTAGGTCAACCAGTCTCCAAGGTTACACTATCAAACACCAAAATCATAAGTCATGTTTTAAAATAGTTTTAAATGATTAAAAATTACCAAAAATTATAATATGAAACAAATATCAATAAATAATAATTATAATTATAAAATTTCAAAATTATCCTCATTTGGAAAACTGGGTGTTACAATCCTACCCACCTTAGAAAAATTTCGTCCTCGAAATTTAAGGTGATCGCACTCCTTCTAGGTTAAGCCTCCAGCAATCATAGTCTCAGAAACCTATTTAAATCATACAGTTGGAAAGTGTAACCTATGGGGTCATGGCATGTAATATCAGTCTGGGGTCTCATCTAGTTACACCAACCATGCTACAGTACTAGGCAATCACAAGGTATCAAAACATACAAGCAAGGGATGCATCAATATTCTCAAAAGGGATACTAAGGTTAGGTCAAAACTCACCTCCAGCTAGGTCTGAGAACTAGAACTCCCTCCTGGAAACAGGGCCCTGGTTGGGGCAGGTATATCAGGACAGTACTGCATCTAGTGTGCAGCTGACCCACAGAATAGGCACAATCCTAGTCTCTTTCTACAGAAGTTCCACTTGTGCCCAGACTTCTTACAATAGGCACAGATAGGCCCTGGCTCATCTGGCATCTGCTGGACAAGAGACTGGGCTGGGTATGATGATATAGGCTGATATATGGGTACTCCTCAAACTCTGGGTAGGACTGGGTACTGCTCCTCGCCCTCTTGGAGCTAGGCTCTCCTCCTGGAAGCACAGAGTCCCGCAGACGTAGCAACCTCTGGTATTGCTCCCTCATGGCCTCATCATGAACTCTCTGTGACTCCAACAACCTTTTTTGGAAATACCCACCATCTCCTGAACGACAGGAGATGAAGGAAGACTCTCTGGCGAGGCTACCACCATCTCCTCAATGGCAGGAGGTGCCACCACCCCTTGATCAGATAGATGGATCACTACCTCCTGAACAGTAGGAGGTGGAAGCACACTCTCAGTAGCTGCAGCTGCTCTCAGGCGACGGGCTCGGGTCATGGGTGCCATACTGGAAAGGATAAAAACAACAATCATCAAGGCTGTACGGCAGTCTACCATCCTATCCGAAACTGGTAATTATAAAAAAAAAATTAAGGGGTACTATTTAAAAAAAATCAAGATCAAAAGTTTAAGGAACGAAAGTCAATAGCATTGAAATCCAATTACGATATATATAGAGTGTGTTAGAGAGGAAAAAGCTAGCATTATGTAAGGGTTATGTGGTTTGTGTGTGGAAATTATACATAAAAGTGTATAGGGGATTTGGGTTTCAACTATAGCTATCAAGTTACACTATTTATGGCATATTGGTTAAGCAGTCTACAAAGCACAAGCTATTTACTCATAACATGCATGGCTAACCATATATATAAGTATATCTATATGTATAGAGAGGTAGAGATTTAATTATGCACCTAGATACATTATAACATGTATACAGAACTATATATATATATATATATATATATATATATATATATATATATATATATATATATATATATATATATATATAGCTATATGAACATAACATAGAAATGAAGGGTTAGGTTTTCATGGCAGTTGTGAACATTAGTGTAGAGTGTCAAGTGTACATGGGTTAAAATTTGAAATAAAGGGTTCGATCTTTCACTTTAGTTCAACATTACATATTAGATCTGAAATTGAACTACACATTTGAAAGCAATATAAAAATGTTAACATGTATTCAGTTTTCAAAAAATTGGAGAAATTCGAACATCAAAACCAACTCAATATTTACCACAACTACAACCTAACATGTAAGAGTATGAAACCTAACATTATATACCTACACACAACAATGTACACGGCTCAAAACATTACATTAAAGAAAACTGCAATTTGACTAATCACTTAGAATTCAGACTTAAAGGGTTAATATGTACACAGTCTCAGATTTGACAAATTCAACACAAAACTCAATCAATTTTCTCTAAGACTTGAAATCCTGTATGTAACATACATGTGCAGTAATGTAAACAACAACTAATAACATGAAATTTAAATTTTATTTACGAAATTAATCTGGGAAACGGAGAACTAGTCACTGATACTGTCCTATATTAGAATTATTGGGATTTGAGAAATTAACATCAACATATTAATATGCATTTAGATAGGTTGGTAATCAAGTGTAGCATACATACGTGTCAGGCAACCATCTGTGTCCACTATATTATAATATATATTCTAAGGTAATACAAGAAATAATGGCAAGAAGAAGATAATGATAAAATCTGTTCTGCTTATTTATTTAAAAGAAGGAACCATTTTGAAACCAGAGTTATAACATCAAATCCAAGTTAAGGTCTAGCAAAAATCATCGATTCATTGTATTAGGAAAAAATTTATAGCAAGAAGTTACACAAGGTTTATAATAACAGCTAAAGTTACTCTTACTCATATTCCTAAGTTATTTGATGATGGAGTATAATTTATAACGACAAAATGGTACGATAGAGATGATATGTTTAAAAATCTTTTCAAGATACAATCTGATAATCATATGCGTCTGTCCGAAATCATGTTACTCAGAGTCCTCGCCATGCCAGTAAGCAAGACTGCGATAAACGATAGATTCCATAACTGGGGTATGCACCTCTACAATCATGTCATCTGAAAATCTTGCTATGCCGACTAGTATAGCTGCGAGAAATTCCAAATCTCATAACCAAGATACGTACATCCGAAGTCAGGTCTCTATGTTTTCGCCACGCCAGCTAATATGGCTGCGATAAACTACAAGCTCCATAATCAAGCAGACGTTTTACCATCCCTGTATTCCCGTCAACATATGTTATCAGAAAAATATCGTAACTCAGGCCTTAAAATTCATCTCGATAGGAAAATCAAAATCAATAACGATCCAACAAAATCAAATTCAGAAATCAAGGAGTGAGAGCAACAAAATTAGGGAAATGATTTAAATGGAAGCTTAATAAGATTCTCAAGGGTCGTCCTAGGAATCTCTCAAGGAATCCTAACTGTGATTGAGTACCTTAAAAAATATATTCTAATCCTACTGCAGGCTGTAGTGATACTCTATTTCGAATACCACTACATAAACTCGACCTGCATGGGCCACCACTAGAAACGTGTCACGACCCGCACCCACTGTGAGGGTACGAGAACGTAACAGCGCCCAGCCTACGCTGCAGTGTCGACGGTAGAACGCTGTCCTAGGTCTCAATGCCTCTAACAGTATAAGGCTAAACAGTTTATACTCCCCGAATGGGGGTGACATAGCAGAAAATAAACTCAATCACAATTAAGGAAGAAGAAGCACGATATGATATAGAACTCAAGGAAAATACAGATAATCAAATAGTCTAAGATAACATCTCAGCAGATATCCAGAGTACAAGGTCTCAGCTACTGAATATGAAAGAATATATACAACCCAAATCTCAAAGACAGAAATAAAGTCTAACTACTAGTCTCAAGACAACATAAGTAAGATAAAGCTTAACTAAGCTAGTCTAGGCAGTAGGGTAAAGTCGTCAGCTAGAGCTGTCCTGCAGAAGGTATCCACACAGGCCTCCTCCTCGTCCTCTGTAATATTTTCAACAGGTCCAGTCAGGACAGGAGCGAGCACAATACATCTCAATAGTTCATAGCAGGTTAGAAAATATAATCATGCAGTAAAGTAAGATATAGATACTGAAGGAAATGCAGTATGTAAACAGAGAGAGAGAGAGTTGTAATAGAAATATCTACTATAAATAGAGACTAATAGTGGCTAGTGAGTCAGAGTACAATATAGACATGTAAATGGCATAGGATGATTCTGAGGAGACACTAAGGAATGATTCTGATGAGATACTACTTGGATATTATTCACATGTCTACTTCTACTCCCCCGTACCCCCAATCAATATGCAAGGATCCAACCAGGTTATGTTATGATTCTACGGCCCCCAAAGGATGGTACATAGTAGTCCCATAAATGGGGATTCTGGGAAACCCAATAAATGGGATAAGGATTCAAGGAAAATACTGTGATCATAAGAGTATATGTCACAAGTGACCAAAGAACCAGTGAAGCATAGTGATACGCCATATAAGTGAAACGCACAGAACATGTAGTACCCGATGCTCCCTGAAGGGATAATATCTCAAGAAGGGATCCATATAGTACTAATCCGTGTGACCAACGTGACAGTATCAAGTAAAGTAATTTAATGCAGGAAAATAATTCTAAGCAGGATATGAAATGATCAGAGAATGTACTCGCCTGTATCTGAGTGTCCGGATGAAATGTACTGTCCGAGGAGAGGTGTCTGGCTCCTAATCAGAACAGCACAAATCACAACAAATCTAAAATGATAACAAGATACAATTTAATGCATTCTAAATAAATCTAGGTCAATCTAGGCCAAAGTCAACCCTTGGTCAACCCTGGTCAACCCTAGAAGTCAAACTAGATCCACTATGGTCAAACTAGGTGTAACAAGTCTAAATTAGTCTATACTAGTCTACATTAGTCTATACTAGGTCACTCAAGCCTACACTAGCTAGTACACAACGCTACATGGCTATCCAAGCCAACTACACATGTTAGTTGGCATTCAAACATACCCTTAGGCAATGAGCTATAGCTATAGGCTATAGGCTACCTAATATATACATCACATGGATATATATATATATATATATATATATATATATATATATATACATACATATTTTATTTTGCATTCCTATACTTTACCTATATAGATACATTACATATAGGTTATAGTACAATTCATTAGGAACATCACATATATATATATATATATATATATATATATATATATATATATATATATATATATATATATATATATATATATATATATATAAAATATATATATATATATATATATATATATATACATAGGCTCAAAACAGTACTATATATACATTAACCATATATAGATACACTACATAAATTGATATATACATTACTTTACACATATGATATATAATATATATACTTACATATGTATATAGTGAGAGTGGGCATGTGTGTATGTGTGTAGAGAGTGAGAGACAAGTGTGTGTGTGTGTGTTAGAGTGTGAGGGTGTGTGTGAAGCTTGTGTGTGTGAGAGGAGAGAGGGATGTGTGAGTGCACAGAAAACAGGGAAGGACAATAGGTGTGGGTGTGTATCAAGAGTGTCACAGGTTTATGGTTGTGTGTGTAGGAGTAAAAGTGTGTGTGTTATATGCATAGCAATATAAGGGAAAATAATATGTGTCTGTAGGGTGAATGTGAGTGAGGAGGAAAAGTGAAGAGTGTCATAAAACAGTGTGTGAGAGGAGT